>SJYV01012734.1:50470-71954 GCA_006410875.1 Neotragus pygmaeus | reverse complement strand
AAAGTAATTAGCCTCAAATAAAAAAAAAAAAAAAAAAAAAAAAAAAGAGCAAAAAAGATTTTAAAAGCCAAAAAAAAAAACCAAAACAGGATTTTCTAGTTTAACTTATGTCTATCTCAACATTCAATTGATGAATATACTCACCCTTGAGTACTGGTTGGATGTTTCATTCTCACAAGAGACTGAGGAAGAACTGGAGCTTATTATTCAGGTATATCCAGAAAAACCTCCATGAGAGAATGTCAGTTTACAATTACCTGGCTTTCTTTTTTTCCATGGTCATTTCCAGGGGATGTTACCACCAACTGAAGAATTCCTAGTTCCTCTTGACAACCATAGATATCTATGGCCCTACTCTTCCTCTCAAGGGAATTCTGTTTGTAGAAGGGTATAGCTGCATAGCATGTTTTGGGGTAGAAACAGAGGGAAGAAGGAGACAGGATGCCTTCTACTAGGGGAAAGTGTGAGAGGTGGTAGTTCTCTTGGTTGGGAGTAGAGGGATGCATGCAAAATTCTCTTTCCTTTCCTGAAGTAGGCTTATAAATATGGAGCAGGTGCAGCTCCAGCCTGGACGTGCTCCCTGCCATGAATGACTGAGTAGGTCCAGGATAGAAGATGGAGCCAGGAAGAGCTGGTAACTTAGGTTTGGCTTAAGTGATAGGGATGAAAGAGGCTCCTAAGCTCAACTCACTGGGTCATGTTTACATATGGTAATAAAAACAAAGAAAGAAAAACTACTAAATGAAAAATCAAGAGGTTGTATTTGCTTGCAATATGCCTGGTTTCACAACTGTGCTGGCAACAAGGCTTGATTTCCTTCCTTGCTTCTTTGTCTTATCTCTACCACCCTCCCTCTGTTCTCAAGAGCCAAACTCTTCTGAAAGCACCTTGTGACTAAAAAACATTTATAGTCCACTCCAGGGAGACTAATCCCATAACAGCAACTTCTGAGTTCCAAAGATCTTGCTGTACTTGAGCTTTTGGAATAATGCATTTGTCAAATGAAGTTGCAATGAACTATTTTCCATGCACAGTTGTATCTTTTTTTTTTTCCTTCTGTTTTTACGAAAATTTTTTGGATCTTTTCCTTTAATACCAAAGCATATTATCTCTTGGAAATAGGTTTATAAAAGATTAGATCTGCCTGATTTCATTCTGCTTCACCAGATTACTGCTTGCCTGAATCAGACCTATCTTTGGAGGTATATGACAGCATTTACACATCACCAGGACAGAGGGCTGCGTTTTTATATTTTATTAACTGCCTATTGTTTCTGCTCAGTGTTTCATTTTTCAACTTGTGTGCATGCTAAGTCACTTCAGTCATGTCTGACTCTGCAACCGCATGGATTGTAGCCCACTAGAATCCTCTGTCCATGGGATTCTCTAGGCAAGAGTACTGGAGTAGGTTCCTATGTCCTCCTCGAGTCTAACTTAATTTATATGTACAGACAGGTGATAATACACCTCACTTTATCACACACATTTATGAGTAAACAAGCCAAGACCCAGAGAGGTTATTGTGCTTGCCCAAGTTACCTAGGGAGTCAGCATCTTTATTTTGGCTTATTAATCATTTGAACCACAGAACTTTTGACCTAGAAGAAACTTAAAGATCATCTCCTAAAATCCCCTCTGTTCAGAGATAAAGAAGACAAGGTTTCAAAGGATAAATGACCTGTCTGAGGTCACACAACCAGTTGGTGGCAGGATTAGAACTAGTTGGGGTCTTCAGACATTCAGTTCGTTGTTCTGTCCATGGTAGCAACTACTCATTCAACCCATATGACTCAGAATCTCCAGACAACTGTTTTACTTAATGAGCCAGGTAGGGTCAAACTTAGTGGCTACAAGGGATCAGTGTAATTGATAGAGCTGATACCCAAGTATTGGGCACATGACTACCTTCTAGAGAAGCAGATATCTCCAGTTTCCAATTATAATCAGAGATTGCAAGAACTTCATGTAAAAAGCTATAGAAAAATTTCCCAACAGCTTATAAAAGTAGCCACTTCTGAGAGAAAGGAGAAACTGTTAACTGTTACTCCAGAGAAAGGCAAGATGGTTGGCTGACTAATAGAAATAAACGCTTAGTTTCAAGGGTGATTTCATCAGTCTTGCTTTAGATGAACCTCCCAAATGCAATCAAGGACACAGACAACTTGCAATTTGTGCTTGAGTGACATTCTAATAGACAGCTCATTTTCAAAGAAAACTTTATCATGAACAGTAGCAAACTTCTCTGCCATAGTAGTTGACAAACTGACATCCCTCCCCCTTTCCCGTTCCCCAACTTGATTTCCTCTGTGATAGTTGGGACCTATTCCCTCTAAAGCTGCTGAAAATGCCATTTAAACCATGTTTCCAGCCTCTCCTGCAGTTAGTGTCTGGATTCTGACTCAATCCTGGCCAATGAACAGGCTGAGGCACTTCTGGGAAAGGTTTCCATCCCAATAAGAAGAGACTGGCAGGGAAGCCTGCCCTTCCTGCCTTGGCATGCACTTGCCCAAGGACATACTCTCTGAGCAGAGGCAGCCATCCTGCAACCGTGAAGGGTCAAGCCTGAGAGTAACAGCCAGTATTCTGAGGATGGCAGAATAGGGAAGCAGAGAGACTTGGGTTTTTCATGACTTTATTTAAGCAGTGAGCTAACCCCAGGACCTTCCATGGTGGACTTGTCGTGTGACATGCTGGAACCAGCTTTCTCGGTGGGAATCCACTGTGTGCATCTCCCAATTCTGCCTTAACAGCATTGGTAGGACTAAATCATCCATGTTGAGAGTATTTATACCATGGAAATTACAAATGCTACAAATCCAGGATGTTAATCCTCTGGAGAGTCAGATGTTAAACATTTACCAGTGTACCACAAGATACTATCAATCCTTAACATTTAAGCCACTTTTGGGTATTCTGGTACTTGAAATTGAGAGCCTATAAATTGAAACAGTAGCCTGGTCTTCAAAGGCTTCTTTGAACTGCGCTTAACCATAAATCAAATAGTGGTATAGGGCTAATCACTCTAGATCAGGGGTCTCCAACTTCTGGGCCATGGACCAGGACCTCCTGTTAGGTCACTTGCTGCATTATATTAGGAATAAAGTGTACAACAAATGTAATGTGCTTGAGTTATCCCCAAATCATCCCCCCCTCCCCAGTCGTGGAAAAGCTGTCTTTCACAAAACTTGTCCCTGGTTTCAAAAAGATTGGAGAGAGCTGTCCTAGATGCTTGCTAATATGTCCCTAATTCCAATTAGGGACACTTGTCTCACTCGGGACTGGTCACTTTAAATTGATGGTGAGAGGCTTGGGGAAGGATACTTTGTTCACTGTGTCATTATGGCTTTGGTGGATTTGTAACAAGCCTTCCATAGGAGCAAGCTATGTGGGAGAGAGGGATCTCCAGGTTTGGTAGCATCTAGAGTGAATGAGTTTCCAGAAGGAGAGCAGCAGTAGGAGCTTCTAGAGCCCTGGATCCCTTGGGCAGTATCTGAAAGTCCTTCAAAGTTGGTGTGATGCACAAGAAATACTTTCAAGTTGCCCATGAGCTCACAGAGAGCATGGACTATATTATATTGCTCTTTTCCTTTCATGGGTTGAAAAGAGTGATGCCCAATCATGCATAAGCAGGGTACCTGGGTAAAGCAATAGGGATAAGATGTAGGGATAAGAGTGTGATACTGAGTTTCAGTAAACCTGAATTTCGGTCTTGGCAATTTTGCCTTAGGTCACTCATACTGATTCATGATTTGTTTCCTGAGTTTTAGGATAAAGGTTTTGAGTCAGATGTTTTAAAAGCATCGTTCCATTTATGAACCTATTTCTAAGAGGTGATANGAAGGCTGAGCACCGAAGAATTGATGCTTTTCAACTGTGGTGTTGGAGAAGAATCTTCAGAGTCCCTTTGACTGCAAGGAGATCCAACCAGTCCATTCTGTTTTTTTTTTTATATATTGAGTTGTATAAGATGTTTTTGTATCTCAGAAATTAAGCCCTTGTTGGAAATTAAGCCCTTGTTTTGGAAATTACGCCAAATGTTGCATCACTTGCAAATATCTTCTCCCATTCTTAGGTTATCTTTTTGTTTTGTTTATGGTGTCCTTTGCTGTGCAAAAGCCTGTAGGTTTGATTAGGTCCCATTTATTTATTTATTTATTTATTTTACCTCTTTTGCCTTAGGAGACTGACCTAAGAGAACATGGTATGATTTATGTCAGAGAATGTTTTGCCTGTGATCTTTCCTAGGAGTTTTCTGGTGTCACGACTTGTGTTTATGACTGTGAGTCATTTTGAGTTTAATTTTGCGCAGTCTGGAAACTCTTTCCAGGAGGGAAACTGGGCAGTAGTGAGCCGCTGTGGTGCTCCCCTGATTGGCTTCCTGTCTCAGGGACTCCCATCTCTCACTGACCTTCACTGTCCACGGTCTTCAAAAGTTTAAAAGAACATGGTGTCCATTTTTGTCTGTATCAGGAGAGAGGGGAAACTGTTCCTGTTACTCCATTGCTTTCAGAAGTAAAGTCAGAAAACATTTTTGTTTTGAAATAGGAACTAATATATTTTACGTGGTATTTACTTTTCCCCTTCTTCTCCCCTTCACTGAAGAAATTGCTAACCGTAAGGAACCACAGAATCCTAATAGGTCCTAGCAGTTGTAAATGAGGGTTTGTGCCTGTGTGCTCAGTCATGTCCGACTCTTTGCAACCCTCTGGACTGTAGCCCTCCAGTCTCCTCTGTCCATGGGATTCTCTAGGCGAGAAAACTGGAGTGAGCTGCCATTTCCTCCTCCAGGGGATCTTCCTGGCCTGGGGATTGAGCCCTCTTCTCTTACATCTCCTGTATTGGCAGGGGGATTCTTTACTAGTGCCATCTGGGAAGCCCAAATAAGGGTTTGTTCAACAGCAAAGTGTATGGCTTGATCCCTGAAGGCCTGTGATCAGCGTTCTGAAAGTCTCAGGAGATGGCAGCATGTATAGATAAGAGCAAAGATGTGGTTTTCACTCCTCGTGGTAACTCCATGAAACCCCCAGAACTTATACTGTACCCTAAGGAAACAGGGAAACCATGACTTGACTGAAATTCCATTTCTTCCAATATAGCAGAATATATCTCAAGTTTATAACTCTCTACAAAAAATGTATTGCACTGCCTGAGACAAATGAAATATTAGGAAAGAGGAACAGTTCATTTTGGTGAAGGAGATAGAAGAAAGATGATGTATAAATATTTATACATATTGAATGAGGTGATAATCACCTAAGAAATATGTACATGTATCAGGGCAATACGTGTACATTTAGGATTCACATGGGAATTCTCACAAGAATGAAAGAGGTCCCTCAGGAAATGAGTTTAGACCCAGTATAATGAAAATAAAGATGATGGGAGGAAGCAAGACGTGCCAGAAAGCAAAGAATATTCAAAGCCACTGGCAAACAAGGCAAGTGAGGGTTCACAGAACAGAGAGTTTCAAGAAGTAGATTGTCAGGAATATTTTGGGCAGACAGGATGTAATGTGTTAGGAGGGAAAATTCACAGCACATCCGCTGACACTCCTACCTCCTCCATCCTTAGCAGCTGGCATTGAACCACAATGATGTTCTTTTTAATTGGACACAGGCACATCCTCAGAGTTCTTCTCACTTTAGTTTCCCAAGCATTCAAGATGAGACCTGTTAGCCTATTGGATCTAAAGTTAGGAACACGGACTTGTAACCTGACCTTGGAAGCCTAATTTCCTTTCTCCCACAGTAAGAGAAATCTTACTGTGAGCCATCTTGCCTACTAAATGATTCAGGTATTTACTCCCCTTTTCTATTTAGCAGTTCAAAACACCTTGATACATAATAATGTCTTATGTTTGTATGATACCAGCTGGTAGCTCAGCTGGTAAAGAATCTGCCTGCAATGCAGGAGACCCTGGTTCGATTCCTGGGTCAGAAAGAGCCTCTGCAGAAGGGATAGGCTACCCACTCAAGCATTCGTGGGCTTCCCTGGTGGCTCAGACAGTAAAATATCTGCCTGCAATGTGAGAGACTTGGGTTCGATCCCTGGGTTGAGAAGATCCCCTGGAGAAGGGCATGGCAACCCACTCCAGTGTTCTCAGAGAAGGGAATGGCAAACCACTTCAGCATTCTTGCCTTGAGAATCCCATGAACAGTATGAAAATGATAAAAGGCAGGAGAAGGGAGAAGGATGAGATGGTTAGATGGCATCACCAACTCAATGGACGTGAGTGTGAGCAAGCTTCGAGAGATGGTGAAGAATAGGAAAGCCTGGTGTGCTATACTCCATGGGGTCGCAAAGAGCACACAACTAAGCAACTGAACAACAGCAGCAACATGTCTGTATGGTGTTTCCTGTTGGCAAATCATGCTTACACCTGACCAGACAAAGCCTCAAAGTGGACCTACATTATAGGGATGAGCAAAATTTCTAAAACCTGTAAATGTTATATATAGTATCAACAGTGTATCTATAAAGTAGATAACTAATGAGAACATAGCATAGCACAGGGAACTCTGCTTAATGCTCTGTGGTGACCTGAATGGGAAGGAAGTCCAAAAGGGAGGGGACAAATGTATACGTACAGCTGATTCACTCTGCTGTCCAGCAGAAACTAGTACAGCATTGTAAAGCAACTATACTCCAATACAAATTAATTTAAAAATAAAGCCCGTAAATACTATAACTTTTAATGTATTATAAAATATATAAATATAAAACTATAAAAATTAATATGCATAATTTTGACTGATATGACCAAGAATAACAGAAGTTAAATGACTCACCCAGCCTCATGTAGCTTGTAAGCAGCAAAATCAAGGCAAAACCAATATCTCTGGGTCCGAGTTGTACTCTTTCTCAGTTCAGTTCATTTGTTCATAATTGTCCAGATAAATGTTCTATTTTTCATGCCTAGCTTTCCACTCTGAATTCTATTACACAGGGGAAGCTGAACTGCTCTGTCTGTTAGAAAGATTAAATTATTTGGTGTCTACTTGGGGCAATCACTCCGTTTCTCATTATACATTGGCTAGTTTTTGTAATTTAGTTCTTTCAGCAACTCTCTGAGATATGTTATTTTATACGTGAGAAAACAGAGACTCAGTGAGTTTAAACAACTTCCCACAATTTAAGTTAATTGAAGTTGGAATTCTAACCATAATAATTCTATTAGACTTTGCCTGGGCTTAAACCTTTCAGACTAAAAACTTCTAACAGTTATTTGTGCCTTTAGTTATCATTCCTTGGACATTCATTGGTGCCTCCTCCTCCTTCCGAGCAACCATGAATGGTACGAGGGACGTAAAGATGGATATCTGATCTTCTATGAGTCCACGGTCCACACGGACCTGAAACTCAAACATCTAGACCACTATTGCTCCTTGACTTGCATTCATCCCCCTTGGAAAAATCAGAGTGGTTTCTTTTCTATTTATCTAGCAATCAATCATGGGACCTTTGGTTGGCTAAGATTCTGTTGGACCACTGTGCTCTTGATTCAGAGCCTGCGTGGATGGGTGGGAGGCAGCATCATACCTTTTATAAGTCTGCTTTTTTCTGGCATGCAGATACCCTCATTTCACTAGTATAAAACTGCACACCTGAGGTTAATGTCTGGGCAGACAGACAACGTGTGGGTGACTAACATCACCATCTGCATTTGCCTTATGGGGATCTTACCAGCTGTTGTATATGATCTTGTGAAGCTCTGTGTCCTCAAGAAAAGGCAAAATATAAGAACATAAAATCCTTTTTCATTCTAAAAGGGAATAGAAGTGTGTGGAACCTGGAAGTTGAGGGGAGGGCAAAGTGAACCCCACATTTGTTGTAGCTAGAGTTTGCTTTTGCGTGTGCCAAAGGACTAGAGAGCATGCAAATTCAGAACATAAAAATCACAGAACTTACATTTGTCTTTAACTTATGGGAACGTGTTGTCACATTGAGTACTCAAACTCCCCACCAAAGTTTCAGAAATGGAGCATAAACACAGAATTCCTGGGATCTGAAGTACAGTCCCAGAGAAGGACATATATTTTTAGATATCCTGATTTATTATAAAAATTTATGAGGAATCTGTGTCTGATTAAATATAAACTAATGCTTTCCCACCAAACTTCTTGAAAAACAGATGCTCTAAGAGAACATAATGCTTGTCTTCAGGCTCACCCCATCATCCATCTTTTATATATGTTCTGACTTGGTTAGAATGGCATTGCATTGAGAAGCAGATCGTGGCAATATAATGGTCTGGCTTCCTTTTTCTTTTTCTTATAAAATGTAAAGGATATTACTGCTGCAGCTGTCTTCTCTTGACAGTCCATTATGATAGGCTTTCCAGGCTCCCAAGGGCAAAGGGCCTGATGAGGGGAAGGCTACCAGCTCAGGTTTGTTTCTCTCCAGGCTCGCCATGGGATGAGGGCTTTGACAGTTGAGGAAGGCTTTACGTGTAGTTCATCTTTGCCTCTCCATCTTGGTGACTGGCATTTAAAAGGTTTCAGGATATTGTAAGTGGGCTCCATTCTTAGCAGCAATGCTCTATTTGGCAAGAAAATCCCCAAAGTCATCCACATTAGAACCGAACCACTGTGAGGACCTTGCGGCTCCCTCGTGTCAGAGGGGCTTTTGTAGGCCTAATGGAACTCTTCTGAGCTTAAATTTGTTTTTGCACATCTGAGGGTTTATAATTGTATCTGTGCAAGGAATTCTTTTTGAATGTTATGCTCCAGGTCCAGGTCCCCAAATAAACTGGGAGAATAAGTCATCCACAGTAATGCAAAAGCAGAAAGAGAGGTTTTATTTCTTGCTCGAGCAAGGGCACCTCGCCATATCCAATGCAGTGGTATGGAGCAAGAGCCCCGAGCCCCAAATTACAGCAGTATTTATAGGCTTAGAACAAAGACAGTTATTTGGCATAAGCTGATTGGTTATACAATGCACGTGCGTGGACTTAGGGCTTCTTGGCATTTACTTATCAGCTAGTTTTTGCACATGCGGGCTCGCTTAGGGGACTTTTCATATTATCTGGGCTAGTTCTAACCAGGCTACAGGGAATATGCTGACTGTCTGAGTCTCAAGGTCGGGGGGATGATAATCTCAGCCCCTTCTGGGCAGTGACTCAACTATTCCCGTGATTGTAACTTTTTTCTAACTTTAGTCCTTGAAGCTTGTCATGGCTTCTGTTAGGTCTCAACATTGAACTCAACAGTTTGGTTAGTGGAAATTTAATTAGTTAATTTTATGAGAAAACCTGACAAGAATTCAGTATCGTTGTTATTAAATTTACATGTGGCCAACTAAAGAAATGTCCTATAGCTATCTACATAATGCCATAATATGTTTTAATAAAATAAAGAGAACACTAATGGGTGATCAAACCTTTTTTTTTTTTTTTGACCATTCCATACAATTGACCATTCAATACATATTATTAAGGAGTATTTACAATTATTGATGCATTTAGCACATTGTATTTCAATTTGCTGTGATCTGTTTTCTGATCGTTGGTCAATCAGTAAAGAGCAGTTACCATTTTTAGCTAAACCATGACTCCTGTATGCCAAGGATTCTATTTTAGTAATAGTAGAACAGGCAGAAGTCATGAAAACGAGAACAATTAAACTAATCCCTACCACTTTGGAGAACTTTTTGTGCCAAATGCTAAGCTAAGTCTTTATCCACCTCATTTATCTTTTCAATAGTCCTATGAGGTAGGTGGGCTTCCCTGCTTGCTCAGTGGTAAAGAATCCGCCTACCGATGCAGGAGATGTGGTTTCAATTCCTGGGTCGGGAAGATTCCCTAGAGAAGAAACTGGCAACCCACTCCAGTGTCCTTGCCTGGAGAATCCCACGAATCGAGGAGCCTGGTAGCAATAGTGCCAGGGTCGCAAAGAGTCGGACACAGCTGGGCACACACACGAGACAGGCACTATTATTTAACAGGATGAAATAGTGAATCAGTTAAGGATTAGTGATATTACATTACCCACCCAGAGTCACAGAATTAGGAAGTAAGAGTGGTGATGCCTCCTTGGCCATGTAGCTTCATGTCCTTACACTAACTATGACTTCATACTGCTTTCTAACATGTCAAATTTGCCTTTGTTCCTCCTCTCACCTCTGGCACTTATCCCAGTGCTCTGATAGATGCTGCAAAACTTATTTAATTGAATGGAAATAAAAGGTTAATATATTGAATTTAGACATGAATATCCAGGGAACTTCTTCCACCATAGACTATATGCATTAGGCTCACCTGCCAATAAAAAAAGATGAAGCAGGAACAAAATCCTGATCATTTGTCTTTCTCCCTTGGAAAAAGCCTGTGTTCAGCTTTGGCCATCATTTCTGGTTGCTTTATCCATTTTCACAGCCAGATGCCCTTACGCTTTCTGGTGATGATCCCAGTATTCAATCATGATATTCAGGTATAATATCCAGGCATTTTATGGGATTTTGAGCAGTAATGTAAGTAAATTTACTGAGCAAAGGGTACTTTCTGTTCCCCTGTTCAAGAAAAATGATCAAGGAACCTCTCAAAACCATAAGTAATCTTATCAGACTAATTAGTTCATTCACTCATGCACATACTCCCCTATTCTCTCGGAAACGCCTTCATGCTATCAACAAATTTTTTAAAGCTTGACATAATTCCTGCCTTCTAGAAGTTCAAATGGAATGAGGACAACCAGCAGTAACTAGAATCCTTATAACAGTGTAAATACTGACACTTGAACACAGTGATGTGTTGACCAAGTATCCTGGTTTGCTCAGGACTCAGTGTTTTCCTTGTTTTCAGGACTTTCATTGCCAAAACTGAGGCAGTCCCTAGCACAGTGGAACATTCGTTCACCCTAGATATGGGAATATAAATGAGAAAACTCATGACACTGCCTGAAGAGGCTGGAGAAAGTTTCCAGTACAGCTGTAAAGCTGAGATGTCAGGTCAGGCAGATGGGAGGGTCAATTTTTCACTCATCTGGCCCAGTACACCCACTTCCTATTTTCCAGGAATACCTGGAGGAAGGGATATGATATGAGATGCTGGACCAGACACTCTTTTCCTAAATATATGAGAGAGAAAGACAGACAGACAGATACAAAGGAGGCAGGTGGGGACTAGAACATAAGTACAAATTTGGCCTTTCTGAATGAAACCAAGCTCTTTTGAAAATGATTTCTAAAATTATAAAACCCATCTTACACATTCCATTCTTTTCTGTAATCAAAGCCTGAGCCGCACTGTGGGACAGCTAAAGCTGAATGCTTTTTGGAGTTTTCAATCTGCTGTTTTTCATCCTGCAGATAGCACAGAATGAACAATTCTCAGGAGAGGAAAAGAACAGACTTTTTCTCTGTGAGGTGACGCTGAGTCACTGACCATGGTTCCCAGGGTGCGGCTGAGTCACAGCTGACGCTCTCATGGGTGACCCAGGCAGGAGCATGGGCTGGAACCTCCGTTGAAGATGGATGCTCTCTGTTCCAGAGGCTTGCTATATAAGGGTGGAGTGAAACTGCCAGAAAATGTAATAATTGAGGTGATTATGAGTGCCTTTTCATTGCCACTGCCTCATGCCAAGTATCTTGGGAAGGAAAAAGTGGGGCCTTATGAATAAATGATCACTTAAAATATTTAAGTAGATGACTATAATATACAACTTTAAAATACTTTGCTTTACATGTTTCTTGCAAAGTATGGGAGAAGCTAAATAGTTTAGACCTCTGGTAGTTTGAAATATATATACCCTCCTTTAAGAAAGCTCATTTGAACTTACAAGGGTAACAGACAATTTGGGGCTTTCCAAGTAGTTAGTGGTAAAGATCCTCCTGCCAATGCAGGAGACACAAAAGAGGCAGGTTTGAGCCCTGGGTTAGGAAGATCCCCTGGAGGAGGCAATGACAACCCACTCCAGTATTTGCCTGGAAAATCCCATGGACAGAGGAGCCTGGCAGGCTTATAGTCCATGGGGTCACAAAGAGTCAGGCATGACTGAGAGACTGAGTCTGCAAGCAACAGACAAATTAGAGATTATTTAATTATGAGATTTATGATGTTTATTTCAGCAATGTATTGGGAAAAAATGTGATATTGAAAAATGATCTGCTTTGAATTCCCACATTTCCAATAGGAACTTGAAGTTTACAGAAAACTAAGCCTAGTTGAGAAAGACATTTTCTAAATTTCCAAGTCTTCCCTTTGTATAGTAAAATACAAGACTATTGCAAGACAGCAAGAGAGTTTTCCTATAAATTTGAGCAGATGAAAGGACATGATCCACCAAAAATAAAGAAAAGAATAATTTGGAGACAGTATCCAAATATCTGAGACAATATTGGATACAATATCAGGGACGAGACTAGGTCCCTGAAAGTGGCCCCATAACTCCAGTCTCCTGAGCTTCAGGCAGTTACAACCCCCATGGAACCCCCAGCAGGATTCTATATGATGTTTCATCTTATGTCTCCTGAGGCACCTCTTGGCTGTAAGAGTTTCTCATATTTCCCTTGTTTTTGATGACTTTACCAGTTGTCAGTAGTCCTGGCAGGGTATATTGTAGTGTAACCCTCTATTAGAATTTATCTCATTTTTTAGTATTGTATTTATTTATTTGGCTGCTCTGGGTCTTAGTTGTGGCTCACAGAATATTCAGTCTTCACTGCAGCATGCAGGATCTAGTTCCCTGGTCAGGGGTTGAACCCGGACCCCCTGCCTCGGAAGCACAGCATCTTAGCCACTGATGCCCAGGGAAGTCCTGATCTCATGCTTTTCTCATGATTAGACTGACGTTACAGGGATAGAGATTTAAGAGACAAAATGGTATTTTCATCACATTATACACAGTGTGAGTTAGGTTTCCCCACTATAAAGTAGCCCTGTATTCCCCATCTCCATACTGTACTCTGGCAGAAAGTCACTACCTGTAGCCCACACTTAGGAATAAGAGAGTTTTTCTTCCCTTCTTGAATGTGATGTAGCTACATAATTTATTTCTAATTCTTCTGTATGGGAGACTTGTCTCTCCTTTCCCATTTATTAATTTATCATTTGTTTACAGGAGTATGGGCTCATGAATATTTATTTTTGTCTTCTATTGGAGAAGGATATTGAAAACCAAGTTATGGGTATTGTTAACTGTGGTGGTGTTTCCTTTAGATCCTCTCAGCAAAGAGAACAAAGAAGTATAGATGTGTTTGAAAACTGACATTTTATATACATATCTATAAATATTTCTATATATAATCTCTGTATCTATATTAAATTTAAAATGAGTTCTTACTGATGTCTCTAACTCTAAACCATCACATGGATCATTTTAGGTTTTGACCTTTACTTGTCTATATACTCACATGCCAACAGTGAAAGACCTGAGCTTCACCATCTGCCAGCAATTTCCTTATTTGTTCAATTCCTGTGTACAGATATAGTAGTATCGAAATTCTTAAAATTTGTCATCTCATGGAAAATAACTTTATCAACTAGAGTACAGTGCTTTCATTTCATTTCTAAAGCTACTTAAGTCAGCATCTTTTTTCCTCCACCTGCTTCAATGAGATTATTTCATATTTCTAATACAACTACATTCCCTTGTTATAGTTTATGCTCTTTCTGGGATTCTGCCCTTCTATCTGCCCTTCTATCTGCCTAGCAGAATTTTTTAAACTTGCATATAAAGGTTGACTCTTCAGTTGTACAGTCCTGTACAGTTGTTTTGTTTGATTGGTTTTTGTTTTTATTAATAACTTGGCTGTGTTGAATCTTAGTTGTACCATGTGGGATCCAGTTTTCTGACCAGGGATTGAACCTGGGCCCTTGCATTGGAATCATGGGTCTTAGCCACTGGACCACAGGAAATTCCTGTCTTAGGGGTTTTGACAAACGCACAATGTCATGTACCCACTACTACAGTATGGCACAGAATAGCTGCACCACAATAAAAATCTCCTGACTCCTATTCATCCCTCCCCTTCCCCAGAATCCCTAGAAACCATTGATCTTCATAACTGTTTCTATAATTTTCTTTTCTTGAATGTCTTATAATTGGAATCATATAGTATACACATTTTTAGATCATTTCTTTCACTTATAAGTATGCCTTCAAGATTACTTTGTGTCTCTTTAGGGCTTGATAGCTCATCTCTGTTTATCACTGAATAATATTCCATAGTATGGATGAATTGTAACTTTTTCATCTGTTCACACATCAGGACATCTTGACTGCATTCAGTAGTTGGTGATTATGAATAAAGTAACTAAATATTCATGTGCTACCTTCTGTATGGACATAACTCTAATTGCCTAAGTTCCTAGAAGGACAATTGTTGGGTTGGATGATGAGATTGTGTTTAGCTCTGTAATGGTATGTCAAATTGTTGTCCAAAGTTGCTGTGCTCTTTTGCATTCTCACAAGTATGATAGCTCCTGTTGCTCTATATCCTTGCCAACAACCGATGCTATTATTTTTTAGTTTAGCCATTGTAATTAGCTTGTACTGAGATCTCATTTTGGCTTTAACTTGCAATTCCCTAATAACAAATAATATTGAGCATCTTTTCATATGCTTGTTTGCCATTTATGTATCGTTTGGTGAGATGTTTATTTAGATCTTTCGTCCAACTTTTAATGTAGTGTTTATGTTCTTATTGAATTTTAAGAATTCTCTGTATATTTTGGATACAAATCTTTTATCAGATAATGTCTAATTTATCTATTTTTTCTTTTATGAATCATGATTTTGGTATTGTATCTAAACCCAAAGTTACCTAGATTCCCTCTTTTGTTACCATCGAGAATTTTTAGAGTCCTGAATAGACGGGGGAGCCTGGTGGGCTCCTGTCTCTGGGGTCGCATAGAGTTGGACAAGACTGAAGAGACTTAGCAGCAGCAGCAGAAGTTTTAGAGTCCTGAATAGTAGTCTGTTTTTTATTACAATAGCAATCTACCACACTACAAAAATGACTAAAAGTAAACATACTGGCATAGCAAGTGTTGGTGAGGATGTGGAGCAACTAAAATGTTTTTAAAATACTAGTAGGATTATAAATCAGTGCAACTATTTTGGAAAACTTTGATATCATTAAAGCTAAATATACATTTACCCTATGACCTAGAAATCCTACCCTCGAGAACTGAGTAATTATATCTACAAAAAATGTACTCATATGAGAATGTTTTTGGCTTTAATCATGAAAGTGAAAAACTAGAAACAACTCAAATGTGTGTCAACAGAATAATGGATAAAAAAGTTATAAAAGTCATACAATGAAATAATATCTAGCAAGAAAAAAAAGGACAAAGCCTTGCTACTTTCAACAACCTAGGCAAATCCCACAGATACTATTACTGAGTTTTAAGAAACCAGACACAAAAGAATATGCATGGGGTGATTTGATTTATAGGATGAACAGCCGCCCTGATTTTAGCACTGAAAAGTCCACACGCAGGAAACCCCGCAGTATCAGGCAAATTAGAGTGACTAGTCATGGTATCGGAGAAGGCGATGGCACCCCACTCCAGTACTCTTGCCTGGAAAATCCCATGGACGGAGGAGCCTGATAGGCTGCAGTCCATGGGAGAGTCGGACACGACTGAGCGACTTCACTTTCACTTTTCATTTTCATGCATTGGAGAAGGAAATGGCAACCCACTCCAGTGCTCTTGCCTGAAGAATCCCAGGGACGGATGAGCCTGGTGGGCTGCCATCTATGGGGTCACACAGAGTCGGACACGACTGAAGCGACTTAGCAGTAGCAGTCATGGTATGTTCAGATGAAGTTTAATAAGAAGCATAATTCATGTTTATAGAAGCTAGAAGAGAAGTTGTGTATTGGGTTGTGTATTGAATAGAAAAAGGCAATAAGGAATTTTCTGGACTTGAGAAACTGTGTCTTGAGCTAGATGATGTCTACAGGTTTTATATATATATATAACATTTTATATTTATAATATATATAACAATTCCTTAGCTGTACATTTTCCTTTCCTTTTTTTTTTTTAGGGTATAGTTGCTTTACACTTTTGTATTGGTTTTTTGCTGTCCAATTAAGTGAATAGGTGAATGAGTTATACATATATGCACATATATATCCCTTCCCTCTTGGAGCTCCCTGCCACCACCCCTGCAACCCCATCAGCTGGGGTCATCACAGATGTGTATAAGAGACAGTCACTGAAGTTTGGGCTGTGTGCCGAGGTCGAACTGCCCTGACATTCATGCTGTGTGCCATGTTAGCCTTTTGCCGAGGTCCAGGCTGTGTGCTGCAGTCACCCTGCACAGATTTCTGGGTTGTGAGCTGCGGACACCCTTCACTGAAGTTCGGGCTGTGTTCCGTGGTTGCCCTACGCNTTCAGTCTAAATTTGGTAATAAGGAGTTCATGATCTGAGCCACAGTCAGCTCCTGGTCTTGTTTTTGGTGACTGTATAGAGCTTCTCCTTCTTTGACCGTGAAGAATATAATCAATCTGATTTCAATATTGACCATCTGGTGATGTCCATGTGTAGAGTCATCTCTTGTGTTGTTGGAAGAGAGTGTTTGCTATGACTAGTGTGTTCTCTTGGCAAAACTCTATTAGCCTTTGCCCTGCTTCATTTTGCATTCCAAGGCCAAACTTGCCTGTTACTCCAGGTATCTCTTGACTACCTACTTTTGCATTTCAGTCCCCTATGATGAAGAGGACATCTTTTTTGGGAATTAGTTCTAGAAGATCTTGTAGGTCATCATAGAACTGTTCAACTTCAGCTTCTTTGGTATTAGTGCTTGGAGCATAGACTTGAATTACTGTGATATTGAATGCTTTGCCTTGGAAACGAATAGAGATCATTCTGTCATCTTTGGGACTGCACCCAAGTACTGCATTTTGGATTCTTTTGTTGACTATGAGGGCTACTCCATTTCTTCTAAGGGATTCTTGCCCACAGTAGTAGATACAATGGTCATCTGAATTAAATTTGCCCATTCCAGACATTCAACTAATACTGGGCTGCTGCTGCTAAGTCACTTCAGTCGTGTCCGACTCTGTGTGACCCCATAGATAGCAGCCCACCAGGCTCCCTCATCCCTGTCTTTGCAATTCTGAGGCTAAATGCTTTTCCTAAGGGAAGGTTTTCTGTTTCTAGAACTTCACTTAGAACTATCTATGCTTGAGTCATGCAGTAGCTTGTGACAAGTTATTATTTTTTTAACAACTTTTCTTCTCAGCAATCACCACCTGTGATGAAAACACAGAGCAGGAAGCTACATCCCAGCAGCTAAGAATAATAGCAAGCAGTCCTTTGAACTACTCGGCTGGAGGAAAGGATAAAAAGCTACTGAGTCATCAGAGTGGTTTGCCACATCACGATGTGTCTCCTGCTGTTTTCTCAGGAGATGTTGTCTACTTCCTATGAGAAAGACCCAGGAAACTTTTGCTGAACAGGTAGCAATTGGTGTGAGCTCTACTGCAAACATTCGCTTGCTGAAAGTAACTCAGTGGTCCTGCTTCAGCAATATGAAAGCTGGCAGAATGTCTAGACCCCTTCTCTTAGGTCACTTATGGCTTACGTCATAGCTCTCAGAAGGGACCCTCTTACAACACCAAGAGTCCATTGATTCCAAGCGCTGAGCAGTTATATCCTGATGCTTGCCAATCCTGAACTCTGTTATCCCCATTTCATTCATCTGCTTTAGTGCTTTTACAGAATGAGATATTCAGGTTTCTATTCAGTTGAATTTCTGAGTATCTGGAAAGTTGATCAACCTGACTAGGAAATCTTGCGATGTTTGGTGACACTTGGCAGAGGTTCAGGAATACTGCATGTCCCTGCCATTTGTACAGAGCAATATTCTATTTGGGCCTACCAGGCAGCTCAGTGGTAAAGAAACCACCTGCCATTGCAGGAGATACAGGAGATGTGGATTCGATTCCCAGGTAAGGAAAATTCCTTTAAAAAGGAAATGGTAACTCGTTCCAGTATTCTTGCCTGAGAAATCCCATGGAGAGGAGTCTGGTGGGCTACAGTCCATGGGGTCACAAAGAGTCGGACATAACTGAGCACACAACACAATATTCTGTTTGATTCCCTGTTTTTCTCTCTTTGTGTAAATTTCTGGCAGAATTTCACATTATAAGCAAATAAATAAAAATACATACTTTAAGGAGCTCTCGTGAGTGGGGTTTTATGGAAATCAGATATATTCGGAAGAGTCTGGTAGGGTGTATGTTGTTTACAATGAGGATAATTCTAGTTCCCATGAAAAGGTATGGACTTAAAAACCTAAGTTTTAATTGAGGTCCACTCTATAAAGCTGTGAAGCCTTGGACAAGTTAATCTAGACTTTATGCATCTGAAAATTTGGAATAATAAATAATACCTGCCCCTCAAGATAATTGTAAACATTTATAAAATCATGTGTGAAAGAAGCTAGCACAACACTTTTCTTTTTTAAATTTATTGTATTGAAGTATAGTTGATTTATAATGATGTGTTAGTTTCTGCTGTAAAGCAAAGTGACTCAGTTGCACATATATATTCCTTTTCATATTTTTTCTATTATGATTTCCTATAGGATACTGAATATAGTTCCCTACGCTATACAATAGGACCTTATTGTTTATTCATTCTATATATAATATTAATAGTTTGCATCTGATAATCCCAAATTCCTAATCTAATCCCTCCTCTGCCCCCCTCAAGGCAACTACAAGTCTGTTCTGTTTATCTGCAGTATGGTTTTCTTAGTAACTGCTTCATTTATGGCAGATTTGTGGTATTCATCTCCACTCAAATGATTACTCAGAGCTCAGGAGGTCCACTCAGAGCAGACAATGAAGACAGGAATCAGAATGATAATATCCCTACCTCATTCACACAAACCAGTCCAGACATATATACACAGGTTTTCAGCCCATGCTAATGTCTCCACCGCTCTTCTGTGTTTTGAACTTGATCCAGTGCTCTGCCACTGGGAAGGAGTCTGTAATAACAAATGCATGCAAAGCCCATGAGAAATGTTAAATAACAAAGCCATTAATTGCCTCAAGGAATTAGCTGATCCTTGCTTGTTTCTGGGAAAATCAATAGTGTCTTGCCAGGTTTCCTAAGTGAAGCCTTACAGAGTACTGAGGATGTTAAGATGTTAAGGTCTAGGCTTCTTTTTTTAATTTCTTTTTTCTGCCTTTGTATCCTATGTCTGAAGAAGAAATTCTGCAGATTAGCGATGTCAGCCCAGAGCAAGAATGGTATGTACATTATGTTGAAATGAATTTCTAATTCATTTCATACAAAGGCTCAGCCACATTTTATAGGGTTTTTTTTTTTTTTTGATAGTTTGAATTCCACTTGTAGCATTTAATCTATTCATTTGATGCTGGGGATGATATACAAATTTGGCTTTGTTAAAACTTGTTGCTTGAATTGGAAGCAAACTGGAGGATTTATGACCTCTGTCAACTTGCTTTTTTAGAACATCCACTGGCAGAGTGATTTCAGTGGCCAGCATCATTGTGCTCTCTCTTTCTCGAGGGCGTTGATGTGGGGGAGAATTTAGAACTTAGAAGTAGAATTTATGGCAGGATTTCAGGAACTTAGAATCCTGAGGACAACCCTCCATATCTTCCATGATGCCTGAGAGTCTATAATTAAAGTCCAGTTCTTTCACTTAAGACTTTGTTTCTTGGTGAATAAGCAAATCTCTTCTACTGGCACCTCTGTTCTATTCCAGGGTTCTGGAAAACCCTCTTTTCTCAGGGGATGTTGAGTGTCATGGAGAATAATATAAGCGACTGCTACATCACTGGAAACCCAAGTTAGCAACTCTCTGGAGAAAGAGCAATCTGCCTTCTTCCAACCTAGCTCCTGAGTATCTTAGTTTTCTTTCTAAGCAGGACTTACAAGTATTGGCCAGTAGCTCTCTCTCTCTCTCTCTCTCTCTCTCTCTCTCTCTCTTTCTCTTTCTGGAGCCCAGGAAGCAGTTATCTTGTTATACATTAGTCATATTCTTCCCTCATGAGACTTGGTTTGGCCCATGAACCCAGTCAAAAAAGCCACCCAGCTTTTGCACAAGGAATCTCCTGACTTCTGTTACTGCTTACTCCACACCCACGCCATGACAATACTGCTTTCATAAAGTAACACAGACAGTTCCTTAATAGCTCAGTTGGTAAAGAATCTGCCTGCAATGCAGGAGACCCGGTTCGATTCCTGGGTTGCGATGAACCCCTGGAGAAAGGATAGATAGGCTACCCACTCCAGTATTCTTGGGCTTTCCTTGTGGCTCAGCTGGTAAAGAATCTGCCTGCCTCCAACGTGGGAGACCT
The DNA here is from genome assembly GCA_006410875.1 of Neotragus pygmaeus. NCBI lineage: Eukaryota > Metazoa > Chordata > Mammalia > Artiodactyla > Bovidae > Neotragus > Neotragus pygmaeus. Next base: position 51,661 of record SJYV01012734.1, on the reverse strand, counting down.
GGGTTCAATCCCTGGGTTGGGAAGATCCCCTGGAGAAGGAAAAGGCTACCCACTCCAGTATTCTGGCCTAGAGAATTCCTTGGACTGTATAGTCCAAGGGGTTGCAAAGAGTCAGACACAACTGAGTGACTCAAAGTAACACAATGGACTCTGCACAGTCTAGATGTCTACACAGTCTAGATCCAAGCAAGTGCTTGGATTCTACCTAGTCAGATTCCCATTTTCCCCATGTGATGACAAGGAAGCAAACTATTCCACGGTGCTGCCTGTTTTCTTCTCTTGATTGGTCTCTCCTTCCCGTAGGTTTTGCTACCCACAATGCTTCACTAGTACTTCTACTTTTCCTCCAACTTGGTGCCTTGTCCTTTCTACTACAAAATGGATTCACTTTTGATCAGCAACCTGTTATCTGAATATCATCATCTGTCTTCATGAAAATGACCTGAGAGCAGATTTGGCATGATCTAATCACTACCATATTATGACTAAGAGCAGATCAAGCCCAGTATTACCAGTTCCAGGGGCTGGAAAAGGCAATGGGGACTGTAATCTGAGGCAAAGACTGAGAAGTAGGTGTACTAAATTATCAGGATTCTAGAAGGGGGATCCTATCCAATAGAACTTCCTGCAATGATGGAAACAGGTAATATCCCATATTGTCTGGTACTGTAATTATCAAACATAAGTGACTACTGAGCACTTGAAATGTGACCAGTGCTGCTGAAAAACTAAAATTCTAATTGCATTGGTTTTTAATTAATTTTAAATAGCCACATGGGGTTAGTGGCTACTCTATGGGGCAGCTCATGTCTAGAGGGAAGTATACTAACACCAAGAGGGCCAGAAGGAACACTAACACCCAGATATTCATCAGGGAGTGGGGAGGCAAGAAGAGATTATTCTCAAAGGCAAGTTCAGTTCAGTTCAGTCGCTCAGTTGTGTCCGACTCTTTGCGACCCCATGAATTGCAGCACGCCAGGCCTCCCTGTTCATCACCATCTCTCGGAGTTCACTCAGACTCACGTCCATCGAGTCCGTGATGCCATCCAGCCATCTCACCCTCAGTCGTCCCCTTCTCCTCCTGCCCCCATCCCCTCCCAGCATCAGAGTCTTTTCCAGTGAGTCAACTCTTCGCATGAGGTGCCCAAAGTACTGGAGCTTCAGCTTCAGCATCATTCCTTCCAAAGAAAT
>SJYV01012734.1:0-50187 GCA_006410875.1 Neotragus pygmaeus | reverse complement strand
GTATTCCCATCTCTTTCAGAATTTTCCACAGTTGATTGTGATCCACACAGTCAAAGGCTTTGGCATAGTCAATAAAGCAGAAATAGATGTTTTTCTGGAACTCTCTTGCTTTTCCCATGATCCAGTGGATGTTGGCAATTTGATCTCTGGTTCCTCTGCCTTTTCTAAAACCAGCTTGAACATCAGGGAGTCCATGGTTCATGTATTGCTGAAGCCTGGCTTGGGGAATTTTGAGCATTACTTTACTAGCGTGTGAGATGAGTGCAATTGTAGGCAGGAGTAAAAGAAACAGAGGGAGTCATTACAAGTATGTTTTATCTAGAAAACTAGCCTTTACTGCTTGATTTCGTGGAGAGGTTGAGTTCTCTAACGTTTGTAGAGGGGCGCTAGACCAAAGATATCTAGATGATCGATCAACTTACCCTTCTTAAGACATCAGTCAGCCTTCTCTAAAAGGTCATTTAAAGCCCAGATACCATGAAGATCAGCACTATAGCCTTGATTTCGATCCTTATGATTTTAGTGTACAAGGATATCTCCTTAACATTGAATGTTTCCAAAGGAATCTACATGGACTTATTAGTGAAAAAAATGCCTTGTTTAGAGATTTTAGCCTAGAAGCTACAACAGCTTGTATTTCCAGGATATGTATGCTTCTAGGAGAGTAGCAATCTTTATCCCTTCTGTACATTAACATAAAACAGAAGCTACTCAAGCTTGTTTAAACAGAAAAGGAATTTACTAATTGTTCATTTATTTAACAAACATCCACATGCCCAGCCCTGACCTGGGAACTGAGGATAGATGAATGATGAAACAGACGTGTCCCCTGCCCATGGGAGGGAGACAATAGGTGATTCACAAATAAACAAATAAAATGTCAGATATTGATATATTTAGTAAAGAAGGCCAAAGCAAGATTAAAAGAAAACATAGTGTTGGGTTGTAGGAGGAATGCTGTATTTTACATAGAGTAGTTACATTCATTGCAATAAGGCAGTATCTGAGCACGGACGAGAAGCGAGGGCAGCAGGTGCCACATGCATAAAGCAGGAAGACTATAGAATGCAAAAAGCAACCAATGTTTTTTCGAGGCTCTAAGGATACAATGCTTTACCATCTTTTACTGCTTTCATTCAATCTCATTATAAATTTTATTTGAGTGTTTGCTTTGTATCAGACACTAGGCAGAGGACCAAGAATATAAGGACAAGTAAGCCACAGCTTTATCTTCAAGAAACTCTCAATTTCTTGGGAAGACAGATCCAAGCAAATAAATAGCCAACAATGCAGAGTAAAGGGTATTATTTAAAAGGAGTTTATGAGACTCAAAGAGGTGGCAGCTGACTGTCCAGGCTGGTTGTGATGAGGATGGGCAGGCTAGAAATGGCTCTGTTTGAGGTTAGAGAAAAGAATAGAAGTTGTCTTGGTAGAATTGAAGAAAAGGAGATAATACTTCTGGTCAAGAGAGCTACATTGAATATTTCAGTGTGGCTGGTGTCCTGGTAGAAAGAGTATAAATGAGGTATGCTTTGGGGGATACAAGTGGCAGGAAATAGTTAGAAAAGAAGACTGAAGTCTGACTATGTAGTGTACAACTTTAAGAAATTTGCTTAATTTTTACAGGTGAGGGATTGTCAAAGTGCTTTGCTTGTCCATCGGTTTGATATTTCAGGAATCCTTTATTCAACAGTGTAGGGTATCTACCTATAAAATAGAGCTTCTGTGGATAATTTAAGAGAAAGAAATGAACAAATTCCCACTCTTTCCCCCCTTGTTGGCCCATACGCTTCCTCCATGGAATGCTGTGGTTCCAATAGTTTGAATTGGTGGAGGGCTACTGAAGAGCCATCACCTGGGAAAGATCATAATTATTTTATGCTTTAGGAAAATCACTCCAATAGATCCAAGGAGGAAGAATTGAAATTGAGAGAAGCTGGAGAAAGGGAGGCTGGTTGGAAGCCTATTACAGTGCTTCACTGCTGACAGGATAATAAGGGCATGCACCAGCACAGGCGAGACAAGGAGTGGGACAGACTGATAGGAGGCTGTAGTGATGCCTGAGTTTATGGAGAGGAGAAAGAAGAGTCAAGAATTTGTATTCAAGATTGACATCTAGCCGGGCAGGTGGTTGCAGCAGACAATTCAGAGCATCAGAGAAAACACAAATGTAGGGAATATCAGGATAGATAATCAAATCGTATTTGCATATCTTGAATTTGTGGGACTGGAAGGATATTTAGGTAGAGGTATACAATATATTCTGGAGAAGGAAATGGCAACCCACTCCAGTACTCTTGCCTAGAAAATTCCATGGATGGAAGAGCCTGGTGGGCTACAGTCCATGGGGTCGCAAAGAGTCAGACACGACTGAGCGACTTCACTTTCACTTTCATACAATATATACAGAAAATATGTGCCTGAGATCAAGGAGACAAGTGGTGCTGAGAATACAGTGGTGAGGCTATTGGTAGCTGGACAGGCTGGCTCTAGGACAACATGTAGAGGAAAATGAAAAAGCAGTAAGAACAGGAGCTTACAGCGAAGGTCCCCAACCTTTTTGGCACCAGGAACCAGTTTCGTGGGAGACTGATTTTCATGCACTGGGAGCGGGCAGTGGGGGGATGGCTTCAGGATGATCCAGACCCATTGCATTTACTGTGTGCTTTGTTACATCAGCCCCACCTCAGCTCATCAGGCATTAGATCCTGAGGTTGGGGACTCCTGGTCTAGAGCACTCAGCATTTTGAGAGGGTGAGACAGAGGAGAACTGTGTTCTGTGACTGTATAGACATGGTGAGAGAAATTGGAGGAGACTCTATTAGTGTAGATCTTATTATTTATTCAAAATTATTCATTCCCTCCTCACCTTTGCCATGCCTCCCACCACCGCCACTACACTAAATGAGGTATATATAGTCCCTGGCTTAAACTGATGGATTGTTAGCCAGCATGACAAATAGGACATTGAGCAAAAGCTTTAATTATGCATGGAATAGTTCTGTTTCTTTTGTTTCTGTCCTCCACCATGAAAACAACGTGGGCCAGATGATATTAATAGCTAATAGTCATGGATCCCAAAATAAGGAGACACACGGAGCCCAGTTAAACCATAACCCACATGCAACCCTCATGTCATGTGAGCAAGAAATACATACTTGTTGTAAGAGTCATTGATTTTGAGGGTTATTTATTGCGACAGTAAAAACTGACCAATATTGCAATATTAAGGTTGTTGTAGGGAGGGAAATAGCAAGATAGCATGAAGGAGGAGGAGGGATCAAGAACAGATGTCATGCAGTTTGGGAATTGACAGCAGCTAGGGAAGCCAGTAAGCTACAAATACGTGAGTACTTATGAGAGGCCTGATACATATCCAGGAACAGGGCTTGGCCTGAGCTAGACAATGGAGTTTATCTTGAACAATCCCCCTCTTGATTACCCTATCTTCCTATCCCCTTGTCTCTTCAGAAACAATGTTTTTCTTTACTCAGTTACCCATCCTTTGTATTAGGGTCTACTGGAGAGTCAAAAGACTTTGAGCCTAAATGATGTTCAGATTCTATGAAACAACAGAGGGTGAATACTGGTGACTTTAATCACACATCAAACTTCCCAGAAGGATGTTCTGCCCTTGGTAGAATTCCTGATTACTTAGGCTTCATGGAGTCTTATTTTTTCATATCTGTTTAAGATAGTACAAAACCTGAAGGGTTTAACCAAGCTGTATACATTTTATCCGATCACACTTTATGAAATGAGTGCTCACATTCTGTAAACAGGGCATGCTGACTTGAAGGTCAATAGCTTGTGCCTATCTGCAGAGAACAGTGGTTGTAAACTTAAGGTTTAAGGTTTGTATCTGGGCTCAGCAAATCCATAGATTTGTAAATTTAAACATAATACTTAACTCTCTGCACCTCAGTTTGCTTTTTTATGGTGAAAAAGAACAGTTTGCATTTTTTGGACAGTAGTTAAATCAGGAAATTGCTTGAGAAGCACTTAGCACAGTGTTTGGTACATAGTTAGCCCTCAATAAATGTTAGTTGTTAATATATTGATATTATTATTATTCCCACTCTGTTTTGAAAATTTACTTTGTCTCAGTAGTGGGAGTCCTAACTGAACTCTAACCTGGGATTTAGATGTGTTTGGCCATGATCTAGTAGGGTGGTTGCTAGGAATCAATTTGAATGAAGGTTTTTAGTGAGATGAGAATGACAGACTTCATTCTGTACTGACAAAATTAGTTGAAGAAGATAGCTTGGTGTCTCTTCCAGAGAGTGGTTCCCTATCATGGCCCAGTACAGGCCAGCCCGGCTGACCTAATTCCAAGAATTGAAAACTGTTGCATGGTTTCTCCAGTAATCATGTGTGGATGTGAGTTGGACTATAAAGAAAGCTGAGCACCAAAGAATTGATGCTTTTGAACTGTGGTGTTGGAGAAGACGCTTGAGAGTTCCTTGGACTGCAAGGAGATCCAACCACTCCATCCTGGAGGAGGTCAGTCCTAAATATTCGTTGGAAGGACTGATGCTGAAGCTGAAACTCCAATACTTTGGCCCTCTGGTGCGAAGAGCTGAGTCACTTGAAAAGACCCTAATGCTGGGAAAGATCGAAGACAAGAGGAAAAGGGGACGATTGAGGATGAGATGGTTGTAGTATGGCATCACTGACTCCATGGACGTGAGTTTGAGGAAGCTCCGGGAGTTGGTGATGGACAGGGAGGCCTGGCATGCTGCAGTCCATGGGGTCGTGAAGAGTCGGACACGACTGTGACTGGACTGAACTGATCCATTGAGAGAGGGGATATACCCTAAATCCGTGTGGCTTTTCATGAGGTGCTTTTTTTTTTTTCACAGGGAATTCTTCTGGATATGAAGTTAAAATATCTGAGTTGACCTGAGACTCTGACCCAGACAGTGGGAGGGGCTTTCTCCATCCTTCCTTCTGGAACAGCGGCTCCAACCTACAGAACACGCTGCTCGTGTGCTCCACACTGACACCTGCAGGCAGCTCAGGCAACAGCAACCCTGCGATGAACGCAGCCTCCNCTCTGACCCAGACAGTGGGAGGGGCTTTCTCCATCCTTCCTTCTGGAACAGCGGCTCCAACCTACAGAACACGCTGCTCGTGTGCTCCACACTGACACCTGCAGGCAGCTCAGGCAACAGCAACCCTGCGATGAACGCAGCCTCCTCCTTGGCGTGATTGGCGGCAGAGGTAAGACTTGCTTCTCAACGGTTCTTGGACAGTGGACACAGTGATCAAAACAAAAGACTATGGAAAGATTATTTGAGAATTACTACAAGTTTCCTCTGAGATAAAAATGGATAAGTATTATAAGTTGTGTGTTAGTCACTCAGTTGTGTCCAACTCTTTGTGACCTCATGGTTTGCAGCCTGCCAGAGTCCTCTGTCCATAGAATTCTCCAGGCAAGAATACTGGAGTGTGTTGCCATTTCCTTCTCCATGGGATCTTCCTGACCTAGGGGTCGAACCAAGTCTCCTGATCACCTTTTAATTTCTAGTCTGGTATAACCTACGGCCATATAGGACTCAGCCTTGGAGCCATGTATTAATAGTTAGAGAGAGCTGATCTTAAAAAATAGCTATATTCCCTCCTGGTAGTTTGGTTGGGTTCCTAATATCCCCAAATTTTCCTCATGTCCCATGGTGTATATGTGAAATTACATATAGTGGTTATATCCCTTTATTTCTGGGTCTAAGAATGCATTTTCTCCAGGGGGAAAAATGCTCACTGTAACTTTGATTAGAAGTAGTGCTGAGTATATGGATATAATAAAAGGAGATTTTTCCAAAGCAGCAAGTGTAAGGAACATGAAGGTACAAATTTGGTTTATTGAAGTAAGTTGGAGAGTGGCTTGTAGTGGATGTGGGCGGATGGGACGGTCACAGAACAAAAGCTGAGGCCATGAAGACAAATTCTGCCAACTTCACAGTTCTGTTCAGACTCTACATTAACTCTCAATTTAAAGAAGTAGGAATATCCATTCTAGTACAGAGGCACTGTATATTTAACTTGGTTCTTTTATTCAAGTGTTAGGCATGTCTAAAGATTGTGTGTGCACGCGCATGTGTGTTTTAAGTAACGCAATACTAGCTGTTGTAACAGATACACCTTAACAGTAAAATGGTTCACACCTTAACGGAGTGGAGAGCAGGGACATCCTGCTGGACTCAGGCATGTTTAGTTTGTGACTTGGAAGGTCACCCTGTGAATGTAGATGTGAAGATGCACCAGCCAGACCCACTTCAAAGAAGGAGTTGTCTTCAGATGTCCAGTGATCTTACCCAGGGTCACCTTCTAGAGTAGTCCACATTCTAGGCTTGATGGTAGTAGGTATATTAGCCACTTCAGCTCAACAGGAGCTGACCACCTGATGGGGCTGCTTTAGCTTCTAAGATCCCACGGGGTCAGCCAAAGCTGCCATCAGGTCTGTCTCATGGCTTGACTTGCCCTCTGCGCAATCCTGCTTTTGCCTTTCCTTCCACAGCTATCTTTCCCTAGGCTTTTCCTATTAAGCAATCCGCTCAGAGTTTGTTTACTGCAGAACCCAACCTGGGAATCTCTGAGGATTAACTTGCAGCCTGCTGAGGGGAAGACAAAGAAGGTCACCCAAGGAAGGTTTGATCTGGAAGGGACAAGTATCACTTCCTCTTACATTAGCTAGAACTCAGTCACCAGGTCAAGCTCTCCAGTTCCTCATTTTATAAAGACTCAGGGATACCCACAAGGGTTGGATGGACTACCCAAGATATAGCTCATTCTATAATTCAGGTCGTTGAATTCCTTGTCCTTCTAAGGAAATAGTATGGTTTTTATTTTTTCCCTTCAGATAATAAGGAGAATGATGTAACTGTCCTTCTCTTTCTTTGTATTTGTTTCAGAAAAACTCAAACACATTCAGAAAAAAAAATTATAGCATCTGTGTAATCTCTTACAGAATACATCTCTTTGTTTTATTTTCCTCATGTCATGACCCCCTCTTCTAATTTATCTTTGCCTTGATACAGTATTTTTTTTAATTTTTAATTTATATTTCATCATGTTATTGTGTTTCTGCTGTAAATCACCTCAAATTTTTTTTTTAGAATGAGTTAGAGTACATGTAAATAAGTGAATAAATAAATGCATAGAAGTATGATTCACGATTCTTTACACTATAGCATTCTATTACAAAACCCTCTATTACAGTTGGGCATTATTATAGGAACATTTCCATCTCATTACAGAATGAATTGACTAAATGTACAGAAGGTCTGACTTGAACAAAAATTATACACAGGGCACCTGTTAAAAGCTACTGCCTATGAAAACTTCTGATTTCCAGATGGGAAATGGCAACATAATTTATCATTTATGATTCATGGAAATGTTCTTTTAAGGNGCTCAGACGGCAAAGTGTCTGTCTACAATGCAGAAGACCCGGGTTCAATCCCTGGGTCAGGAAGGTCTGCTGGAGAAGGAAATGGCAATCCACTCCGGTACTATTGCCTGGAAAATCCCATGGACAGAGGAGCCTGGTAGGCTACAGTCCATGGGGCCACAAAGAGTCGGACACGACTGAGCGACGTTCCTTCCTTCCTTATTTAGATTTTACTTGGTTCACTGGTATCTCAGATGCTAAAGAGTTTGCCTGCAATGCAGGACACCTGAGTTTAATCCCTGGGTCAGGAAGATCCCCTGGAGAAGGAAATGGCAACCCACTCCAGTATTATTGCCTGGAAAAACCCCATGGAGAGAGGAGCCTGGTGGGTTTCAGTCCATGGGATTGCAAAGAGTAGGACATGACTGAGCGACTAATACAATATTAAAATGAATCTTTTTATCAGCGAAATATTGGAAATAATTAAAGGACCATATAAGCTTCTTGAGGACATGATCGCTGTTTTTTGCTTCTTTGATTTTTCAAATATACAACCCAATAATGCACAGCAGATGTGCACGCTCTCCTTTACAACGAATGAATGACCAGAGGTGTTATTTCATGTCAGGAGGGCATTGTAAGTTTTTTTAAAACAATGCTAAATGTTTCAGTTTTGCAGAAATAATGAGTGAGGGGAAGTTGAGGAATTCCTACCAAAATATTCAAATACTTAAAAATTTCAGCAATGAAAAGCATCAGGTTAAACTTGTAAACGCTTTACTATAATGGGAGGTAACAGAATGATTAGAGATAAGACAATGGCCAATGTCATCTAATTTAAGTAAATTTTTATTTACATTCTACTAAGAACTTTGTAACATGCAATTGTTCATCAACTATTTTAAAATTAACAAAAGAAAAACAAAGAATGTTTTTCCCCCCGAGTATATATACCATATGATAGGGAAAATTAAAGTGGTAAAAACTATTAATTTGATCACTTTTGTTGGGTTGCAGGTTATTTTCACTTTTTTATATTTTTCCATATTTTGTCAATTATTAGACAATAAACATCTATTATCTTCTTTTACCAGAAAAAAATAATCTTTGAAATAAATACCCCTCCTTAAATTCAACCTTATTACACATTTCTCTTTAGTCATCACTCATGTTTGAAAAACTAAGTATAGTACTCACTCTGTAAATGCTGGATGTTACACAGGAGAATACTTGAAAAATTTTCAGTTATGAGTAATTTGACTTGAAAGTTGAGTGAAGGTGAACTCAGTTTAAGGTGAAGGACTCACATTTAAGAATAGAGGTAAGAATGGCTGGAATGGAACAAAAATTTGAAAGTAGGCAATGACATCCCAATCCAGTACTCTTGCCTGGAAAATCCCATGGACAAAGGAGCCTGGTAGGCTGCATTCCATGGGGTCGGTAAGAGTCGGGCACGACTGAGTGACTTCACTTTCACTTTTCACTTTCATGCCTTGGAGAAGGAAATGGCAACCCACTCCANGGAACTGAACTGAACTCACCTCTCCATTCATTCCACTGTGTCCTCTACAGTTTACCTTGTGCATCAGCCAGCTCCCTGCCAGGCATTCCAACTACTCCTTCCCAGTAAATTTATTCTTCCTCTTTGAAATACGTATTTCATGTTCTTTTTTTTCTCAAACATCTCTCATATTTCATAGCAAATGAGATGACATCAGATATGAAACTGCATTATCTTCCAACCACCTAAACAGTTCACACCTACCTGACTAAATTCACGCATTCCACCTTCACTCTTGTTAAAATGGATTAAATGTCCCCACATGAATCTAACACCAACTCCACCACATGCCCTGAATCGCAATTGTTTTTTTTTCCCCTTTCAAGAACAGTCTTTTTAAAATTACCCACTTTCTCTCCTTTATTGTCATTTTCTTTTTCTACTAGACTATTGCAGCTAGCAAGCATGCTTTTATGGCATCCATTAAAAAAATTTCCCTGACCCTTAGACTCATTCCAACTACTGCTTCATTTCCTTTTTCCCTTTATAGAAAAACTACTTGAAAGAAATTTTTATAATTGTCTACAGTTTTTCATCTCATTATCTAATAAAGTTACTTTAATCATGCTTTTATCTCCATCATGCCATTAAATGATTTTCATCTGGATCAAGTGCTAATAATAGCTAACACAGAGTGCCTGCTATGAGGCAGGGAATGCTCTAAATACTTTGTATATATTAACTCATTTAATCCTCTAACCAATCATATGAAGATAGTGCTATTAATATTCATCTTTTAGATATGAAAAATGGTAATCAGAGATAGTTGCTGACTTGGGCAAGGTCACACTACTATTTAGAGGAGCTTAGATGTGAACCCAGCTACTTCTTGCCTGGAGAATCCCATGGACAAAGGAGCCTGGTGGGCTATAGTCTGTAGGGTCTCAAAGAGTTGGACATGACTGAGACAACTTTGCACACGTGCACTCTGGTTTTGGAGGCTCTGTTTGAATTACTGTACCATACTACTGCTTTAGTAGACAATTATTTTGCTTTATTTATTAAAGCTTTCAACAATATTTGTCATAACTGACCAATCTGTGTTTCTTGNGAGTTGGACATGACTGAGACAACTTTGCACACGTGCACTCTGGTTTTGGAGGCTCTGTTTGAATTACTGTACCATACTACTGCTTTAGTAGACAATTATTTTGCTTTATTTATTAAAGCTTTCAACAACATTTGTCATAACTGACCAATCTGTGTTTCTTGAAACAGTTTATTCTTTGGTTTTCTATGCCTTGTCTTGTGTTCTTTTCCTCTTACTTCATATTCTGCTCCTCAATTCTAGAATTAGGTTCTAGACTATCATTTCTCTGCTTCTCTATCAGTGGTCTTTTCATGGTAATTAGTCAGTGTATGACTTTAAGTATCACCTATTAACCTATCTCTCTTAAGTGTGCATCTGCCGTCCAGATCTCTTTCCTAAACCCCATTGTATCAATGATGCTGCCTGATTTACATCTCTGCTCCAGTGTCTTATGGGACTCTCAGACTTAACAAATTCGAAACAGAAGCACAGTAATTCTGACCCAGCCCAACTCTTAACCAAACACCTTTTCCCAGGCCTCCTGTATCTTCCAGAAGCACTAACTTTTAATTCCTCAGGACAAGCTTAAAAATAATCTTTAATTCCTCTTTCCCTCACAGCTTACATTCAATCCATTCAAACCAACTCTACCCTGAAATACCTCCTCATCTGGTGCTTCATCCCACCCCTTAGTCTTGTCTGTGTCCCATCCTTCATCTCCCGAGCTCCTGTAGCCCCTTCATTATTAGTATCCCTACTTCCACTCTTGCTTTCTTCAGTCTTTTCTCTAAAGAGTGGCCTGAGTAAACTCCCAAAACATTAATGAGATGACGTGCCTGATTCTTTGTGACCCCATGGACTGTAGCCTTGCCAGGCTTCTCTGTCCATGGAATTCTCCAGACGAAATTACTGGAGTGGGTTGCCATTCCCTTCTCTAGGGGATCTTCTTAACCCGGGAATCAAACTCAGAGATAACACATCCACTCAAAGGCTCTGTCTTGAAATGAGAAAAAAAATTCCACGTCTTTACTGTGGCACACCTGCCCCGAAGCCGTTTCCCTCTGTTTCTGACACCTTGTCCTCAGCCTCTCGGTTGTTCCACCACAGTGCAGCCACACTGGTCATCTTGCTGTCTTGGGAACACACCTCACATTTCCCCATCTCAGAACTGCTGTACCATACAATTGCTTTAGTAGACACTTATTCCCCATTTCAGAACCATGTCATTTGCTGCTCCATCTCTTTGGAAACTTATTCCTTTCTTAGCTCTTCATAATGGAGGCTTCCTTTCTCATCACTCAGGTCGTCATTCAGATTACTTCCTCAGAGAGGTCCTCCCTGAGACTCATACAATTCTGCCTTCCCTTCCTGTTTGGTTACTCTCCATCATATTACCCTATTGCATCTTGTTTAAGGAGCTAGAAAATCTACTGTTGTCTTACTTAATCATTAGTCCCTAAGGATTATTCGCTTTCTCCAGAGGCATATGAGCGCTCTGAGGGCAGGTCTCTATCCATCTTATGCATTGTTGCATCCCCATTACTCAGAACTATCCCTGATATGTGGTGGTAACTCAATTAGAGTCTGTCATACAGAATGAAGTAAGTCAGAAAGAGAAAAATAAATATCTTTTATTAACATATATATGTGGAATCTATAAAAATGGTACAGATGAACCTATTTGCATAGCAGGAATAGAGACACAGATATAGAGAACAGATGTGTATACACAGGAGGGGAAGGAAAATATGGGATGAATTGGGAGATTAGGACTGACTTACACTACCATGGAAGGGACTGATCATTGGAAGGACTGATGTTGAAGCTGAAACTCAAATACTTTGGCCACCTGATGCAAAGAGCCTGAAAAGCCCCTGATGCTGGGAAGATTGAGGGCAGGAGGAGAAGGGGACAGCAGAGGATGAGATGGTTGGATGGCATCACCAACTCAATGAAAATGAGTTTGGGTAGACTCTGGGAGTTGGTGATGGACAGGGAGGCCTGGTGTGCTGCAGTCCATGGGGTGGCAAAGAGTCAGACACGACTGAGCGACTAAACTGACTGACACTACCATGTGTGAAATAGACAGCGAGTGGGAACCTGCTGTATAGCACAGGGAGCTCAGCTCAGTGCTCTGTGGTGACCTGGGGGGTGGGTAGTGGGTTAGGAGGGAGGTGCAAGAGGAAGGAGATATACATATACATATAACTTATCTGCACTGTTGTACAGCAGAAATTAACATTGTAAAGCAATTATACTCCAATAAGAAAAGGGAATAAGTGAGGTTCAGTGTAGAAAGCAGTATTTTGACTTGCATAATACATAAAGCATTCAATAAATTGAGAGAAACTGAATCATTATTAGCTAAGAAAATATTGCCTAGAGCACAAGGAACAGAAATTTGGCTTTCAAGTTTTTACCTTTTGTAGAGATAGCCTTCTGCTTGAAGCACACACAGAGAAATACCTGTTTGTATCTACCATGGCAGAAAAACCTTCACAACATTGGAAATGGTACCTGCTTCTTGCAAATTCTTTTGAGGATTATGTGTCAAAGCTACACCTGAGTCTCTTGGTGTCACATAGGGAAGGAGGTGGACAGTGAATGTGATCTGTTCTCACAAGAAAAATCTAAACAATCTAACCTGAGTCCCTGCTCAGTGGTTCCCCATCTCTAAGGGGAAGAGTAATATAAACGCATGATGTCCTAACCTCATTTACAAAATGAGTCTTAATATGTTTATAACATTAAATAACTTCAGATGTCCCACTTTTCTANAAACAATCTAACCTGAGTCCCTGCTCAGTGGTTTCCCATCTCTAAGGGGAAGAGTAATATAAATGCATGATGTCCTAACCTCATTTACAAAATGGGTCTTAATATGTTTATAACATTAAATAACTTCAGATGTCCCACTTTTCTATTTAAATCTCTATTTTTATAGCAATCACATGCTTTAAAATTTCTGAAAACATAACATCTCAACAACTGTTTTAAGCTGTTTTTTATTTCTAGCAGATGTAACTTTGGGTTTATCGTTTCACAGTAGGGTTACCACTTTGAAGAAGACATGCTGGGGAAAAAGAAACAATGAAGGCAAACTGGAACCCTATCCTAATGTGATGAGCGGGGTCCAAAAATGTCAATCACCTAAACAACTGGGTAGCCTTACTGTGAGGCCAACAGAATGGCTGACGGGGCCTCACAGCTCAGCGGGCTGGGTTTTGCCAGGGTAGATATAAGTCTGTCCACATTCTGGCTGTGGTAGTTGCCATTTGGTGACAGTTATTCCCTCAGGCAAAATTGACTGGAATGATCTGTGGGTCCTGAGACTGGATGGAACTTTCAGGAAAATGGCAGCAATTTAAAAAATCACCCAGTTAGTTCATTTCCAAGAAAACTGAGCAGAAGAATCCTGAGGAGGTGGGTTCCCACCCTCAGACTTCCTAATTTCTGAAAAGAAATTCCCTTCTTGACTCTTAAGGTATAACCCAAGAGAGTACAACCTAAAGACTGTCACCTTTATCAATCCACCCACTTTGAGAATTAGGCTCATCTCAGCCCCAGTAGAGGGCACTTTGTCTATGGAGTTACCCTACTTTGATCAACATGTTGAACAAAAAGGTGTTAAAAAAAAAAAAAGCCACATGCAAATAAATATGTTTTTGATGGCACCACATATTGCCTCTATATTTCAGACTGTTCTAACAGCTCATTCTAATCTAGCCACTAATTGTTCCTGCTTCACCAAGCATTTACTGATAGAAATGGTCCTACCACATTTAGCAAAGAAATCAAATCTGCATTATGGAGTCAGCATCATTGTATTTCTAGTTTCATGCATGGTAGACCCTTTATAGAGCTATATTTAATGCACTTCTAATTAAAAAGGGGGGAAGTATCCAAAGCTTTCTCAGTGTTGTCTCATCTTTTGTCTTTCTGTGTGCAGCTCACCATGTTAAAACGGGCACTTGCGAAGTGGTGGCACTCCACAGATGCTGTAATAAGAACAAGATAGAGGAACGGTCACAAACAGTCAAGTGCTCCTGCTTCCCTGGGCAGGTGGCGGGCACCACGCGAGCAGCTCCATCTTGTGTGGACGGTGAGGCTTCTTCCATTGCTCTTGTGATAGTGTAACTGGGGACTGCATAGAACTGGAATCTCACTGTGATTCTCAACTCTGGGGTTCATCCTGGGGGGCCACACCATCAATCATATGGCTGGCACAAGATGATTTGAAGAGCATTCTGAAAGATCCACTGAAAGAAGCTCTAAGGACTTGCGCAGTCTTGTCGCAAAAGGCACTATAATGAGGTTCCAAGAAGTCCATGTACTTCTTACTTTGATACCATGAAATACTGATTTGCCAGTGGAGAGCCATTGTGTATGTTTGTGTGTGTAAATTAATTGGAAAAGGCAATATAAAAATAGATGATTAAATAGTTTGGGTCCTTAAACCCATGGATGGTTCTTAAGAATGAAAAAATAAACATCATACATATGAATGAATGTTTAGTTGTGGATAGAAGTCACATGAAATATTTTTATAGAGGTTCATCAAAATGTTAATGTCTTTCTTGGAGGATTCACCTAATAGGATATAAATATTTATGTGGATCTGTATAATTGATGTGATCATAAATAATATTTTGTTAAGAGCTCATATATTTTCATGATGCATTCTTTGCAATGATTGTTACTGCCCATAGTTAAAAAAAAAAAAAAGACATCAATTTGAATGCCTTCCTGAATTTAGTCTACTTGGGGGAGAAATTACATTGATTCTAAAATATTGATTCTAAACTGGTCATAGACTCAATTTCTTATATGTTATGTAAACAAGCACATGAATACATCCACATAATTTGTTTCTAATATACTAATTTCCATGAAACCTATGTGTTTATATGAAAAACCCTTCAAAAAAGGTGCCTATCATTAACAATACTGTATAATACACTGAACATGAGATCTACCCTCTTAAAGTTTTAGGTATTCTTATCACAATAAAATTTTTAAAAATCAAAAATATTTTAGTCAGAAAATCTAGAAAAGTTTATTCCCTTTGGACCAAAACCAAACAAACAAACAAAAAAACATGCACACCCAGAGAATTAACAAGCCCAAATAGAAAATCTTGAATTGCTTTTTTTTTTTTATCTCCTATAGCTTCCATAGTGGAACAAAAATGGTGGTGCCATATGCAACCATGTCTTGAGGGAGAAGAATGTAAAGTTCTTCCAGATCGGAAAGGATGGAGCTGTTCCTCTGGGAATAAAGTGAAAACAACTAGGGTAAGTGGACAGTCAGTCTGTGAAAGTAAAAGATCGTTGAATTCATAGAGCATGGAGCATGTACAGTGACCTCTTTAAGTGGTTGTAGGATTGAGAGGGTACAATTTTCCATAGTACATTATTTTCTCATTTTCTCCCTAATTCATTTTTTCATACCACATTTTTGTTTCACTCAGAATAATATCTGAGGTAACAGCTGTCGTGTTACCTAATAATTAAATACTATTTATTCCTTGATGAGATACTCATAGTAATGTGAACCACCCCCCACCCCTGCCAGAGGATGCATGTTAAATGCTGGGGAGGTGACCCTAATCCCTCATTCTTCTGATGGATAGTAATCTGAATAAATCCTGAAAAAAAGGAGAATTTATTTATGACTCAATAAACATTTCCTAGTTAATATTCTTTCATTTTTATGAAAGTAATTCTTTTGACCTCCCTAATTTCTGGATCAAAAAGTAGTTTTCTAATAGTTAAGTTTGTAATCATTGTAATGAGTTACCTAGTGGAGTTTTCAAATCTCAGGGTCAGTATAAAAGGAATGTTCTTCAGATGGTGATGTATTTCACCTTGCAATGACTGATTTCTGGGGAGAAGTGAAAAATACTTTTATTCTTTGATTTTCTAATTACCTCCAGTGGATATTCTGAACTGGCAGAAGCTCGTGTACACCTGTGGTGGATTCATGTCGATGTATGGTAAAACCAATACAGTATTGTAAAGTAAAGTAAAAAAATTTTAAAANGAAGTGAAAAATACTTTTATTCTTTGATTTTCTAATTACCTCCAGTGGATATTCTGAACTGGCAGAAGCTCGTGTACACCTGTGGTGGATTCATGTCTATGTATGGTAAAACCAATACAGTATTGTAAAGTAAAGTAAAAAAATTTTTAAAAAATGAAAAAAAATTCTTTGTGGAATCATCAGATGAAAATTCTGTCTTATTTTGCTTTTTGCTCAGAAAGGAAAGCTGACTATTGCTTAGAATTGGATAACTGGGGACTAGAAGATAATAATGTTTTATCAAAAGTAACATAAAACTAGAGACTAGTTAACTTAGGGTATTATTTAACAATAGCAGTTTCTTAATTTTTAAAAAAATCTTGTCCGGACATATTCAAGAGGATTAATTTAAAACCCCATGAGACATAATGTTAAGTAATATCTTTAGTGTATTTTCCGTATATTCAGACATACACAGAAGTAATCAAGTTTATAATAAATAATAACTTTATATTTTGTCAAATGATTCATTACTCTAACTTGTCAGTAAAATGCTGACACTCCTTTCTAAAATCCATGGAGGGCATGATCAGTTAATTAGAATAATTGCGTTATTCAGTTAGCACATGATATAATCCATATTGATTTGTTAAAATCATTCTAGCAATATCAAACTTCCTTATAAGCTACTTATAGCATGAAAATCTGCCCCCCCAATTATTAATCCTTAGTCTAAAATAACACTCATGGAAATGTGTGAAGATTTGATTATGAAACAATTTTTTTAAAGTAGTGATTCCTCTAATGTCTATGGTTTTCATTCCTTTTTATGGCTGAGTAATATTCCATTCTATATATGTACCACAGCTTCTTCTTTATCTGTTCTTCTATTTATGGACATTTAGGTTGCTTCCATATCCTGATTATTGTAAATAGTGCTGCAGCGAACATGGGTGCATGTATCTGTTTGAATTATGGTTTTCTCTGGGTACATCCCAGGAATAGGATTGTTGAATTATGTGGTAGCTCTAGTTTTAGTTTAGATTTTTTTTTCCAAGTTGTATAGCTTCCTTTTATTGAAATATTTTAAAGACAGAAGAGAAAGAGTCAAGAACCTAAATTAAGGCACAGACTTCAAGTAGTGAAATATGTAAATAGATGGCTTGTTTAGGTATGATTTAGAACGTGTGTGTATGTTGTTAGATCACTTTCGAAAGCTGTTGTCAAGAGGCCATGGATCATATATGCTTTCTCTTTTCCTAAGCACATGGACACATGCCTCAAATTCTGCAAAACCACCTTTTTCCAGTGTGCCCACCTGTATAAATGGCTTTTAGTATCAATAAAAAGGCCTCTGAATGTCTTTTATTTCCCAAACCACTGAAACAAGGAAGAATAAATTATCCTGAGACTAAGTCCTCATGCATGCATGCTAAGTCACTTCAGTCATGTCCGACTCTGTGCGACCCCATAGACAGCAGCCCACCAGGCTCCCCTGTCCACAGAATTCTCTAGNCCAAACCACTGAAACAAGGAAGAATAAATTATCCTTAGACTAAGTCCTCATGCATGCATGCTAAGTCACTTCAGTTGTGTCCGACTCTGTGCAACCCCATAGACAGCAGCCCACCAGGCTCCCCTGTCCACAGGATTCTCTAGGAAAGAATACTGGAGTGGGTTGCCATTTCCTTCTCCACTAAGTCCTCATAGCTACCACTGAAGACCACAGTCACCATAACTTCTAGCTTGATTTTCCTTTGGTTTGCACTGGTGAGAAAATGACCCATGTCTTCTTGTTAGACAAAAGTCAGAGCCGGCTCTCTCTCCCCCCTCCCATAAGCTGGCAGCATTGTGTATGTATGTGTGTATGAGATTTAAGTGTGACTATGTGCTTGTGTATGCGCACGTGCATGAGTGTATATTCAAGTGTATGTCTAAGCATATGTGTGTATATGTTTACATGTATGTATACATGGATATGTATGCATATGTGTCCATGTGTGTATATGTGTGTGGGCTGCGTGTGTGCATTTTTAAGGGGAAAGAATTTCTAATGTAGGGCTGGTGTGGTTGCAGAAATCTTTTACTTTTCAAACATTGTGGAAGGCTTTCACCAGGGCCTTCTCTGTAGAAGCTGGTTTTGGCTGTCCTTCCTGTCACTGCAGAGGCCGATGGGCAGGATATCTTCTACCTCACTGTGCTGGCTGAGAGCTTCTAGCTGAGAGAGAGAGAGGGCGGGCTTCTAGCAAATATAAAGGAGCACTGCCCAAGGCTAAATGCCCCAGGAATTAGACTTCACCCAGGTGACGCTAGTGGTAAAGAACTGCCTGCCAATGCAAGACATAAGAGATGTGGGTTTGATCCCTGGGTTAGGAAGATCCCCTGGAAAAGAGAATGGCCATCCACTTCAGTGGGTTTTCCTCCTAGTTCAGTCGGTAAAGAATCTGCCTGCAATCCAGGAGCCCCAGGTTCAATTCCTGGGTCGGGAAGATCCCCGGGAGAAGGAAATGGCAATCCACTTCAGTATTCTTGTCTGGAGAATCCCATGGACAGAGGAGCCTGGCAGGCTACAGTCCATGGGGTCCCAAAGAGTCAGATACAACTGAAGTGACTTAGCACGCATGCCTGTGTAATGCTTTACAGTTTACTAAAATGCTTCCACACTGTTTAATCAATAAAAATTTGCCCTAGAAATATTCTCTTTCCACACTCTTCCTTATCACTTNTCCCAAAGAGTCAGATACAACTGAAGTGACTTAGCACGCATGCCTGTGTAATGCTTTACAGTTTACTAAAATGCTTCCACACTGTTTAATCAATAAAAATTTGCCCTAGAAATATTCTCTTTCCACACTCTTCCTTATCACTTGCATTTACTGACAAAGCAGCTTTCTTTTTTCTTTTTTTTTTTTTTTTTGAGGACCTTAAGAAATAGATACAAAACTGGGAGATAAAGAGAACCTATCTGTTTGTCCCTAAATAGGGCTTCAGATTGACAGAACCATCAACTAAGCAATAGCCTTTTTAGTGTGGTGCCCTCCAAAAGAGTGGACACTCCCCAATTGTTTTTTGATGCTGGGAGGAGGCCTTGTCCTAAATTCTGCTTAACAGCTCAGACTGGTACCTAATACCCCTGCCCTGTCAACCACCCACATCTCTACCCACGGTGAATAGACAGAGATGAGCATTTATGGTATAACTACTATGCTTCAGTTCTCACTTATTTCTCACATTAGCCAATAAGGGTAGCTCTTACAATCCTATTTTTATAGACAGTCAAGAATTCTATATAACTTACTCAAGGACACAGGGCAGTAGGTGTTAGAGATAACAGTTGGGCCTCAGTCTTCCCGAATCAAATTTCTGTTTCCTATGTCCACTGTATTTTAATCAGAAAGGAAAATAAAATAGCTTCCCCCCCGCAACATGTCATTATGTCAGAAAGATTTTGCAGCTTTTTTGAGTGACACTTCTACCTACAGACTAAAAATTATTTCTTGCCTCTTATCTAAAACATGACTCTTTTCTATTCCTCTAGCGTTCGCCCATCACCCTATTATGATCCAGAGAGTTCCCTGAAAAGTACCTTATGGAAGGTACTTAACCAATGGAAGGTATCTTAACCAATAAAAGAACATGGGTAAGGACACAGTACTTGAAACTAAAGGAGAATAAATGGTAGGTTATGATACACATGCAGCCATCCACCCAGAGCTTGCTGTAAGAGTAGAGAGAAGTCTAAGAGCTAGCCAATGCTCCATGCCTCCCTCAGTCAAGAACGATATTCATTTTCTCCCAACCCTCTAAGCAAACTACTTTATTACATGGTCTTTCCAGCATTAACCATTGCCAGGGGGCCAAATACAATAAATGGATCAATGGCTTGATGCTATTAAGCAGCTCCTATAAAGAAAAGAAATAACCTGCAGTCTCCTTGGCAATAAGACATCAATACTAGACGTCCTCCAAGGAGGTCTCTCAAGCAGAGTGCCTACACACATTCCTGATCAATAAAGCATTAAACAAGGATGAGTATACTGGCGTGGCAAACAATAAACACTGCTGAATCATCTATATCCTCTCAAAATGAACCAAACTTTAGACCATGTGAAATGGAAACAAATCTTTGCACCTCCCCATGCATGATGTGCTGGTGAGCTGTGTCCTTTGATCAGGGCTGGACTCATAGTATGTTCCCAGTACCTGCCTTGACAACACTGAATAATGGCAGTAGTAACAATAATGTAGTAATAAGTAGTCGGTAATAGTAATAAGTAATAATTTCTAAATGCTGTGTGTTTATTAACGTGCAATCCTCACAATAACCCTACAGCATAGGTACTATTATTATCTCCACTGTGAAGAAAGAAATGGAGACGTCACTAAGATACTGACATATGAAGCTGTTGAATTTCCTTCCTTCACAATACACAGAATATACAGCTCCTTATGGGTCAATTCCTTCTGAGAAAAATCCAGAAACTAGTTGAGTGACTCCTACACAACAGGCAGCTGAGAAAGTACCCACATTGAAACAGGTGGGAAAGGCCGAGACCTATACCATAACCCCACACTAATTGTGCTTTACAGTTGGGAGGGAAGTTCCCAGCTTCTCCAAGAGGAAGGAAAAGTTTGGACCTCACATTGAGAACCTCAGCTTTTAAGGCTGCTACTGGAGGCACAGCCCCCAAATGACCTAGCTCTGAGTACTCATGTTCATGAATTCCACAGAACTATAGCAAACAAGCAGGTTTTAAACGGATGTGCACATACTCCCTGTGACTAGATGCCTGGGGTCGGTGCAAAGGGAGCAGGAATAAGCACCTGTCTCCCAGGTTCCTCAGGGAGGGGCTTGGCTGCAGATTTTTCCAGCTGTTGCCTGAAGGTCCAGCTTCAGATCAGCCTGTATTTAGGTGCTGACTACTATCCTCCTCAGAGCTCAAAAGAGCCAGTATGCACCTTCCTTACAATCTCCCTCTGACTTCCTCCAACAATAAAACCAAGTCTCCAACTTCTTCCTGGAAGGAGCTTGTTCACACTTCTGGTGTACCAGATTTTGTGGCTGCCACCTGAAGCTTAAGCCCTCATATTAACTAGCTCTGACCGCCAACAGGGTTCAGATTTCACTAGTCCCAAAGGACCATGTTAAACAAACAAAAAAAGCAGTTTTCAAGTGGGCATGGAATCACTTTACTGCAGCGATTCCTACTAGACAGCACAGAGGGAATAGCTAAAACACCTGTCTCCCACTTTCTCCCTGGAAGAGATTTCACTTAATATTTTCCCAGCTTCTCTCTGAGGTTCTGGGTTTTAATCCGTCTGCATGAGGAGCTGGCTAGTATCTTCCTGGTAGTCCAGTAGTGCTGGTAGTCACACACCCCACTGTCTCCTCCAACTTAATCCAATAGTAATAGCAAGTCTCCAGCTTTCCCTTTGAAATGAGCTTGTCCACACACTTAGCAACCCCACTATCATGGCTGCCACCCCAGGGGCTGGCTCTCAGTTTCCTCTGGAAGGAAAGAGGGTTCAGCAGTAACTTAGCTGCTGCTAAGTCACTTCAGTCATGTCTGACTCTGTGCGACTCCATAGATGGCAGCCCACCAGGCTCCCCTGTCCCTTGGGATTACATAAAATGAAAAGGCAGTTCTATTTGAGCTTCAAGGACTCCCAGATATTACTCCCTCATACTCAGCACAGTGAATCAGAAACCAGCTTCCGATTTCCCCCATGGGAGGGGCTCTACTGTGTATAGAATGTCCTGATTTTCCTACCTGCTGCCTGAAGTTTCAGTGTTCAACTAGCTTGCATCAGGGAGCTCAAGGGGTTGNCAAGGACTCCCAGATATTACTCCCTCATACTCAGCACAGTGAATCAGAAACCAGCTTCCGATTTCCCCCATGGGAGGGGCTCTACTGTGTATAGAATGTCCTGATTTTCCTACCTGCTGCCTGAAGTTTCAGTGTTCAACTAGCTTGCATCAGGGAGCTCAAGGGGTTGGAGGTTAGTAGTCCTCTGGGAGCCTAAACAAGAACATGGCCATCTCCAATATCTTTGGTACACTGAAGGTTTTGCTACACCCTCAAAAACTGGGAGCCTCTAGGAAACAACGGCAGCACAGACACAAACATTTGAAAGACAACCAGGTGCCCAGGCCAGGCTGACTGATGAGGTTAGTCTCCTTGTGAGGCCAATCTATCAAAATAAAATAAGCAGGCTTTTTATTTAATGTACATATATCAACAAAAAAAGTCAAAGAAAATGAAGAAATAGGGGAATATGTTCCAAACACAAGAACAAAAGAAATCGCTAGAAACCAAATCAATGAAAAGGAGATAAGTGATTTACCCAACAAAAAATATAAAATAATGGTCATAAAGATGCTCAAAATCAGGAGAATAATGCATGAAAAAGAATTTTGACAAAGATAACATTTTGAAAAGTACCAAACAGAAATCAGAGAGTTGAAAAATATAATAACTGAAGTGAAAATTTTAATATAGGACTTAAAGAGCAGACTAAATCAACCAGAAAAAAAAAAAAATCAGCAAACTCAAAGACAATGGAATTCATCAAATCAGAAGAGTAAGAAGAAAAGAGAGTGATGGTAGATTCAAGGACTATGTTACAGTATCAAGGAAACCAATGTATTCGTTGTAGAGGTCCCAGGAGGAGGAGAGAGAAAGAGGCAGAAATTTTATTCAAATAAATAATGGCTGAAAACTTTCCAAACCTATGGGGAGAAACAGATATCCAGAACTAGGAATCCAAAAAAGTGCAAAATAAGAAAGAATCCAAGACCCATAAGTGAAGTTGTGCAGCTCTTTGCAATCCCATGGACTGTAGCTTACCAGGCTCCGCTGCCATTGGAATTTTCCAGGCAAGAGTACAGGAGTGGCTTGGCATTACCTTCTCCAGAGGATCTTCCCAACCCGGGATTCAAACTTGGGTCTCCCATATTGAAGTCAAATGCTTTACCCTCTGAGCCACCAGTGAAGACCCATACTGAGACACATTATAATTAAACTGTCAAAAGTTAAAGATAAAAGAGAATCTGAAAGCTTCAAGACAAGAAGTAGCTTCTCATGTACAAGGAAACTTCCATAAGACTTTCAGAAGATTTTTAGTGGAAACCTTGCAGGCAAAAAGGGAATGGGATGATCTACTCATAGGGCAGAAATAAAACAGAAACAAAACCAGCTAACTCTGCCAATGAAGAATATTCTACCCAGCAATGATGTCCTTTACAATTTAAGGGGAGATAAAGAGTTTCTGGAACAAACAGAAGTTAAAATAGTTCACCAGCACAAAACCAACTTTACAGAAACATTAATGGGAGTTCCTAAAACTAAAGGATGCTAATTAGTAACATGAAAACATGTGAAAGTATAAACTGGTGAAGGTAAACATATAGTTAAATTCAAAATATTCTAAAGTTGTAATGGTGGGGGTAAATCACTTATAACTCTAGTATAAAGATAAAAAGTAAACTATTTTAAAAATAACTAAAACAACATTATTTGTTAGTGGATATGCAAATCTGACTTGATGGACATGAGTTTGAGCAAGCTCCAAGAAATGGTGATGGATAGGGAAGTCTGGCATGCTGCAGTACATGGAGTCACAAAGAGTTGGACATGACTGAGCGACTGAACTGAATGCAACATAGAACAATATAAATGTGACATCAAATATATAACCCCCTAGGAGGAAGAATAAAAATTTAGGACTTCTGTATGCATACAAAGTTAAGTTGTTATCAGCTTAAAACAGACTGGTGTAAAATGTTTAATGCTAGATTCATGCTAATTACAAAATAAAAAACCTATAGTAAGTAGATAAAGGAGAATGAATCAAAGCATACCACTATAAAAAATAATCAAACCACAAAGGAGAGGAAGAAACAAAGGAACTACCAGAAAGCAAAAAAAAAAAAAAAAAGACAACAGTAAGTCTATACTTATCAATAATTAATTTATGTAAGTGGATTAAGTTTTCTAATCAAAATGCAGAGTGACTGAATAGATACATATGTAAGGATTTATATATCTACATCTATCTATATAAGACCTGACTGTATACTGACTTATAGTCACTAAAGAGACTCACTTGAGCTTTAAATACATACATAGACTGAAAGTGAAGAGATAGAAAAGATATTCCTTGCAAATGGAAACCAAAAAATGAACAAGCATCAATCTATGTATATCACACAAAATAGACTTTACGTCAAAAATGTAATAAGGAACAGAGATCATTACACAATAGTAAAGGGGTCAGTCGTAAGGATATAATAATTCCAGTTATTCATGCACTCTATTAGAGAAGCTAAATATGTAAAGCAAAGATTAACAGAGCTGAAGGAAGAAATGGACAGCAATACAATAATTTAGGAGACTTCAAAATCTCACTTCAACAATGGGTAATCCAGACAGAACAAAAGGAAATATTGGACTTAAATGACACATTAGACCAGATAGACTTAATAGGCACAACAGAACATTCCATCAGCAGCAGAATGCACATTCTTCTCAGGCACACATGGAACATTCTCCAGGATAGATCTATTTTTAAGCCAAAAAAACAAGTCTTAACTAATTTAAGAAGACTGAAATCACATCAAATGTCTTTCTGATACAACATTATGAAACTAGAAATAAAAGGAAGAAAAAGGAAAACACAAATATATGAAAATTAAATGTTTCTGAACAACCAATGCATCAAAGAAATCAAAAGGTTAATAAAAGAAAAATTTGAGACAACTAAAAGTGGAAACACAACATGCTAAAATCTATGAGATGCAGCAAAAGGCAGTTCTAAAAGGGAAATTGACAGCCAAAAAACACCTACAATCAGGAACAAGAAAGACCTAAAATAACCTCACTTCATATCCATAGAACTAGAAAAAGAGGTGAATTACCCCAAATTAGCAGAATGAAGGAAATAACAAAAATCAGAGTAGAAACAGATGAAATAGAGACTAGAAAGACAATCAGTTCAGTTCAGTTCAGTCGCTCAGTCGTGTCCGACTCTTTGCAACCCCATGAATCGCAGCACGCCAGGCCTCCCTGTCCATCACCAACNAACAAATAGAAGAAAATGGAACACTTCCAGATTCATTTAGGAGGTCACAGCATTACCCTGATACCGAAGATAAAAAAGGACACTACAAGAAAAGAATAACTATAGGCCAGTATCCCTGATGAACACAGATGCAAAAATCTTCAATAAAATATTAGCACTCTGAATTCAACAATACACAAAAATATTCATACACTGTGAGTAAGTGAGGCTTATTTCTGGGATGCAAAACTGGTTCAACATATGAAAATCAATCAATATGATACACGGCATTAACAAAATGAAGGATAAAAATCATATAACCATCTTAACAGATAGAGTATTTGACATAATTCAACATCCTTTCATGATAATACTCTGAACCATAAGAAAGAATGGAACCTACCTAAGCATAGTAAAGATCATATCTGACAACCACAGAGATTACGTGACACTCAACAGTGGAAAACTGAAAGATCTTTCTATAAGAAGATGAGCAGGAAAAGAATGTCCACTCTCACAAGTTCTATTCAATGTGGTACTGAAAATCCTTGCCAGAGCAATCAGGCAAGAAAAAGAAATGAAAGGCATCAAACTCAAAAAGGAAAAAAAAATATAAAATTATCTATAAAATACATAGAAAACTCTAAACAGTACACCAAAAAAAAAAATTACAATAAATAATTCAATAAAGTTGCAGGATACAAAGTCAAAATACAAAAATACAACAGACTAACAATGAACTATCAGAAAGAAAAATTAAGAAAATAATCCCATTTACAATAGCATCAAAGAGAAAAAAATAGGAATTAATCTAACCAAGAAAGTGAATGATCTGTACACTAAAAACTACAATAGAGGCTTCTTCATGTCCACAGAGACCCCTTCATGTCCACAGGGTATTGGTTCCAAGACCCTCAAATATATCAAAATTTTAAGAGTCCCTTGCAAAAATTTTCAAGTCTCTTACATAGAATGGCATAGTCAGGTGCCCTCCCATATCCATAGGTTCCACATCCATGGATTCAATGAAGCCTGGATCAGGTTCAGAATCTGTGGATACAGGACAGCTATACATTTTGATGAAAGAAACTGAAGACGACACAGATAAATAGAAAGATATTCTGTGTTCATAGACGGGAAGAATTTATATAGTTAAAATATCCATACTACCCAAAGTGAGCTACAGATTCAATGCAATACCCATAAAAATCCCAGTGGCACTTGCCACAGAATAGGAAAAACAATTCTAAAATTTGTATGGGATATATGTGTACCTATGGCTGATTCATGTTGATGTATGGCAGAAACCAACACAATATCATGAAGCAATTTTTCTCCAGTTAGAAATAAATTTAAAAAAGTTTGTATGGAACCCTGAATAGCCAAAGCAGTCTCAAGAAAGAAACCTGATATGTGTCATGCTTTTTGATTTCAAAGTATATTACACACCTGCAGTAATCAAAAGAGTTTGGTATTGGCAGAAAAACAGAAACATACTATTAGATCAAAGAAGAATAGTTTTTACTAAAGGAAACCATCAACAAAACAAAAAGGGAACCTATGGAAGTGAAGAACATATTTGCAAACCACATGTTTAAAGGGTTGCTGCTGCTGAGTCACTTCAGTCATGTCTGACTCTGTGCGACCCCATAGACGGCAGCCCACCAGGCTCCTCCGTCCCTGGGATTCTCCAGGCAAGAACACTGGAGTGGGTTGCCATTTCCTTCTCCAGTGCATGAAACAAAAGTGAAAATGAAGTCGCTCAGTCGTTTCTGACTCTTCGTGATCCCATGGTCTGCAGCCCACCAGGCTCCTCCATCCTTGGGATTCTCCAGGCCAGAGTACTGGAGTAGGGTGCCATTGCCTTCTCCGATTTAAAGGGTTAATATCCTATATATACAAGGAACTCATACCAGTGTATGTATATGTGTGTGTGTGTGTGTGTATAAAAGAAATGTAATAAACCAATTTAAAAATGGGCAAAGAAGCTGAATAACATTGTCCAGAGAAGACATACAAATGGCAAAGAGGTACATGAAAAGACACTCAGCATCAGTAAATACCAGGGAAATACAAATTAAAACCACAATGAAATATCACCTCACACCTGTTAAGATGGCTATTATGAAATGTTAAGAGATAACAAATAATTGTGAGGCTGTAGATAAAAAGGAACACTTGTACACTGTTGGTGGGAATGTTAACTGGTCCATCCACTTTGGAAAAAAGTATTGAGTTTCCTCAAGAAATTACAAACAGAACTAATGTCTGATCTAGTACCTCCATTTCTGGGTATACATCCAAAGGATACAAAATCATTATCTGGAAGAGATGACAATGCTTCCATGCTCACTGCAGAATTATTCACAGTAGTTAGAATATAGAAACGACCAAAGTGCCCGTCAATGGATGACTACAGAGTGTGATATACAAACACATATGCAAGTGCATTATTCTGCCCTAAAAAAAGAAATCTTGCCATTTGTGACAACACGAACAAACCCAAAGGGTATCATGCTATTTGAAATAAACCAGACACAGAAAGACAAGTATTGTATTGGTGCACTTATATGTGTATTCTAAAATAAGCAAACTCATAGAAGCAGAGAGTAAAATAGTGATTGCCAAGGCTGGGCAAGTAGGGGAAATGAGGAGAAGTTAGTAAAAGGATACAAATTTTCAGTTACAAGATGAATAAGCTTTGAAGATATAACATATAACATGGTCACTGGGGCTTCTCTGGTGGCTCAGATAGTAAAGAATTTGCCTGCAGTGTGGGAAAACTGGGTTCAGTCCCTGGGTCAGGAAGATCCCTGAAGAAGGGAATGGCAACCCACTCCAGTATTCTTGCCTGGAGAATTCCACGAACAGAGGAGTCTGGAGAGCTACGGTCCATGGGGTCGCAAAGAGTTGGATGTGACTGAGTGACTAACACACACACACACGGTTGATAATACTATATTTATTGTTTAATTGAAATTTGATAAGAGAATAGAACTTGTGTTCTCATAAAAACAAGCATAGTAAGATGATGAATGTGTTAATCAACTTTGTGAGAATACTTTCATAAGTTTTACATATGTTAAATTATCACATTGTATACTTAAAATATATTATAATTTTATTTGTTTATTATACCTCAAATAAGACTGAAGACAAAAATAAAGAGAAGGAAGCACAGAGACATTAAGGAACTTGTCCAAAATCACATGGATGATAAATACTAGAACCAGAAGTTGGAATCTAAAGTCTGCTTTTGCAAACACTCCATTATCTGAGAAAAAACGGTGGAGTCGTCCCTCCTGGGAGTAGGAGGAGAGCTCAAGCCAGTGGTTATGAATCAATGGGCTGCAAAATTTGGATGGAAGTAAGAGATCTGGGATACCACCTCATGCAAGGATCTGCCAATGGTATTTGTCAACTATGTTTTTATTCTCACACACCTATGCACCTGTATCTTAAAGTATATATAGATGTTGTTGTGATTACTAAAATGCAGATTCACTGCATTCAAGTCATATTTTAGTCTACAAACCTCTTGAGAGAAAAGACTGTTTATTCAGCATCATGCCTATTATATAATATGCACTTAATACAAACATGTTAAATAGAAATCTGATATGCCATTCTTAAAAATCGGGGGTTACAAAATTGAAGTTACAATTTTCAAAGGAATCAATTATTTTAAAAAGAAATTCTCATAACTCAAAAGTTTGGAAATAACTAAGAATCTAACTTTCTCTTTGACTCTTTCTCAACATTACAAAGCAAAACAGGTGATACTGGGTGTGTCTACTGAAACACAGTCCCAGACCTGCATGAGAAATAAGTAGAATTGCCCTTCATATCCTTGCAAAACACAAATTGCCTTTTCTCTTTGTATAAACACAGCTGAACTCAAGGTAAAATGTTAGGGGCCAAGTGGGCATTAGAAAATGTTAATTGGATGCTGACCTTGGCTTTGCTGCTCAGGTACAGCCCAGACATCTCTCTCTGTGCTAAAGCTTCCTTGTATGAAAAAAGGAGATGCTAATCCAGATCTTGGTAGAACTTTAAGTCATTTTTACAAAGCAAAGGTTATATAATGAGCCATGAGTGCTGTGCACACCCTTGGAATAAAACATGACTTTCTAGATATATATATAACCAAATAATCTTAGTCCCCAATATGTCAACTTGGAACAGACCCTAATGCAGACTTCTCAGTCTAACACAGATTTTCCCCCTACAGATTTCTGTCTATTTTCTTCCTAAGTGCAGTGATTTCAGGCGGAAATGACATCAGTATGAACTTGACGTTGTCCTATTAAGTCAGCAAAGTGCTTAGGGAGAAAACCACAAACAGCAGCATCAGTAAATAGATGAAAGAGGAAACATTTCAAGAATCTCCTTGTCAAGCAGTAAGTCATCCCTTGAGTCAGAATTAGTTAAAACATTGCAATGTCTCCATCTAATATGCATTTGGTCACCTTCAGCTCAGGGTTCAGATGCTCTGTTACTCAATACAAAAGCAAACAGAAATGCCGGAACCCTGTGAATTAACACTGAACTGGGACTGTCATTGGAAAGGGCCTCCTTAAACAAGCAACTTGAACATTATACTTACTTTAGAGTTCGCTCCATTTTTAGGCAAAACAGAGGATATTAAATAGAAATCAGTTGACTTATTCCCGAAGGGTATTTTGTTTTAATTTAAAAAAATCCTACCATACCCAGAGAAATGTTAAGATATGAAATATATACTTACCGTGAATAATATTTAGTATTTTGGGTTGTTGAGGTTTCAGTATCTCTAAAAGTAGATGCTTACAAGCAAAAAATTATATTACTAAGCAGGGCATGTTATTTTTTCATCTTTAATATTATCCTTATTTCAAAGAAGCCCAGATGAATTTATGATGAGAATTCATAGTCATGAACTATCTTTTTTTCCCAGCTGGTGTTAATTCATTTTTTCCCTAACAGAAAAATTCTTAAATTCTGATTTTCATTTTAAATTAAGAGAAAGTCATTGTAGTAGTGATACCTGCAATGAATATATAAGAAACATGTCTACTTAGTGTTAAGTGAGTAATTATGGGTTGGGAAGATCCCTTGGAAAAGGGAAAGGCTACCCATTCCAGTATTCTGGCCTGGAAAATTCCATGGACTGTATAGTTCATGGGGTTGAAAAGAGTTGGACACATCAGAGCCACTTTCACTTCACTTTGGAATTCTAAAAGTAGTGTCAAAGAAACCTTAATTCATCCAGTGTCTCCTAAAGCAGAATCTCCTGCCGAGAGTTCATAGCGCTGTTGGATCCTTCTAAGATCCAACCAGTCCATTCTAAAGGAGATCAGTCCTGTGTGTTCTTTGGAAGGAATGATGCTAAAATTGAAACTCCAATACTTTGGCCACCTCATGCGAAGAGTTGACTCACTGGAAAAGACTCTGATGCTGGGAGGGGTTGGGGACAGGAGGAGAAGGGGACGACAGAGGATGAGATGGCTGGATGGCATCACCAACTCGATAGACATGAGTTTGAGAGAACTCTGGCAATTGGTGATGGACAGGGAGGCCTGGCATGCTGTGATTCATGGGGTCACAAAGAGTCGGACACGACTGAGCGACTGAGCTGAACTGAACTGAAGATACTTACAGTCCATAAATTCCTAATAGTTTCTCTTAGATGAGTACATTGAACCAAAATGCCAGCTACTCTTTAGCAGTTTCCTTCCTCTGTGGTACACTTGGAGGATGTTACTGTGTATGGTATGGAGTATGTAAATTATGACACAATGTAAAAAATGAGTCTGTCATTCAAATACTTTTAAATGACATCTTATTCTTGGGAAATATCTACTTTGCCCGGAAAGACTTAAGATATGCATGCACTATTGATATTATGTAAAATAGGTAACTAATGAGAACCTATTGTAGAGTTGAGGAGGAGAAGGGGACGACAGAGGATGAGATGGTTGAATGGCATCACTGACTCAATGGACATGGGTTTGGGTGAACTCCAGGAGTTGGTGATGGACAGGGAGGCCTGGCGTGCTGCGGTTCATGGGGTCACAAAGAGTCGGACACAACTGAGCAACTGAACTGAACTGAACTGATTGTAGAAGGAACTCTACTCAGTGCCCTATGGTGACCTAGATGGGAAGGAAATCCAAAACAGAAGGTATAGAGGTAGACAACGTATTAAAATGCAGAGACATTACTTTGCCAACAAAGGTCCATCTAGTCAAAGCTCTGGTTTTTCCAGTAGTCATGTATGGATGTGAGAGTTGAACCATAAAGAAAGCTGAGCACCAAAGAATTGATGCTTTTGAACTGTGGTGTTGGACAAGACTGTTGAGAGTCCCTTGGACTGCAGGGAGATCAAACCAGTCAATTCTAGAGGAAATCAATCCTTAATATTCCCTGGAAGGACTAATGTTGAAGCCCCAATACTTTGGCCACCTGATTCGAAAGGCTGACTCATTAGAAAAGACCCTTTCAATATTGCTTTTCTCTGCAGGTCTGTTATTAATACAATTTTCTAAGACCCTGATGCTGGGAAAGATTGAGGGCAGGAGGAGAAGGGAATGACAGAGGATTAGATGGTTGGATGGCCATCACTGACTCAATGGACATGAGTTTGAGCAAGCTCCAGAAGATGGTGAAGGACAGGGAGGCCTGGCATGCTGCAGTCTGTCAGGTCGCAAAGACTGAGTGATTGTTATTTATCAACAACAAATAGCTGATTCATTTTGCTGTATAGCAGAAACTAACACTACACTGTAAAGCAACTATACTCCCAAAAATTAATTTTTAAAAGCTATTATATATTTGGACTTACCTGGACAAGTCCATTTACTCTGTCCCTTTCTTGGTAATTATGGTAGCTGAAACAGAGAGAAAGAGAGAGAAATTTTTTTCAGGGGGACTAGAATACTTTGAATAGACTAAACTTTGGATCTCTAAACAGCAGCCGTTTGTACTATCAAGACTGAGAAGGATGACCTGTGATTCAGTTCAGTCCAGTCACTCAGTCATGTCTGACTCTTTGTGACCCCATGGACTGCAGCACGCCAGGCCTCCCTGTCTATCACCAACTCCCGGAGCTTGCTCAAACGCATGTCCATTGAGTCAGTGATGGCCATCGATCCATCTCATCCTCTGTCATCTCCTTCTCCTCCTGCCTTCAACCTTTTCCAGCATCAGGGTCCTAGAGAATTGTATTAATAACAGACCTTCAGAGAAAAGCAATATTGAGAATAATGCTTCAAGGATTTCCTTGTTTCCTAGAAAGTTCTAGGCAGTGATTCTCTTCATGATGCCCAGATGGCAAGCCCAGTGTCCTTCCAAAAAGCCTCCTCTTCAGCTTATGTTAGTTTGGCTTAAACTCCTTTCAATCAAGAGGGTCTTAATGAATCATTCTCATCAGAACTGAAAGCCAGTGAGACACCAGGAAAGTTAACATCTTGCTCAGAAATACATGAATGACCAGAGGAGACTCTCCTCACTCCTAGTGTCTACTTCTACTACCTCTGGGTTACCCTTGGTAGTATAAAGAAAAACTTCCTTGGTATTATTAGTAACATTCCCCCACTATTTTAAATATTGTTATTACAATTCTCTGTGACAGAACATTTGGAAACTTTACTCAAAGAGCTTCTGCTGTATATGCCATTAAATACAATGTGTAAAACCTGTAGTTGTTTCAAAAGAGATGGGTATTAGAAGGATGGAATGCAACGTTAGTTCTGAGCCTTGGGAAAAAAAAAACAAACCACCACTCTGATAGTATCAGATAATCTAGAAAGTAATCCTCAAACTAAGAAGTACAACAATACAACTGGTCCCCTCACCTCTTTATTCCTAACTCATCTTTCTCACTCACCCTGCTTTCCGATTTATCAGACCCATTGCAGACCCCAGCCCACCTCCCTCTGGGTGAGTTATCCTTTTCTACTGCTCACCTTGAAAGAAGCCTGTAGAAAAGTGTGTGAAGAAGGAGTCAACTGAAGGATCAGTCACATAACCCCCGGTGGGTGGGCTGACACTCTTACAGCCACATCATTCTTGCCTAAAAACACTTCACCTGACTATGTACGGTTGGTTGACTGTGCTGTGCTTAGTCATTCAGTCATGTCCGACTCTTTGGGACCCCATGGACTGTCACCCACCAGGTTCCTCTGTCCATGGGGATTCTCCAAGCAAGCACACACCCTCCTCCAGGGCATCTTCCCAACCCAGGGATCAAACCCAGGTCTCCCACATTGCAGGTGTATTCTTTACCGTCTAAGCCACAAGGGAAGCCCATGAATACTGGAGTGGGTGGCCTTTCCCTTCTCCAGAGGATCTTCCTGTCTCCTGCACTGCAGGCAGATTCTGTACCAGTTGAGCTACGAGGAAAGGTTGGTTTACAGAAGATATTTAGAAGATATTTAGGTTAAGGTAGACTACAAACTTGAAGAGGTCGTGGCTCAGAAATCTCCTTGGTATGAAGAAAGTCTTTGAAGTCAAGATGGAAATGTGGTCAATAAAACGCAAGGGGAGGGGCTTCCCTGGTGGTTCAGTGATAAAGACTCCACCTGCCAATGTAGGAGACATGGGCTCAACCCCTGATCTGGGGAGATCCCACATGCCGTGGCCTCCTGATTAAAATTTTCCTTAACTGGTCTAAACCCATGCACCACAACTGCTGAGCCTGTGCTGCAGAGCCCGGGAGCGACTATTGAAACGGGTGCACCCGAGAGAGCTGATGCTCCAAAACGAGACGTCACTGCAATGAGAAGCCCAAACACTGCCGCTAGAGAGTAGCCCCTGCTCACCACAATGAGAGAAAAGTCCCCACAGCAGGAAAGATGCAGCACAGCCAAAAATAAATTATTATTTTTTTAAAGCAAAGGGAAATCCGTTTAAAGACCGAGACTATGAAAACTGAAAATGTTATCAAACACCTCACTTTAATTATCACTCAACATCCAGCCACAGGAAGCAAGGAGGAAAGGAAACCAAGGTCATTAACCTGCATCACATGCAGTGCAATGACAGTTGATTGAAAAAAAAAAAAATATATATATATATATATATCCCTTTTCTCCTTTCCCATTACCTGATCCCCAGCTTAAATCCTTTGGGAGAGCTAGGGCAAAATCGAGTCTCTAATTGTTCTTCCTTTGCTGCTGTTACTACAATACTAAAAATTCCCCCAATACTACCCCGTGTGTGTTGATATTCAACAGCTCATTCCCTGGCAAAATGGCTACTTAAATAAAACACAACATTCNAGCTAGGGCAAAATCGAGTCTCTAATTGTTCTTCCTTTGCTGCTGTTACTACAATACTAAAAATTCCCCCAATACTACCCCGTGTGTGTTGATATTCAACAGCTCATTCCCTGGCAAAATGGCTACTTAAATAAAACACAACATTCCATTTCCCAGGTACCTTGCTTGGCTACATCAAAGACTTTTAATTATAGTACAATTTGAATTAATGTTCAGATGCATGATTTACATTGAAGAGTTATCGACAGTGGGCATTCGGATATTGTAGACCATTTCCACAAGTAGGCCTCAGTTGCGACAGAATTTTTCAACATTGTTAAGAGGCTTAATGAAATTCCTGTTACATATTCATGAGTCATCGAGCTGTCTCCTGGCCTCTTGATTAAATTTTTCCTCAACTGGTCTAAACACCGGGATGTCTGTTAAGTATGTTTATCTTCTCTTTACTTAAGCCAGGGCTTCTTATAGTAAAGGATTGCATTTGGAATGATTCTTTTGACCCTTTAGTGTCATTTCTCTAAATTACACACAAATTCCTAATGTTGACTGGAAAAATTTAATTGGAAGGTGAAGGAGGCACTCAAACTAAATAATGTGAGGGCTCTACATTATGTATACCTCTTTTTAAAAGAAATTCCATTAAAATAATATCAGTTGAGAATCAAATTTAGTCTCAGAACTTTTATTCTGTAGACTTCATGAATCTCATTAGTAAAATAGTGATAGTTCATTACAATCAACCACTTAACAATTGTTCTTTGTTCATTAAAGGTTCTGAGCTAGGCAACAAGGTTTAAATGAATAAACCATTATTTGTGTGCACAGGTGGCTCATAATTTTGTTGGAAAAACAGGAATATAGGCAATTATCATATGTTAGATTATGGCAGCATTAAACAAGGGCATAAGCACCAAGCCACGGGGACTCAGGGAACAGAAAGCAATTCGGACTGGAAGAATCAAAGCTTACAGAGGTTTCTGTAGAGAATGTGAAATTTAACTGGGTCTTGAAAGCGAAGTTGAATTATTGGACAGGGAAAGAATAAGGGTGAAGTGTATTCTACACTGGCTTCCCAAGTGGCGCTAGCGGTAAAGAACTCACCTGCCAGTGCAGGAGACGACACAAGAGGTGCAGGGTTTGTTTGTTTTTTTAATATTAATTAATTTATTTTGATCCTTGGGTCAGGAAGATCCCCTGCAGGAGGACATTGAAGACAAGGCAGGAGCTTAGGCTCTGATATCTGAAACCACATGGAATATTTGGGAAATGGCATAGTTTGGGGCAAATAGAGGGTGGTGTTGAGGGCAAAGTTAGAGAAACAGTTTGGATGCAGATTATAAAAGACCTCGACTATGAATATGAATAGATGGCCTTTTGATAGACAGCCTTTGGGCTTTTACAGCAAAGGAAATACATAATTAGAGCTGTGCTTTGAAAATACAACCAGGGGTAGTATGGCCAGTGCACAGGAAAAGGAAGAAGCTATTTTGATCTTTGCCAAAATAGGAAAGAATTAAGCAATATTTGTTTTATAAAGCATGTTTTCCAAAATGGTCCTGAAATTAGGAGGTATGTGCATATATAAAAAAAAAAAATCCCATTTAAACACAGGTGTTTCAGTGTTCATGCTAAACACAGAGTTGTGTTGTAGTCTGCTGGATAACCATAATCCTGGAAATAGGTGCTTTGGAAGGCCCATTGGGACCCAGGCCTGATTTTCATGAGACTGGTGCAAGGAGAGAGAACTGGACATGTTCAGAAGGTAACTTTGATCAGAAATACTTACCTGTTCTATAAACCTGACCTCTCGTGAGACCGCACTACTTGGCAGCAGCTGTGTGTAACAGGCATATGATTGCTTCACTTTTGCAGTATGTCTAAATTCAGTCTCTTGAGGTATATATATAAGGGACCCCTGACTGATATGTGGAATTTTCATTTGAAATTACAAACCATGATATTATAAAATTATCACACTTGTTAGTCTGAAAAGCAACACATAATTACAGCAATCAGATCTCTACCTCTGTTAAGAGTGGAGTCTCTGGATAAAAACTGTCAACCAGACCGAGGAGCACACACCTAGATTTGTCATTGGCTAGTCTCAGCTCCCTAAACTGCAGAATGGGGATAGTATCTACTCATTAGATTTCTGTAAGGGTTACATAATTAACGCTTGCTAAACCAAAACGTTTACATGTTGCTAGTTGTGGCTGTTGTTGCTGATTACGTGTAATTATTCACCTATCACACATGGTACTCACGTATTTTCATTAAAGATCACTTCTACTTAAGTGACAATATTTGGACTAAATATTTTTTATGACCTTTTTGTCTTTTGATTCATTCATTCATTTTTGATTTTAGTCTATGCTTGGCACCAGGCAGTTCTGATTATCTCTGTCCCTGTTATATCCTTTACACAGAAAGTTCAAGGTGATATGGTATTTCTTTACCTGAAATCTTTGATACTTTTTATCCACACAAGCAAAATTCCCATATGCCTTTCTCAGGCTCCTGCCTCACCTGCTCCCACATTATCTTCTCATGTATTTTTATTTTTTATTTATTTTTTAACATAAATTTATTTATTTTCATTGGAGGTTAATTACTTTACAATATTGTATTGGTTTTGCCATATATCAACATGAATCCGCCACAGGTATNTCTCACGCCCATCAAGTCTGTGATGCCATCCAGCCATCTCATCCTCGGTCGTCCCCTTCTCCTCCTGCCCCCAATCCCTCCCAGCATCAGAGTCTTTTCCAATGAGTCAACTCTTCGCATGAGGTGGCCAAACACATACTAGATATTTAAAAATAATTGGTGAACAAATGTTTTCAGCGACACTATGTAGAGATTCTTGTTCTCATTTTTTCTGGAAAGCAGCCCGAATGATGACCCCATTATCTTCTGTATGTGTGATTCTAGAAACAGGTTTGCAGGGACTCATAGATCATATGCCACAGTTACCTATTAGAGTAGAGCATTCTTTACATCTAACCTCCAAACTAATTTTTTTCGTAGCCTTTCTGGTTCCTGGACTGATGATATGACACTGCTGAATCACAGTGTCCACATGTTTGATTTTTGACAGCAAGCCAGAGGTTTCCTCTGTGCAAATTTAGCAACACAAATCCCTTTATACTAGGTTTGTGAGCATGTCCCATTGCTGACATCATTATGTGATGAGTTTATGATTACTGGGCAGAGAGGCTCATAAGATGTTCTAACCTGGAGCTTGAATTAAATGCATTTTTATGTTTTGTTTTGTTTTTTTAGGAGACTCTTACCAGTCAATCTGTAAGATTTATGCAATACTGACAATGCAGAGCCCTATTCAACGCTCTGAGTTCATACAGAGAATTAAGAGAAATAGTCCTTGTCTACGTAACACGTGGTTTGCAATTTTAAGCCTGTCTAGTGTGAGTCAAAATTATGCCCTCTCCTTGGTGCTGTTTTCTTCTGTTAATTCAAACTGTGATTAAAATAGGTTGATAACTGGTTTATAGCCTCCTTTATATAATTTTCATTGTAGCTCAAGGGCTAGAAATAGCAATTTAATTAGAGACTTACAGTCATGCATTTCATAGTGATAAATGTCTTGTGAATATTTAGACTGTTAGTGAAGGTGAAATATTTCTGGCTTTCCTTTAACTTATTTAATATTCTCCTTTTCTGGAATCTATTTCCCAAGCAGATGTCACACTCTTATTCCAGATGAAAATAGCACGCATGATGCCTTATTCTAAGTCTAGTTCTAACAACCCTCCCCCACCTTGCCCCAAACCTAGTAGGTCATAAAAGTTCACTGCTACATTTCTTCCCTAGAAATCATTAACAATAGAAAACTGCAAAAGACATTCTTTTTGCTCCTTACTTAAGGGTTTCATTGATAAATTACTATTATATATACATACACACATATGTATGGCTTCCCTGGTGGCTCAGCTGGTAAAGGATCTGCCTGCAATGCAGGAGGCCTGGGTTCGATCCCTGGGTTAGGAGAAGATCCCCTGGAGGGCATGGCAACCCGCTCCAGTATACTTGCCTGCAGAATCACCATGGACAAAGGAGCCTAGCGGGCTACAGTCCATGGGGTCACAAAGAGTCGAACACGACTGAGCGACTAAGCGCTGCACAGCACACACTTATGTATGCATGTATGTGAATATATACATACATCTGATGTGAATTTTACTTGAGAAAAACATATTTAAAAATTCACCCATTATGCAATTATTTGGTTTTAATGTATTTTTATATAAATTTATATTGTTCTATGGAGTAGTTTTAGCATATTATTCCAGCTGTTTAATTAAAAGAATTTGTGACCAGGAGGTAATATTTCAGCGAGAACTGGTACTACAGCCACTCTCTGAGTAGGCCTTCCAGCAGGGGAGTAGACAATGACTGACAGATTTAGTACCTAGGGCTGTGCCTGTGGCTTTGGCTCCACCAGAAACTNTCAAATTGTTAATACTAAAAAAAAAAAAAAAACCCAAAAACTCAATTAAAAAAAAATAGGATTCATTTCCAGTTTTGGACAATTTATAGTAGACGAAATTCTGTTGTTCTTCCTAGAAAATACTACAGAAAACAGAAGGAAAACACAGAATACCCTCAAAATTGGCAAAAAGAAGATATACTGGCCCAGGATTTAAGGCATCGAATATCAACACAGAATGAGTTCCCCCAGTTTACTTTTTGCCTCAAGTATCTCTGACTGGATGATTAAATACTGGACATAGCAATGGGTTCAGGCAAGAAACCCTCCTCTCTTTCACTGATGGACCAAGATAACTGCAGCACAGCAAGACAGAAAACTCCTAGATAATAACTGTGTTACCTCAAACACCAAAGAAAAAACCATGGCCTCAACCCACCTTCGTCAACAAAGGCCAAGTGACAGGAACGAGACTTCCATTCTCATCTGGCTTCAGTGAGACACCAGGGCGGAGGTCAGAGAAGTTTGCATGAGGATCCAGGACTTCATCCCGACCGGACAGAAGCAAGCGCCACCCCACTCTGCCATGCCAGAGAAGACAATATGGAGAGGAGAGATGAGGGATCATCCCTCTCAGAGCAGAAACAGAAACCAGGAGAGGAAGCTGGATTCTTCCCCAAACCTGACAGAAACCAGGAGAGGTGGATTCTTCCCCAAACCTGACAGAAATGAGGCAGCAAGAAAAAACAGAAAGGAAAGCAGCAGAGACACACCACCTTACCTATGGAGGAGAACTAATTTGAATGACACAATTGTCCTAAGAAATTATTGAAACCAGAAGAAAGTGACACACCATTTTTCTTTTAGAAAAGAACTTTCAACCCAGAATTCTGCATGTAGAGAAAATATCCTTCAGGAATGAAGAGTAAATCAAGGTATTCTCAGAGGAAAGAAAATTAAGAGAATTTGTTACTCAGAGACCTACCCTAGTCTTAAAAGAAATCCTCGGGACAGTTAGTAAATGATACAAGAAGGAATATTAGAACATTATGAAGAAAAAATGAAAAATGAAACAAGGAAAATATCAGTATCCTCTAGGTTATGTTTGATGGTTTAGACAAAAATATTATTACTAAGACTTTTAGTGTATGTAGAAAATATTTAAGATTGTCATACTATAAATAATGAAGACTAAAAGAACTTATCCAGTTGATACAATGTCAACATCCATAGACTGAAATAAGTATGTGTCCATAATGAAATACTTTATAAAAGACACATACACAAAGATATCCAAAAATATTACAGAAAAAACTATAGAAAAAAATGAAATTTCAAAAATATTCAACTAACCCACAGGAAAGCAGGAAAAAGAAAACAGAGAGGGGGAAAATGAGACAAACAGAAAAATAAGAAATACAATGTCAGACATATCAATAATCACATTAAATGTAAATGATTTCTAGACACCAGTTAAAATACAAAGATTGGAAGAGTGGAGGAAATATGACACAACTGGGTGATGTCTACAAGAAACTCACCTCAAATATAACAGTATAGGCA
This sequence comes from Neotragus pygmaeus, assembly GCA_006410875.1. Taxonomy (NCBI): domain Eukaryota; kingdom Metazoa; phylum Chordata; class Mammalia; order Artiodactyla; family Bovidae; genus Neotragus; species Neotragus pygmaeus. The sequence continues at coordinate 9,855 of SJYV01012734.1, read as the reverse complement.
AGCTGAAAGTAAATTTATGTAAAAAGGTATGTCACACAAACATAAGGCAAAAGGAAGTTGGAGCCTTTATATTAATATCAGATAAACCAGTGCTCAGTCACTCAGTTGTGTCTTACTCTCTGCAACCCCATGAACTANTCAAATATAACAGTATAGGCAAGCTGAAAGTAAATTTATGTAAAAAGGTATGTCACACAAACATAAGGCAAAAGGAAGTTGGAGCCTTTATATTAATATCAGATAAACCAGTGCTCAGTCACTCAGTTGTGTCTTACTCTCTGCAACCCCATGAACTATAGCCCACCAGGCTCCTCCGTCCATGGGATTTTCCAGACAAGAATACTGGAGTGGGTTGCCATTTCCTTCTCCACAGATAGACTAGAATTCATAACAAAATATATATCAGGAAGAAAGAGTGATACTATATAATGAAAATGAGGTCAGTTAATTAGAAAACAGTTTCAAAATACGTGAATTGCATGCAAAATTGAAAAGATAAAAAAACAAATTCACAATTATAGTTGGGAGACTTCAACAAAATTGATAGAATGGTGGTGGTTTAGTCGCTAAGTTGTGTTTAACTCTTGGGACTCCATGGATTGCAGCCTGCCGGGCTCCTTTGTCCATGCAATCCTCCAGGCAAGAATTGATAGAAAAACTAGGCAGAAAATCATCAAGGATATAGAAGAATTCAACATCACCATCAACCAATCAATATTATAGAATAGTCCATCAAGATCACATTCTATTTAAGCAGAATATTTATCAAGACAGAAAATACAAGGGGCCAAACAAACTTAACAAATTTCAGCTCAGTTCAGTTGCTCAGTCGTATCTGACTCTTTGCGACCCCATGAATCGCAGCACGCCAGGCCTCCCTGTCCATCACCAACTCCCGGAGTTCACTCAGATTCACATCAGTGATGCCGTCCAGCCATCTCATCCTCTGTTGTCCCCTTCTCCCCCTGCCCCCAATCCCTTCCAGCATCAGTCTTTTCCAGAGTCAGCTCTTCGCATGAGGTGGCCAAAGTACTTGAGTTTCAGCTTTAGCATCATTCCTTCCAAAGAAATCCCAGGGCTGATCTCCTTCAGAATGGACTAGTTGGATCTCCTTGCAGTCCAAGGGACTCTCAAGAGTCTTCTCCAACACCACAGTTCAAAAGCATCAATTCTTCAGCACTCGGCTTTGTTCACAGTCCAACTTTCACATCCATACATGACCACTGGAAAAACCATAGCCTTGACTAGATGGACCTTTGACAACAAATTTAGAAGAACTTAATTGGAGAAGGAAATGGCACCCCACTCCAGTACTCTTGCCTAGAAAATCCCATGGATGGAGGAGCCTGGTAGGCTGCAGTCCATGGGGTCGCTAAGAGTCGGACACAACTGAGTGACTTCATTTTCACTTTCATGCACTGGAGAAGGAAGTGGCAACCCACTCCAGTGTTCTTGCCTGAAGAATCCCAGGGATGGGGGAGCCTGGTGGGCTGCCATCTATGGTGTCGCACAGAGTCGGACACAACTGAAGTGACTTAGCAGCAGCAGCAATCATATGAAATCTATTTCCTGATCACAATAAAATCAAACTAGAATCAGTAACAGAAAAAGAACCTAAAAATCTCTATAAACACTCAGAAACTGAACTGGATATTTTTAAATAATCCACAGGTCAAAGAATAATTCTCAAGGGAAATAACACTAAGTGCTTACATTAGAAAATGGGGAAAATCTCAAGTCAGTGATCTAAGCTTACACCTTAATATATTTGAAAAATTAATCCAAAGCAAACAGAAGGAAAAATGATAACTGCAGAAATCAATCAAAATACAGTAAAAACAACAGAGAAAACAGATGACGCGAAGGACTTTTCTTTGAAAAGATTGACAAAATTCACAAACTTCTATCAAGGCTGACAAAAAAGAGAGAGGCACAAATTATCAGACATGAACAAAACAAGAATATCACTCCAGACACTGCAGACATCAAGTGATAATAAGGAGATCCTAAGAACCAGCTCTGAACACATGAGTGTGACAACTTACATCTTCCTATCAGTCTACAAGTATTTCAAAATGAAAAACAAATGGGAAAAACTTTTGAGCACTCTACACAAATAGATGTTCAAATGGCCATTAAGTTCATTAAAAGTTGCTTGAAATCAGTAGTCCTAGGGAAAATGCAAATTAAGATCACTGGTCATCTAAGTAATCCCACACATGTTTATATTACTCATTTAGATTATCACTGAAGTAAACTTTAATGTAAATAAGCTCGTAAATATTTGCAGCTTACTGATTTAGGAAGCACTGCTTTGAGTAATATTCTTTCTCCACCCAGCTACTTCTCTGTCTTTGATTTCCTAGTTTGCCTCCCCTGCCATTTTCACGTAGCCCTTTGGATTGATGAGTCTTTGTGGATGTCTTGCCTAAGCTTCTAGCTCAGCTACTTTCTAGGAGATTTTCTTCAGGATCCCATCTAATGTCCCACTGGACTCTAAGAAAGAAGCCCTGCCCAAAATTGATCCTCAACCTCCTGTCAGTTGCTCTGAAAAGAGGACCACCTTCCACTCTTCAAGCTTCCCTTGCATCATTCCTCATGGCCAATTCATGCACAACCAAGGTTGATATTCAGTTGGCATGTACACGTTGTTAATATATTAAAAACAAGGGACATGCTTACAATTAGTTTGAACTTTCTCATACTTTCTTTAACCAAGAGGAGAAAAGAGAGAAACAAGGGAAACCAAAAAGTATCTGGAAGATAGTTTGTGTTTAGATCAGAAAATCATTTGGATGCCAGACTAAAATGCTGACATGTTTTTAGGGGATGAGAGACAATGGGATCAGGAACACAGGTCCTCATTTGTTTTGGAGAAGAAATAATGCGATTTGGCTTACGTTTGGGGAAGATAACTCCCAAACTTAACTTATGGATAATTTCTGGCAAGTAATACTATTACATTGTAAAGATTAAAAAGCATAACCACATATTTTCTGATTTTGACTCACTCCAATCACTATCTTTGAAGAAATTTTCTATAAAGAAGCAACCATCCCAATCCAAATGTCCTATGTCTCAAGCATATCACATCTTTAGCATTCATATCTCCAAAGATAATAACCCTAGATCTTTTAAAAGGATCACATTGAGAGGATCGTAAATGATGAGAAATATGATAGGAATTGAAGGAAAACCAGCACACAGGAAAGACCACATTAAGCTCATCTAGAGAATGAGTCGAAAATAGGAGAATCCACTCTTTCTACATTTTCTAAAGCTATTAAAAGCTGATGGCCTCAGTTATGGCCTCACTTTGGGTGGCATATTTTTGCTTCTAATGACATAATTTGAGCAGCAAGATTTAAAATGTTTTCACTCCACTCCTCGTCTCTTGAATGTAAATGATAGTAAAGATATGAATGTGAAAAGGTTAATTTTTAAGTATTTGCTTTTACATTTGTAATACTATGGAGAAAGTTTTATTTGTTGATAAATATGTTCAAAAATATGTTTCAAGTTCAGACAACATTAAATTTCCTATTTGAACTTGGCTTTGAATTTTTCCAGCATTACTGTATTACTAACATCACTACAAAATGTATAGGTCTGCTGGATCAGAAAAGGGTCAGCACTATTAATATCTTGAAACTGATATTTTGCTGTGACACTGTCGTGTTCACTCTGAGATGTTTAGCAGCAACCTTGACCTCTGAAATTTAGATGGCACCATCACCCTCTCCCAGTTGGTATAGTCAAAAATATCAGCAGACATTGCCAGATGTCTCCTGGGGAAGCAAAGATGCAAAAGTGAAGCAATCACCATAAGACTCTTTGGGCACAGAACATTCCTGAAAGAGGGATCACCAGTGCAAACCCCTGAGGTGAGCGTGTGCCGGATATGCTTGAGGTGCAGCAGGGAGGTCAATAAAGCTGGAGCAGAGTCAGGAAGAGCAAAAAGACGATAGAGATAAAATCATGTAGATACGGAGCAGAAGAGGTAGATTTAGGGTCTTGAAGGATGTAAAAAGAACTTTGACTTTTCTCCATCCAAATTTAGGAGTCATTGAATGACTCTGAGCAGGGATGTAATGTGATGATTTAAATTGAAAAAGAGTTACTTGCCTTTTGTGTTGAGAAAATACAGGATTTGTGAGGTGACTGCAGAAGCAAGAAGGCCACTTAGAAGACTGCTGCAGTGACCTAGAAGAGAGATGGTGATTGAATCCATTTTTATGATGGAATCTATTGCTTTCTTGTGGGAGGTGGTGGGAATGAGGTCAGTATGTTAGCAAGAATAAGGGTCTTAGAGAACTTATTCCTGACTAAGAGAGCCAGCTGAGTCTGGTGAGGTCTTTTTCAGGGAGTAGGGAGGCCTCTGGGGGCTGAAAAGTCTTGCTTAGACAATGAATCATGCATCATACTTCTTTCTCATGCATTGGCACTTCCCGTTACAATTTAGAATGAACAAAAAAATAGAATCAATGAAAAATAATTTTTCACAGTGACTAAGTGTTTACCACAATCTAAAGCAATGTTTCAAACATCATTTCTCATAATTCTACATAGTAGATACTATAATTACATACATTGTACAGATGAGAAAACAGAACTGAAGCAGAGAAGGGCTGAATATCTTGCTCATGGTTACACAGCTAGGAAACATAGAGCTGGGATTTATACACAGGATGTCTGATTCACAGCCCCTTGAAATTACAGAGACATTACTTTGCCAACAAAGGTCTGTCTAGTCAAAGCTATGGTTTTTCCAGTAGTCATGTACAGATGTGAGAGTTGGACTATAAAAAAAGCTGAAGAATTAATGCTTTTGAAATGTGGTGTTGGAAAAGACTCTTGAGAGTCCCTTGGACTGCAAGGTGATCAAACCAGTCCATCCTAAAGGAAATCAGTTCTGAGTACTCACTGGAAAGACTGATGCTGAAGCTGAAACTCCGATACTTTGGCTACCTGATGAGAAGAACTAACTCACTGGAAAAGACCCTGATGCTGGGAAAGATTGAAGGTGGGAGAAGGGGACAACAGAGAATGAGATGGTTGGATGGCATCACTGACTTGATGGACATGAGTTTGAGTANCTTTGGCTACCTGATGAGAAGAACTAACTCACTGGAAAAGACCCTGATGCTGGGAAAGATTGAAGGTGGGAGAAGGGGACAACAGAGAATGAGATGGTTGGATGGCATCACTGACTTGATGGACATGAGTTTGAGTAAGCTCCAGGAGTTGGTGATGGACAAGGAGGCTTGGCATGCTGCAGTCCATGGGGTCACAAAGAGTCGGACACGACTGAGCAACTGAACTGGACTGGACTGAAATCATTGCCACGGATATAAAATAAAAATTTTAAGTTAAATGATTGCCAAATGACAAGAAATGGCAGTGTTTCTAAACTGGATAGAGAATAGCAGAATAAGACAACATAAAATTCCATGTGGTGGTTCAAATGAATAAATGAAGAAAGTGAAATGGTTTTAATTAAGAAAGGAGAAGGTCCTCAAGGACTGGGGCAGAGACTGACCAGTGAAGTTCTTGGGTCTATGAATCAGAGGAGAGCTTTGAGGCTCCTCCAGCAGAGCCATGAAGAGCTGTGCTATAGTTCCGTGAAAACAGGCCTAGCTCTCAGTGCAGATTCCGTAGTTCCACACAAACACAGAAGCTACTTTGCCAAAGTGCAAAAGGGAGCAAGGTTTTTACCTTTAGTTAGTGCCTACTATGTGCCAGGCACTTTGCTAGATTCTTGAGTACAAATATGGCCATATAGAACCCTTATCTCAAGAAAGTGTTAGCTCAGCTGTGTTCAACTCTTTGCAACCTCTTGAACTATACAGTTTGCCAGGCTCCTCTGGTGGGCAACAATTCTCCAGGCCAGAATACTGGAGTGGGTAGCCATTTCCTTTTTCAGGGTATCTTCCCAACCCAGGGTTCCCCGATGACTCAGATGGTAAAGAATCCACCTGCAATGAAGTAGACTCAATCCCCAATCCCCAAGGTCCAATCCCTGGGTTGGGAAGACCCCCTGGAGAAGGGAATCGCTACCCACTCCACTATTATAGCCTGGAAAATTCCAAGGAAAGAGGAGCCTGGCGGGCTACAGTCCATGGGGTCGCAAAGAGTCAGAGGCTACAGTCCATGCAGTCGCAAAGAGTCAGACATGACTGAGCAGTTTTCACTTTTATTTCAAGAAGCTTCAGAGTGTTGTCTCATATACTCATTTGTTTAATCTGAAAATAAATATTTTTTGAAAGATGTGAGATTTCTTATGTCTATTCTTTCCTTTCCCTGTCCCAATATGAGAGTGAACAGTTACTGGGTTCTTAGATAACCCATGTCTTCACATCCTGTGATGAAAAATATGGTTACTTGTGTCCAGGTTTATATACTGGGGCAGCATTTTCAAATTTTCTTGAGCCTTTGATAAGGCACTAATATTCAAGCCACTCAGCTCACTAAAGGACCTGTCCCCCCATTGCTCAGTTCTTTCCCGATCCCTTCTCACTCAAATTTTACCATCTGTTTTTGTACCACAATTATTAATAAAATCTGACAGGAGTGGTCTTTATGGAAGAAGTATTACACAGAAGGAAAAACAGAAGCCAAGGACAGAGGTTTGTGGAATGTCCACTTTGGTGGAACGTGCAATGGGAAGAGCGGACTGCTGAAGCATCAGTAATATATGGAGGACAGTTAGTGACAATACACCTCCACAGAAGCTGAAACCTTGCGCATATAAAGATGTGTATTAGGCTAAGACTTGATTTCACTTAATAAGTGGGTTTCTTTTTTACCTTCATTTATTCCTCTTGAAATCTGCCAAACTCCGAGGGGTCTGGGTGTTCACTGATTACTTGGTTCAGTTTCAGATTCACTAATACTTATAAAGCATCTGTTATAGTCCACGTACTTTTTAATACTTTCTAAATGAGCTTCTAAAACCATGCTTTATTTGGAGTGATATCTAAACTTTACAGTGTTCACCTCTTTTGTGTGTATCATTTCCATTTCCGTCTACCTACCTACTTAACCACCAAGAAGGTAAGGATCTGCTGAAATCATGTGGAGCTAAAGTCAAGACAGTATTTTCTCACTGTTTTCCGAAAAATCAGCCACGTCTCCATTTCACTCATAAGTAGATTTCCAGTGTTCTTGTTTCTCCAATTATTAAACAGACTTGCAGATGAAACTGGGTAAGTTCAAGATAACCCTTGGCAAAGCACTGCTGCGGTTACTTTTACCATGAAGGACATTTTCACTGGAGGACCAATAATTAAAGGGCACTGGAGAAGGCGATGGCAGCCCACTCCAGTATCTTGCCTGGAAAATCCCATGGACGGAGGAGCCTGGTGGGCTGCAGTCCATGGGGTCGGACACGACTCAGCACCTTCACTTTCACTTTCCACTTTCATGCATTGGAGAAGGAAACGGCAACCCACTCCAGTGTTCTTGCCTGGAGAATCCCAGGGATGGCGGAGCCTGGTGGGCTGCCATCTATGGGGTCGCACAGAGTCGAAACGACTGAAGTGACTTAGCAGTAAGAGCAAAATACAGAAGAAAAGATCTATATGCTGCTTTCTGGAAAAACTGAAGTATAAGCATTGCTTAAGGCACTTATATAAATATCTTAAATTTGTACAACTGAAGAATTTCAAGCCTCTGGAAGAAAAAGGTAGAGAAACAATAACTGGACTGGAGTTGCTCATAAATGTGCTGTAGGTGAGCTTCTGAAGAAATTTTTTCTTTCTCTTTTGAAAATGTGATACTCTTGATCCATTTAGTATCTCAGCATGGGCAGAGGCTTACTTTCTTGGCCAAGAAATTGAGGCCTATGGAGGTTTATTGAAGATTACAATTCCCAGTAGAACCAGGTGAGGGATTACAAATTTGAGCTCTTAATTCTTAGTTCTGGACAAAGGTTTCAGAGGTTATGCTTGCTTTTAAAATCAGACTAATAATCCTTTGTCACATCCTTTCAAACTGCTAGCTTCAGTAACAAAAAAACACCAGTGGGAATTTCTTCCCTGATCCAAGCCAGTTCTCACAGATCATTAACAGTTGTCCAGGAACTTGAAGGATAACCATTTGAGATGAAAACTGTGTTTTACTCTGCCTCTATGTTCATTCCATATGCATGTAGGCCAGTGGTCACAATTAAAAAGTCAAATATCCTCTTTCAAGTCATTCACAAATCAAGCAGAGGAAGGAAATACTACAGATAAAAGATTTATTAATATACTTGAATATAGAAACCAAGAGAGAAAACTAATGACACCAAAATCTGGTTCTTTGAAAAGATTCATAAAATTGATGAAACAATAGACACACTAGGAAAAGAAAGACACAAATCAATCAAATCAAGAGTAAAAGAGGAAATATGACTCCGGATCCTCCAGACTTTTAAAAATACATTAAGAGAACATTATAAATACCTTTGTGTCTATAAATTCAACAACTTTGACTATATAGACTAATTTCTTAAGAAACACAAGATTCATAGCCTCTTCCGGGAAACAGAATAAGAGGGAACACTTCTCAACATATTTTATGAGGCTGGCATTAAACACTCCCTACCAAAACTGGACAAAGAGTTGTTTGGCTCCATGAGAGTACAGTACACACTTATAAAAATTCACTGAATTATATACTTAATTCTCCTTGGCCCTTAGGAATGAATCATAATTCTCAAATACCAATGTTATTAAAGTTGCTGAAAGAGTATGTACATGTACTTTTCTCCAAGGGGGAGTCTTTGATTGTGATGAAATTGTTATATGACTCAAAATTGTTTTTGTCTTTTTTTTTTTTTTTTGGAAGAATGGATGGGGAGGTGGAAAAATACTTCTTTGTTCAAATATGTAACAAGAAGTTTTTTCTTCAGGCTACTTATGTGAATGTAGATGAGTTTACATGAAAGTAATACTGCTTTCAGCCCTAGAAGTGAATCTAAGCTTCTGAGCAAAGCGGATTGGTAAATAAATATTGATGTATCCTAAAATTTGATAGGGACAGTGCTAAGATACACTCAGAATGTAAAGGATCCTTTCTTTACTCTTTTTCTCTCCCCTTCTTCCTTCCTTCCTCTTTTCCTATTTTTTTCATTTTTTTTCTTTCTTCTTTCCATGCCTTCTTCCTTCCTATCCAAGCAGACCAATGTCCAAGACAGACCTGTATCTCTCTGACTGAAGCAAAGAATAAAATGAACAAGATAAATTTGAGCAATATGTTTACAGGCAGTTTATTTTGAGTGGAGACCTGGTATCCTGGAATAAAATTGTGAGAAAAATGTTCTGCTTTAGTACTTGGATTGGAAAAGAGAAAAATTCAATTATCTTAAAAGTCCATTAGCTAATTAACAGTTTTATCAGCATTCCCAAAAGACTTTGGCTCCAATGCTTTGGTGGGCAATAGCTCAGTTCAGAAGACACTAAGGAGGGGACACACTAGGAAAGATATGACTCATAGAAACTTGCGTTGTAAGTCAGAATATGCCATTCAGTAGGGATCACACTTCAGAGAGCTGAGTTGTGGAAAACACAGCCATAAATTTTATCTAAGCCCATCTTCTGAATTTGTGATTATTTGCCTTGAAAGGAGAGTGGGTGACTGAATTCATTGACAGCCTATACAAGTTACATATTTTGTGAATAAGGAATTGATTGAAAAGAGTGGTCTATTTGTTGAAACTAAAAGTGCTTGCCTCTCTAATTTATGACTTAAGGCTCAATCATCTGCATCATAAATTCAGTGAGGCAAATTTACAGCTGCATATAGTCAGTTCAGTTCAGTTACTCAGTCGTGTCTGACTCTTTGCAACCCCATGAACTGCAGCACGCCAGGCCT
>SJYV01012733.1:0-17187 GCA_006410875.1 Neotragus pygmaeus | reverse complement strand
ATGCTGACTGCTTGGGCTGCGTGCCCTCTGCACACAGCAGGACTCGTCTGCCTGTTCTAGGGGAGGCTCAGGCGTCACGCAGAGAGGGCGGTGCAAGAAAACTCAGACACTCCTGAGGACTCGCCACTCCAGGGGTGAGACCTGTCTGCACCGACCCCCGGACCTGCTCAGAGACCCTGGCCCCAAGCCAGACTCGTCAGGAGCGGCCTCCCTCTCCCCTGCCCAGCTGGCTGGGGGAGCGCACCGCGGCTGCTGCTGCTGCTGCTCTCCACGTCCCGCTCGTTGATGGGCGAGGTGACGTCCCTGTAGCACAGGCCGCCCCCCTCCAGGGGTTGCTCGTCGCTGCTGTTGAAGCTGACGTAGCCCCGTGGAGGCACCTGCTCTGTGGGCAGAACGGGGCACGTAAACCCCCTGCACACGAGAAGCAGGAGGCATTCTTCCTCCCGCACACGACCACCTCCTCCTCGGGGCCTCGGGGAGGGGAGCCCCAGGGCAGCACTGTCCACTTGCTGCCGCAACCTGGACAAGCCGCGCCATCGAAAGGCTCCAAGGGGTCCCCGGCAAGTGTGTGCCCAACAGCTGGTGCACGGCCACCTCTCCCTCCAGCCACACTGACGCCGAGAGGAAGAGCCCATAAGCTGTGTTTACAGATTGCTGGGCCAAAGAACTGTGCCACAAAGCATTCCTGTAGTGGGAAACACACACCCCTGGCTGAGCAGGAAGATGAGGAGCTCTGGCTAAACGTTAACAGAGCCGGTGTAGTATAACCTGTGAGTGTATCTGCCTGTGAGAAAACGAGGGGGAGAGGCCAGACACAAACCCAGCGTTTAACCCCTACTTTGCCCCTCCCCGCACTTCCCTGGTGGCTCAGCTGGTAAAGAACCCGCCTGANCTAAACGTTAACAGAGCCGGTGTAGTATAACCTGTGAGTGTATCTGCCTGTGAGAAAACGAGGGGGAGAGGCCAGACACAAACCCAGCGTTTAACCCCTACTTTGCCCCTCCCCGCACTTCCCTGGTGGCTCAGCTGGTAAAGAACCCGCCTGAAATGTGGGAGACATGGGTTCGATCCCTGGGTTGGGAAGATCCCCTGGAGAAGGGAAAGGCTACCCACTCCAAGACTCTGGCCTGGAGAACTCCACGGACTGTACAGAGAGTCGGACATGACTGAGTGACTCTCACCTCACTTGCCCCTCCCCACAGGAAGTGTGCGTGTGCACAAGAGCACCTGCCTGGTGGGACCAGGGGTAACTTATTTCCTTCTTTATACCTTTATTGTTCAAAAATGTTTTTTAACTGCTAGGAAAGAGAATATACATGCTTACGAAAAGTTAAACTATCACGCAATGTAAGACGAAAAGCAATCTCCTGAAAGGCCACAGCTAAGAGATTGGGGGGCGCTCCCTCCCACCATCAACCCCACCCCCCCACCTCCGACCTCCCGCCACAGCACAGGCGGGACAGGTGGCCTGGGTGTCCCCGAAGGAGCAGACCTCATCCCAGGGTCCTGCGTGCCCAGCCACAAGACTACCGCCCGCACCCTCGCCTGAGGCACCAGCTCTTGGTCAACCCCCGGCCCTGGGAGGAGGCGGGCCTGGAGCTTCCAGCCAGCGCCAGGACCCCTACCCAAGGGTCTGAGAAGGGAATCAAGTCCTCACGTGGTCTCCTGGCTGGGATGGTCTCCTGGCTGGGATGGTCTCCAGGCTGGGAGGGAGTTCCCAGGGTGGCCTGGTCACTGATGAGCAAGACACCACACCTGAATCTGGTCACACGGCCCAGACCAGCATGAGAGCGTCAACCCCAACATGCCCCAAGAACTCAGCATCTGTGCTCCTCAAGAGCACTGCACTCAGCACTCAGGAGCGGACGGTCTGACAAAGCTCAGGGGATCTGGACACTTGGGGTCTGAGGTTCTGGCCCACCAGGTGCGTTGACCTTCTGACAGTTCTCGTCCCCACGAGACCCACCCCCTTGAGGAACGGATCTGAGCTCAGCGACACTTCTCCAGGAGAGAAAGTTCTATTTGTAATTCTACCTGACAGAAAGGAAGTTTAAAGGAAGGCCCAAAGAGCCAGCCGGGGCCTGGTGTGCCTCCATCCCTGTGACCCATTCTGAGTCCGCAAGCGGCTGCCCCCACCCAGCTTCCCGGGGCCCCCATGTCATGAGCCTGAGCGCTCATTCTCTGGGACAGGATCCCGGACTCCAGGGCCGTGGGGCACTCACCATAGCAAGGCTGCTGCGCCCGGCTCCCGAGGCCGATGGCCGTGATGCGGGCCAGGGCTCGCGGCCCCTCGTGGATGCTGAGCCCCTTCTTGCGGCAGGGCCTCTGTCGCTGAGGGACAGGGCCACACTCATCTGAAGAGCTCAGATCTTCATATTTTTCTGTGGGTCAAACACCAAGATTCAGACAGCCTCATCAGTGACGGATTAAACTAATCTTCATAACGAGTTGGAAGAAAAATAGCGTAGCTGATTTTCCTAAATTAAGCAAAGTGTTCCTGGGCTGTCACCTGTAAGAAATGCCACAGTGGGCAGATCCAGTGCTCGGGGGACCACAGGGATGTGGGGGTGAGGGGGGTCACAAGACCGCTGAGCATCACAGGGGTCCAGCCCATCCTCCTCTCCTCAAGTGTGTATTCTCAACCTCAGCAATATACTGGGAAGCAACGGCCGCATGAAGGCTCATGTGCTGCTTTTCTGAATTTTTCAAATCACCACCCATCTGAGCCGAAGAGCTCAGTGTGCCCACAGCTGTCAGCACTTTAGCTTTTCATCGTTTCCCAAACATCGCAATGCTTAGAGGGCACAATTCAGTGGCTTATGGGTAGAAGCTCCCGTTGGGGAGGGTCTCACTCTGGAGCCGGAGGGCTGGGGCAGAGACAGACGCCCCTGACGACCCCGGGCCGTGTGTGCTGCCTAGACAGGAGGGGAGCAGCTCAGGAAGCCGTGACCTGCAGGCTCAGCCGGCTGCTGCCTGAGCGCCCCAAGCTGGGCCAGTGCCCCTAAGTGGACCTCTCCCTCACACTCCAGGACCCACGCCGCCAGGAGGATGCTGGGGCCGTCCAAGCAGAGGGTGAAGGAGCCACAAAACATGAACGTTCAGGGAGGGGAGCCAAGGCAAAGGTGGCTGCCCGACGCTGAGCTGCCGCAGCCCGTCCTTCAGGGGAAGACAGAGCCAGGCGAGCCCACGCCCTGGCGCGGTCCAGAGGGCAGGGAGGAGCCAGCGGCCACTCCCCGAGTGCAGGGGCTCAGCGCGCCCCATTCACCACACACAGACTAGTGGGTCTTCAAGAAAACCACACAAGAGAAACGAGGGCAAAGGCCAGGCCCAGGGAGGGTTCCAGGAGAGTCCTTCAAGGACCACGTGGAACCAATGCTATGTACACCGTAGGGCAGAGAAAGGAAGGGGAGCTTCCAGCTCTGCTTATGAAGCAAGTTCAGTACTGAGACCTAGAGCTGATAAAGACAGAACAAAAGAGAATCACAGACCAGTATCAGTTATGAATACCAACACAAAATTTAAAAGATACTCGCANGAAAGGAAGGGGAGCTTCCAGCTCTGCTTATGAAGCAAGTTCAGTACTGAGACCTAGAGCTGATAAAGACAGAACAAAAGAGAATCACAGACCAGTATCAGTTACGAATACCAACACAAAATTTAAAAGATACTCGCAAAACCATATTAAGAAAGTAAGGGACTTCCCGGGTGGTCCAGTGGCTAAGACTCTGTGCCCCCAATGCAGGGAGCCCAGGTTTGATCCCTGATCAGGGAACTAGATTCCACATGCCGCAAATAAGATTGGGCGCAGCCAAATAAAAATAATTTTTAAATATTATAATATGCCGAGTAGGATTTATGCCAAGAATATAAAGTTGATTCACTTTTAGAAAATTCATTAATATACTGTGTTAACAGATCTAAGGAGAAAATTCACAATCATTTCCATAGATGTTAAAAACACCTTTGACAAAATTTGGCACATATAAAGACATTCAAGAATATAGGAAATGATGGATACTTTCCTAACATGACGACATATATGCAAACTTTACTCTGCAAGCCAGCGTATTGCCTTAACGTGGCATTTCTGCTAAGATTAGGGCCAAAGTGAATGTCCACTACCTCCACCTCATTCAACAGGGAACTAGAGGGATGAGGGAGTGTGATGAAAGCCAAGAAATCAGAGGTATAAGAATCACGGAAAAAAGTAGTAAATTTTTTCTCTATGTGCAGGTTTTATGGTAGTGTACCTGGTAAAAAACTAGAGAATCAATAAATAAAACTATTATAAACTCCCAACAGTGACAGAATCCAGTCAGGCAGAACTCAGCACGGTGGACAGACATCAGTCTCCTTCCTCTGTCTAAGCAGTTCTAGACGATACGAAGCTGATGAACTTGACACGTAACTAAAACATCTGCGTGGCAACAAACGCCACAAGCAAAGTCAAGGAACAAAACCAGAGACACCCTGTCTGAGCTGCCCTCCTTCCGCCTGCCCACCCATCCTCAGCTGGACGGTCCCTCCCGCCTCAGCCCAAGGGGAGGAGGGGGTGTCGGCAGAGGCCAGGCTGCAGACACAGGTACCTGGGCTCCGGTAGAGGCTCTTGGGCAGAGAAGGTGAGTGGGCGTCGATCAGTCCTACGATCTTCATGTGTCCATACTGCTTGGCCAGCATCCGGGCTGTGGCTCCACTGTGGTCTCTTGTGTCCACTTTGACTCCCTGGGACGGTTTGCAGAAGAAGAGTTAGGAGCCTCAGCCACAGAGCAGCCTCGCTCCTGGCTGCAGACCCTAGAGAAGAGGGCTGAGACGAGCGAGCCCCATCTACACGCACCACACTGTGCTGAGTGACAGAGTCATCGCAGAAATAAGCACGTATTTACAAATATAAATCTTTAAAACGTGTAAAACAAGTCTGCACACAGCACGTGAGGAGACTATAAAGTCAGCGGAGTGTGGTTGCCTCTGGACCCACAGGGGGTTATACTGGTGTTAACTCTGTACGTTTAAAGTGCTTCACTGTTCGCCATGGTTCTCGCTGCCGTGAACAGGGCTCAGGTTGGTGCGACCTGCTCTCTACTTAGCAGTCTGGCCACGTCCAAGTGAAGGCTGTCCTTAGGCTGCACCCAAAACTCCTGCTTTCAGTGCCCAGCTGTACAGACGTGGTCGCACACGTGTGATGCATGTGCACAGACCTCCTGCAGGGCGCTGCGTGACGGCAGACACGACCTGATATCATCTGCAGGCCACGGCTGGAGAACCTGATTCAACCTGACAAGGGAGCACTACGCTGCCACGCACGAGAGGAGACAGCTTTATGTCCACTGGTGAAGAACAAGCTAGGACAGACCAGTTTAAAAAAAACAAACAAGCTGGGGAGCAGCCGTAGGGAGAGCATGGAGACGGAGACTGAGGCGGAGGCAGGAGTCAGGCTCATGGCGCCTTGTCTCGCCCAGATTCTTACATGTGCAGGTACTGTCCCCAAATTCTTTTTTAGAAAGAGATAGCACGTTAACATTTTATGATACACAAAGTCCCAGGGATTTCCCTGGTGGTCCAGTGGCTAAGACTCCATGCTCCCAATGCAGGGACCCCACCTGGGTTCGATCCCTAGTCAGGGAACTAAGATCCCACATGGCCCAACTAAGACCCAGCACAGCTTAATAAATAAAATCATACACACACACACCAAAGAGCAACTCATTCCAGTATTCTTGCCTGGAGAATCCCATGAACAGAGGAGCCTAGTGGGCTACAGTCCATGGGTCACAAAGAGTCGGACATAACTGAGCATGACAACAGGCAGAAAACCAACACAACATTGTAAAGCAGTTAACCTCTAATTAAAAATAAATTTTTTAAAAAATTTACAAAAACAGAAATACAGCATACAGAAATAACTGCATGCATGCTAAAGCTGTGTGTGCCAAGATATTTTCTGGAGCACTGCCTATAATGGCATAACGGTGGAAACCTCAATTCTCCTAATAAGGAACTGATTTAACTAAATATGGCATGGATGCTGTATGGAATACCATAAAAGGGCACAATGTCTATGTCACATTATTTTTCAGAAGCTGCAGAGCAAACATGCAGTAGAATCCCACTTCATTCAATGTATAAACCCATGTGTCTGCAGGTGTCTATAAACGTGGTCTTTTATCAACCCAGTGGGCATCCTAAGGAGGAACAGGGGTGGCCTCCTGATTATGTACCAATTTTGTAAGTGATGGGATGATGAGTGCTATTTACTGTTTTAAAATTTTTTCCACACTTTTCAAATAACAATATTTTCGAAGTTATAAGAATATGTTTCTATACTCACTCACGACTGTACCCTTAATGCCTAAAGTGGCACTCAGCACTGGTTATCCACAGACACTCAGTGAAAAATGTGCTGAATAAACGGATGCAGAGCCGTTATTTCTATGTAGGAGAGAGTTCTCCTGCAGTTTATAGCTCAGTGATAAGATGCCTCAGCTGCTGTGATGGAATTACAAGCTAATAAACAGGGTCACTCACATGATTCAGAAAATACTGCACGATGATCTCATGGCCAGCGGCTGCAGCTTCCATCAGCGGAGTGAATCCATACACTGGCTCCCTGCATGGGGACCTCAGTCAGACAAAACCTTGGCGACAGCGACGCCTCCCCTCTCCCCACCGACGAGCCTGGAGGGCTCCCTTGGCTTCTATACCCAGCACTAGTCTTTTGTTCAAAAGACAATCCACCTCCCGTCTCTGCTCCTTCACAGCTGTTTCCACTTGCTGTGATCTGAACCTCCTCCTAACCACAGCAAAAAGGAGCTATGCCCTTCACTGCTCACAGACAGTGAGCACCTCCTCTCCACCTCTCCAGATACCCCACCTTGCAGATCAAGCCCCTCCAGGAACCCTCCCGGGACTCCAGGACTAAGAAGCGACGCTGCCCTCACCATGTGTACCTGGTGCTTGCTTATGCTCAACTCAGAGCTGAACTGCACCAGGCGCACGCTCACCTCTTCAGAGCGGCCCCTGGCTCTGACTAGTGCCACCAGTCTAGGAGACAGGAAGCAAGCTAACCACTGGTTTTCACGTTTGAAGACACATAGTTTTCAGGTTTTAGCATCACTGAAGTCAGAATGTCAATAAACGAGTTGCAATTTAATGAGAAGCCCTTTTTTTCTTACTTAATGGGCTGGAAACCTACAGTGTGTGACCCTAGCTGANGCACTGATCAGTGAGGAAGGCTTTCTTATCTCTCTTTGCTATTCTTTGGAACTCTGCATTCAAATGGGTATATCTTTCCTTTTCTCCTTTGCTTTTCACGTCTCTTCTTTTCACAGCTATTTGTAAGGCCTCCCCAGACAGCCATTTTGCTTTTTTGCATTTCTTTTTCTTGGGAGTGGTCTTGATCCCTGTCTGCTGTACAATGTCACCAACCTCCATCCATAGTTCATCAGGCACTCTGTCTATCACATCTAATCCCTTGAATCTATTTCTCACTTCCACTGTATAATCATAAGGGATTTGATTTAGGTTATACCTGAAAGGTCTAGTGGTTTTCCCTACTTTCTTTAAGTCTGAATTTGGCAATAAGGAGTTTATGATCTGAATCACAATCAGCTCCCTGTCTTGTTTTTGCTGACTGTATAGAACTTCTCCATCTTTGGCTGCAAAGAATATAATCAGTCTGACTTCGATGTTGACCATCTGGTGATGTCCATGTGTAGAGTCTTCTCTTGTGTTGTTGGAAGAGGGTGTTTGCTATGACCAGTGCATTCTCTTGGCAAACTGCTATTAGCCTTTGCCCTGCCTCATTCCTTTCTACAAGGCCAAATTTGCCTGTTACTCCAGGTGTTTCTTGACTTCCTACTTTTGCATTCCAGTCGCCTATAGTGAAAAGGACATCTTTTTTTGGTGTTAGTTCTGAAAGGTCTTGTTGGTCTTCATAGAACTGTTCAACTTCAGCTTCTTCAGCATTACTGGTCGGGGCATAGATTTGAATTACTGAGATTTGTTCTCTTTTTTATGGCTGAGTAATATTCCATGTGCCACATCTTTATCTGTTCATCTGTTGTAGGTTGTTTCCATGTTTTGGCTGTTGTAAATAATACTGCTATGACTATAGGGCTACATTTCTCTTTTTGAATTATAGTTTTGCTTGGATATATGCCCAGGAGTGGAATGACTGGATTACATGGTAGTTCGGTTTTTAGTTTTTTGAGAAACCTTCATACTGTTCTCCATAGTGGCTGTACCAACTTATATCCCCACTGAGAGTGTTAGAGGATTCCCTTTTCTCCATACCCTCTCTACCATTCATTATTTGTAGAATTTAATGATGGCCATTCTGACTGGTGTGAGGTGGTACATTATTGTAGTTTTGATTTGTACGAGAATGTAACTTCCATATGCACTGGGAAACCAGACAATTCATGTGACTCATTTTACTGTAATATTCGCTTTATCATGGTGGGTCTGGAATCGAACCCTCAGAATCTCTGAGGTATGCCTGTCTTGGATAGGTGAAAAGAAAACTTCAATTTAGAAGCACAAAAATTAATTATTTGTATGAATAGATATGATTGTAGGGATGGTGAACATAGGGTGAGGAGGTTGCAGAGGCCCCAGAAGGTTTCTGGAGTGGGGCACATGGTCTGTACCCACCGTCAGTCTTTTGTCTTGCCCAGGTGACCGTGGTCCGGAACTTGGAGGCCTATGGCCTGGACCCGCGCTCAGTGGCTGCCACCCTCCAGCAGCGATGCCAGGCTAGCACCACCGTCAGTCCTGCCCCGGGGCTCAAAGACAGCCTGCAGGTTCAGATCCAGGGCAATCAGATCCACCACCTTGGCCGGCTGTTACTCGGTGAGCATCCCCCCTGAGGAAGCAGAGATGTTAGTCTTACTTGGCAAAGATCTTCCTACCAACTAAAGTCACTCTAGTGAGTTTACCGTATGTATAGCTTTTAGCAGCCAGTGAGAGGTAGAACTAATGTTTGCCCTTTATCTTTTAGCCCCCAAATTCAATGTTTTATCCACCATCCTAGTAGAGAAGTTTTCTTTCTGGTTTTCGTTTTTTTACAAAACATTTGTTGAGCACTCAACCTTTGCTAGGCACTTGGCTGGGCTTTTTGCAGGCTTGATGCTGAAGAACCATTTCTGTTTTGCAGATGAGGAAACAGGGTCAGTACTTTGTTCTGAGATAATTCAGCTGTTCAGTGCTGTAGTTGGGCTTCCAACCTTGATTTGCAGAATAAACTCTTTCAGTTCAGTAAGCAAGACCCACCCAGTCCAGCCCCGTCTCCCCTCCACCTTCTCTGGCAGGCCCCTGACTCCCAGGCCAGGCCTCAGCCATGCTGGTCTCCTTGGTGGCCCCTGCATGCACCCCCACATTCCCCTGGCTGCCTCCCTCCTTGTAGTTCACTAGCCTTGAATGGCCTCTCGTGGCCTCTCACGGCCTTAAAGGCGCATCGGCCCAGCTCAGGGGCCACAGGAAGCCTGTCTTAGAACATGTCCCATTTAAAAATTTTCTGTTTCCTTAAATTGACATTTAAAAACCTGCTAAAATAGCACTTTCCAATTGTGTTTCTATTTCTGATTAGTGTCTACAACTGGGCTAATTTATTCTGCTGTCTGAACTCCCTGTTAGAATGAGCATCTTGAATCAGAGACCTTACCTTTTTCATGCCCAAGGTCTGGCACATAAAAATGCTTAATAAGCACACTTACTTCATGGTCCCAGGCAGTACCCAGTGGTTAACTTTTAGAGCTGCACCCCGTTAAGTGAAGAGCCCCGCGTGAAATACAGAGGAGAAAGACACACACATAGCTGAACTCAGACACACGCATTCTCGCTTATGAGAGAATTACAAATGCCTGCAGCACACCTGGAAAGTAGTGACCAGCATGAAAGTTGCTGAGGACTTCAGCCTCGAGCCATGAGGACGTGTGGTCCATCCCGCAGGGGTTGACCGTGAGCTGGGTGTGGAGGGGCAGGTTGCGTGATGGAAACGGTTTGAACTGAGGCTCGATGGCGGGCGTGGACAGTGGGGCGGGAGGGCCGGAGGCGGCTCTACAGCCGGGGACCTCGGCGTGCGTGCTGAGTTGCTTCAGTCTTAGTCCACTCTGTGCGGCCCCACGGACTGTAGCCCACAGGCTCATCTGTCCACGGAATTCTCCAGGCAAGAGTACTGGAGGGGGTTGCAATTTCCTTCTCCAGGGGATCTTTCGAACCCAGGGATCGAACCCGCGTCTCTTACGTCTCCTGCACTGGCAGGCAGGTTCCTTACTGCTTGTGCCACCCCGGGACCTTGGAGATCAGGGCAGAGGAGGGTCATTGTAGATGGAGGGGAAGGGGCAGGCAGGAGAGAGCATGCGCAAACCTCACTGAGGAGTTTCTGCCTTTTGGATTGTAGAAGAGTATCGGCTTCCTCGAAAACACATCCAAGGCCTGGAAAAAGCCCCTAAACCTGGCAAGAAGAAATGACAGACTCTGGTTTCATGTGGTTGATCCAGTGGAAATCCATGCTCTGGGCTGGTAATTTATATGAATATTTTGTTTTTGCAAATTAAAAATATATATATATATATAATTCTTTACCAAAATAAATTTTTATTCTAATCTGAATTGGATTCCCTTTTGTTTCTTCAACTTAGCTAAACTGTTGTACTGAGTTTTCAGGTTTGAAAGGAGCACTGGAAGCTGCTCCTTCCCTTCGTGTGGTTTCAGTCATTTGGTGTGTACTCTGCCTTCCAGGCCCCACAGCGCATCCAGAGCTCAGGGATGGGGAGCCTGCCAAATACTCAGTAACCTCTTGCTCTTCTTACTACCTGATTACCCTCCCAGCCCCAAAATCATTCCTTCAGATATCTAAAGGGCCATTTGTATGTTTATATTTGTCATCATTCAAAAGAAGGGACAGTTATCTCTTCCTCGAGCAAAGCTTAGGCTAGACCAGAAATACACCGTGAAAACACATTAGGACATGGGTTTCTACACAACAGTAAGTCTCCCTCAGCATTGACAACTGCTGCTAATAGCCGTGGGTTGTGACGTGGCTACAGGATAGATGACTTTGCTACAGTGCAGTCTTAATCAACTGATGCTTTCTTTAGCCTCAGACGTCTTCCCCTGGGGCTCATGGACAAGGTCTTCAGAGGGCCCGCGGAGTCTCTGAAATAGTGCCTAAGATTTTGTGGGACCGTTTTCCTAAAGGAGGTTACCATGCTTTTGTCCAGTTCCCAGCTGGATCATGTGAAAAGGTTCAGATCCCTGCTGTGGTCCCTGCTCAGTCTGACGGTCACCAGGGGCCTCCTTGTGCAATAGGAAGGAGGAGGGCTGAGCCAAATCACTGCAGAATTATCTGCTTTTTACCATCAAAAAAAATAAAATTACACTTCACTTTACTTTTTTTCTTGCTCATTTTTTTTTTTTTTTTTTTTTTTAAACCAAGATGAAGACTCGAAAATACCCACAGTATTCACAAACTCCCCACCTGGGGCTTGAATAAGAAGAAAGGAATGAATATAAAAATGTCTGTGAGGTCCCTTGCTTTTTGTTATGAGGCTCTGAATAATTGGTCTTTTCACTGCTGACTCACTGTAAGTAAACTGCGTCATTTTACTGATCTGCTCTGTTAACATAAGCATATGAAACTGAGAAAGAGATTTCTAGAAATTGACCCCAAACAAGATTCTGTTACAACAGAACCCTTGGACAGAGTTTGACCTGCGGGAGTTAGAGTAGTCGTGAAATGCGGTCCTTATATGAATACAAATGCCACATAGGGAACGTGTGGTGGTGGAGTCACTCAGTCATGTCCATCTCTCGCGACCCCACGGACTGAAGCCCGCCAGGCTTCTCTGCCCATAGGATTCTCCAGGCAGGAGTACTGGAGTGGGCCATTTCCTTCTCCCAAGAAAACACATAGTGCTGTATGAAGTTCCTTTCTTCTTATTCTCACAGACATAATTTGCTTAGCACAACCCTGGAGGGACTGGAGGCTCAGAGTTCCATCTTGCCTTGTTCACCCCTGCTAAAGACACAAGCCAGTGAATGGTGAGGCTAGGTCTACAATGAACATCCACTCTTCAGGTTTGACCCAGAATGCTGCCGTGACACGGTGCTGTCAAGACGTGCTTCAGATGGTTTTTCCAGTAATGGTGACACATTTTGCATAGATTCATCTCCCCTTTTCTCCTCATGAATACCACAGGTACATGGGAGGAGGCAAGGGCGTGTTAGGCTGTGCAAGGGGTTTCTTTTTCTATGTGCTAAGCCAAACAATCTACACCAAGGTCAAATGTGTAACTTTGAACTTAATCCCACATCGTAACCAAATGAGTTTCAGTGAAACGCAAAAACTGGTTCCTTTCTGGGTTTTGGCAAAATTATTGAAAGATACACCTCTTGGAGCGAGCAAACGTTACAGTTGTACCCCATTCCTGGACACTTTTAAGAATGTCTCTTGGACAGGGTGCTCTCCTAGAGGGAGGGCAGGGGTGGACCGGATGAACTGAGGGCCCTTGTTGATTGCACTGTGTGTGATCAATACCGGAAGGCAGGCGAGAATTCCTTTTTAATAACTTTTATTTGGTTATCGCCACAATTAACTGAGATATTCCTTTGATGGACATCAGAGCTAAGCTGAAAGGACTGTCTTAGTCATCTAGCCCTTTCCTCTGGGTGAGATGATCGCAAACGTTCAAAGACTCCTTCCTATCTGATTTTAAAATAATGCCAGAAATAGAAGAATCATTGCTTAACTCAGCAGCCTGTTCTGGTGTTTAATCATCCATCCTCAGCTCCAGAGAACCCCCCACCCCCCTTTTCAAAGTGCTCTTTCTGTAGTGAGTCCCTCTGCTGTCCTGCTCTGTGGGGATGGAGAATAACCCGCCGCCGTGGCGGCACCTCCAGCCCGCGCCTCTGGAAGGTGTGCTCAGAGCCTTCATCCCTCTGTTCGTCGGCAAAAGAAAATCTGACTTGGCCTTCAAGTGTGTGCGTTCCTCCCCACACCTCTCCCAGCTCCACCATTTCCCAGATTTCCCTGAGAGGGGGAGGTTCAAGGAACGCATCTCCCGTCTGAATCATTTTTGCAACAAGCTTTTATTACTTTTTTTGAAACCCATATAAGACAGACATTTCAGGAGAAAACAGCCCCAGAGCACACGCTGGGCAGCACAATGGCAGAAGGCGCTCCACACCGACCCTGCGATGGGAGGGGGGCTCCCCGCTCCCCACTGTTTCGGAGGCGCAGACCCCAGCCCGGGTTCCTTGGTCTAACTGTGCTTTCGATAAAGTCTGAATTTTCCTAGTTTTCTTATTTCATAAACACCCCATCTCTTTATATATAGCTATATGCCTTTATGTATATATGTACATGACTTCTTTTTCTTCTCAAAAATAAAATGGCCACCCCATCCGAGGGGGGGGTCTCAGCAGCATTCACAGCGGTTGCAGCAGCGTGCCTTCTGTTACAGACATGCAGCGTGGAGGAGAGGGTGCTGCGCCCGCCCACAGCAGGAAGAGGGGATTTCAAGGGAGGGAAGTGATAAGGCTGAGCAGGAGATGGCAGATAACTAGGGTTTTTATGATGGAAAACATCTATTTAAGCAGCTTAGCTCGTCCTGTTTTTGCAGCTCTGAAGACCAAGAAGTTTGCACGATGAAGTTTCTGTATTCCTTGTAGGATCAGGGGCCAGGTGGACTCAGAGAGGAGACTTGTGAGGCTTGAACCGACCCAAGAAGGACTTGGGAAGGCAGAGCACAGCGAAGAAACGGGTCTCTTAGAGGCTGGATTGGAAAACCGGCCCCACTTTGAAAGGTCACAGTCCTCCCTCTGCCGTCCTGGCTCCTGGCTTGAATTGTTTGGCTGGTTTTAGGTTTGAACCTAAGCAAGGAGCCAGTACAGATGTAGAGTTGGGACTCTGATCCGCCCTGTCCAGGCAGTTTGACCTCACTTCTAAGAAGTCAGGGCCCAGGATCTTAGGCGGGCAGGAACTTTGTGACCCTCATCCCATGCTTGGGGGGCAGGCTCCCCTGTCCTTGTCTCCCACACCGCCGTGGTCCACTTCCTGGCAGGAGCAAGCCAGCAGCAGAGCCTCAAGCAAAGGCCCGGGTTCCTGACCCTCTCCAAAAACAAAAAGGCACTGAGGTCAGCAGGAGGCCAGCCCCACGGCCGACAATGCTTCAGACCATGAAGGAGTCCCAAGTTGGCTGCGTTGGAGGGCACCCCTCCCTCCGTAACCAAGGCAGCTCCTCTGGCAGCACTTGGGGATCCCAGATTCCAGAGGGAGGGGAGAGGCAGTCCTGGAGGCCGGAAGGGAACCGAGGCAGCCGGGCCTGTGGCCGCTAGCTGGGGTGGCCTGAAGACAGCTTGGACTCGTTTACCTGCAATATGTTTTGGCTTCGACCGTCTGATTTCCGCCCTCATCAGAAGACTTTTTAAATGGTTAAATAGCTGGTTTCCCCTTAGTGGAAACAATGAGGAGGATGGCAATATTAAATTCAAAACTGCAACTTAAAAACAAAGAGCTGACGAAGGTGTGGCTGAAGACCACACGCACACAGATATAAATGCCTTTGGGTTTACACATGTACAGACTCGGGCCATCAGGGCCAGGGCCAGCTGCAGCTTCTCTGGAGATCTCTCAGGCAACCTCAGCTTTGGTGCTTCTGACCCAAGCCTCTGGGACCAGTAGCTTTATGACTGTCCCTTACCATGAGCAATGGGCACCTGAGGACGGTGGGGGAACATTCTCTTTTTTAAATATTTATTTATTTGACTGCACAGGGTCTTAGTTGTAGCACGCGAGATGTTTTAGTTGAGGCGTGTGGGATCTAATTCTCCGACTGGGGATCAAACCTGGGCCCCATGCGTTGGGAGCTTGGAGTCTTAGCCACTAGATCACAAGGGAAGTCCCGGGACAATTCTGTGAGCATTGTCCTGTTTCAGAGGCTTAGCTCAGACCTGCTAAAGGAGTATACTACAGTTCTGGACTCATAAATAAAGGAACTGTGGATGGCAAATAAGAAACGAAGAAGACTAAAGGCCAGAGAAAGAACACATATCTCTCAAACCCTTTGCTTTGCCAGCTGGTGTAGGGAGAGGCAGCTATTTGGTTTGCGGAAGGCTTGCAGATGGCAAGACGAGGTGGCTGGTCTTGCACACGAGCGCGCTGCTCGGGGGTGGTGTGCAGAGGCACAGATGGTGACAGGCAGGCCCTGAGCCTGCATGCGCACGCGGCCACCAGAGGCGTCGTGCCACATCTGGAACTGATGGGCAGGCACAGATGCACCCACCAGAGGTGTCCTGAGAAAGTGTCTGTTGCAAAATAATAATTAATAATAAAAATTAAATCCATGGGCTTTCGGGAGAAGGGGCGGCCGGACTGGCTAGGCAGGTTTGCCCTGGGATTTTCTTAAGGCCTCCTCCAGTTTCTGCCTGAACTTGTTGTACTTCTTCTGCACTTGTTGAACCTTGTCCTGCTCCTCTTTCTCCAGGATCGTTAGGAAGTTCTGGAGCTCAGGGATGGAGAAGGCGTCCCACTAGGCGGCGAGAGGGAGATTGGGGGAGAGAGAGAACAGGAGCCAGGTTAGACATTGCGTGATGGAGGGGCCCTGCCAGCTTGCTACTGAATAGGCAAGTGTAATGAACACAGCCTAAGGTCTCCATGCCATATCAGCAGCAGAATTTCAAATCCTGGCATCTTCTGGCCAAGAATTAGTAGACCGTAAGCCCTGTTTTGATTGGCTTATGCTGTATTTTACTGGCTTAGGCCCTATTCATTGGAGAATCAATAATCTTAAATTTCTCGATAGCAGCTGAGATCCTAACTGTGATGCTGGAGCTGCCTGAGATCCTGGTGACCACCTGGAGCTGTCTGCTTTGGGGCTGACCAGCAACGGGTCCCCAGCATGCAGCCCCCGGAGTGAGATCTGGAGGGGAGCTGGGCTTGGACTCAGGAGACGGGACGTCAGCCTGGCTCCGCCGTGTGACCCTGAGCACAGAACTCCACCCTTCTCAGCTGTTTCCTCATCTGCCGTGGAATTAGGGTGTCTGCCTCTCGAGGCTGGCAGCGCAGATAATGAGATGAGTCACTTGCATAGCTCTGCAGGGCCTGGCGGGCCTCGGCCTGGCCAGTGGGACCTGGCTTCTCAGGACAGAAGGCAAGTCGGGCTTTTCCCGGCTGACCCAGGAACTGAGGCCCCCGTGGGGTCAGGGACTCTGACTCCTAGGCTTGTTGAGCACAACGGAACATCAGGGTTTATCTGGTTTAATCCCCACATTGGAGAAATGAGAAAGCTGAAGTCCACAGAGAGAACCACTGTCACAGAGCTTACAGCCACAAAACTTGAACGAGAAGCCAGGCCTCTAAACCCCAGGCCTATGAAGTTCCTATGGGGCCAGCAACGCTCAGTTTCTGTGGAATACTCTGCCCCAACAAAACCTCCCACTCTGTCAATCAGAGGGAAAGCAGAGCTTCCTGGTGGAGGCTGGAAAAAGACAGGTCTAGATCCCTCTAATTTCCACAGTGGCCCCCACGACTGCTCCTGCAAACCCCAGGACGCGGGGAAGCACCAGCTTGGTTTCACCCCACTGCACACCGCAGGCTGGACGCTTCCCTTGGGGTAGCGAGGTCTGTTTTCAAGAACTAGGGAGAGACAACTGAGTCAACAGTACCCGTGCCTGGGGGAGCCCAGAGGTGGAGCTTGCTGGGCCTCAGGACATCCTCAGGAGCGAAAAGCTGGGTGGAACACAGGGAGCTTCTCAGTACCCCTCCACCCTGAGTGTTCGAAGTAGGCACATGGAATCCTGTCCTTCCACAGGCCTTGCCGGACAGGCCCTGACCTGCTCCCCCAGAGCACTTACAATCCTGACTTCAGCGCTG
Source organism: Neotragus pygmaeus (assembly GCA_006410875.1). Taxonomy (NCBI): domain Eukaryota; kingdom Metazoa; phylum Chordata; class Mammalia; order Artiodactyla; family Bovidae; genus Neotragus; species Neotragus pygmaeus. The sequence continues at coordinate 317 of SJYV01012733.1, read as the reverse complement.
ACCTTCGGCCACACTCACCCCAGCTCAGCAGCTGCAGGGTGCCCATGGGCTGGGAATGCGCACAGGCGGAGGCGCCCGGACCTACCTCCACCTCTCCAGTTTCGTTCTCCTTTAGCACGAAGCTGAGGACATCTGTGTCAGGCCCGGCGAGTAAGCGCAGGTAGAGGGGGCAGTCAGCGATGGAGAGTTTCTGGAAGAGCACTGCAACATGTATGTTACCACATGTGAAACAGACCACCAGTCCAGGCCGATGCATGAGACAGGGCGCTCAGGGCTGGTGCACTGGGATGACCCAGAGGGGTGGGGTGGGGAGGGAG
>SJYV01012723.1:0-36418 GCA_006410875.1 Neotragus pygmaeus | reverse complement strand
GTCTCGATAAGAGTCAGGGCTGCTGACGCTGCATAATTTTGTATTACCCATTGATCTCTATGTATAACTTAAAAGTATAAAAAGTCCTCTGAACAATAGAGGATGGGCCACTCAGTGGACTGGTTTCCCCATGTCGAATCTCTCTCTCTTTCTCCCTGTCCTTTTCAGGCTGAATTGCCATCTGGAGCGAGGAGGCTCACCAAGTATACTTACTTGTCANTATAAAAAGTCCTCTGAACAATAGAGGATGGGCCACTCAGTGGACTGGTTTCCCCATGTCGAATCTCTCTCTCTTTCTCCCTGTCCTTTTCAGGCTGAATTGCCATCTGGAGCGAGGAGGCTCACCAAGTATACTTACTTGTCATGGCTTTTAACTTCCGTGAGAGAGGGAGCCCAAGGTGGGACACCCTCTGATATTCAAACGGGTGCCAGTGGCCCAACGTAGATGGTGCAAACTTCTTGTCTTGAAGTTTTATTGGCTTTCCCTGTACCCTACATTTCTCTCCTCCATTCTTTTAACTGCAAATTCTTTCCTTATCTCTCTCTAAATCTATATATCACTCTCTCTCAGGCCACACCCTCTCCCCTTCGAATAACCCTGGATCCACCGGATCTAGACCACAGCAGATTGAGATATTGGGATCTTATGGAATGGTAGCACAATCCCTGGAGTTCGTCTTGAGTGTCAAGTTGAGAGTGTCTCCTGTTGAGGTGTGATGGGAATGCCGGGATCCTTTCCAGACAAAGCAGGGAAATGGTCCCTCATCTCGATATGAGGAGGGAAAAGGGAGGCTCTTCTTGAGTTGTGGTTGAACCATCGGGGTTCCTCTCGAGTGGAGACATGTATGTCGGGGAACATCTTGAGTTGCCTCACGGGTATCAAAAACTCTTCCGAGGCTCAAAAGTGCAGGTGGGATTTCTCTGGAGATGCTGCCGCAGAAAAGGTTCTCATCGTGTGTTGAGGGGAGAAACTCCGAGTTTTTCTCGAGTTGTAACGGAAACTTGGGGTTCCCCTCTAGTTATGACAGGGACCTCAGGAACCTGCTCATGTTTCTTCAGGAAAGTCCAGTCTCCATGTGAGTTGTGAGGGCCTCTCGGGATGCCTCTGCCATTGGTGCCGCGTCCTAGGTCCTCATCTTGAGCTGAGTCCGGAAACTCATGGTTCCTCTCCAGTGTTGACATGGATCTTGGGGTTCCTATGGAGTTTCAACAGGGGAGTCAGATCTCGTCTCATGTGAAGACATGGAAGACTGCTTTCACCTCCAGCTGTAACAGTAGTGGCAGGCTTCCTGTCTAGACAACATAAGGATCTATGGCTTTCTCTCAAGGTGCCACAGGGCTGTCACATATTCCATCATGTTGTGAATCGACACTGGGGGTGACAGTCAAGTCAGTGCAGGGGAATCAGGTGCATCTGGAGTGGATATGAAGATTGGGGTCTTTTGGAATGGTGGCACAATCCCTGGAGTTCCTCTTGACTCTCAATTTGAGACCTCCTCCTGTTGAGGTGCAACAGGAATGCTGGGATTCCTTTCTGATGAAGCAGTGAAATGGACCCTCATCTCGAGATGAGGAGGGAAAACGGGGCTCTTTATGAGTTGTGGTGGGACCCGAATGTCGGAGAACTTCTTGAGTTGTATCAAGGGTGTCAAGGACACTATCGAGGCTCAAGAGGGAGGTGGGGTTTCTCTTGTGACACCGCAGTGGAAAAGGGCCTCATATCACGTTGAGGGGAGAATCTCCTGGCTTTTCTCAAGTTGTGGTGGGAAACTTGGGGTCCCTCTCGAGTTATGATGGGGACCTCAGGAACCCGCTCATGTTTCCTCTGGAAATTCGAGTCTCCAAGGTATTTTCGAAGGGCTTCTTGAGATTCCTCTGCAGTCAGTTCTGGGTCCTAGATCTGCTCTGGAGCTGAGGCTGGAACCTCAGATTTCCTCTCCAGTGCTGCCATGGATTTCTTGGTTCCTATGGAGTTTCAACAAGGGAGACAGTCCTTGTCTCATGTGGAGACAGGCAAGTCTGCTTTCCTCTCAAGCTGTAACAGAGGTGTCAGGCTTCCTGTCGAGTTGACATAGGGATATGTGGCTTTCTCTCGAGGTGCCACAGGGCTGTCACACATGCCATCGTGTTGTGAATTGACACTCAGTGTGACAATCGACTCAGATCAGGGGAATCAGGTGCATCTGGAGTGGATTTGGACATCGGGGTCTTTTGGAATGGTGGCACGATCCCTGGAGTTCCTGTCGACCCTCATGTTGAGACCACCTCCTCTTGAGGTGCGGCAGGAACACCAGGATTCCTTTCCCGTTGAATCAGGGAAATGGACTGTCATCTCGAGAGGAGGGAAAAATGGGGCTCTTCTTGAGTTGTGGCGGGACCCTCGGTTTTCCTCTCGAGGGAAGTCCAGTATGTCAGGGTACTTCTTGAGTTGCATCACGGGTGTCAAAGACCCTTTTAAAGCTGAAGAGGGAAGGTGGGATTTCTCTCGAGACGCTGCCACGGAAAAGGGCCTCATCTTGCATTGAGTGGAGATTATCCTGGATTTACTCTAGTTGCGGTGGGAAACTTGGGGTTCCTCTTGAGTTAAGATGGGGCCCTAAGGGACCCGCTTATATTTCCTCAGGAAAGCCCACCTCCATGTGAGTTGCAAGCGGCCTCTCAGGATTCCTCTCCAGTTGGTGCCGGGTCCTAGGTCCTCATTTGGAGCTGAGCCCGGAACTTCAGGTTTCCTCTCCAGTGCTGTGATTGATCTCATGGTTCTTATGGAGTTTCCACAGGGAAGTCAGGCCTCGTTTCATGTGGAAACATGCAAGTCCACTTCTCTCTAGAGCTGTAACAGGAGTATCAGGTTCCTGTCGAGTTGACATAGGGATCTGTGGTTTTCTCTTGAGGTGCCTCAGGGCTGTGACTCATGCCATTGTGTTGTGAGTCGACACTCGGGGTGACAGTCAAGTCAGTCCAGGGGAATCAGGTGCATCTGGAGTGGATTGGGATATCGGGGTCGTTTGGAATGGTAGCAGGACCAGTGGAGTTATTCTAGATTTTCAAGTTGAGACCACTTCCTCTTGAGGTGTGACGGGAACCTGGGATTCCTTTCCAGACGAAGCAGGGAAATGGACCCTCATCTCGAGATAAAAAGGAAAAAATGGCGCTCTTCTTGAGTTGAGGCGGGACCCTCGGTGTTCCTCTCAAGTGAAGACAGGTATTTCGGGGAATTTCTTGTTGCATGAAGCATGTCAATGACCCTTTCGCGTCTCAAGAGAGAAGGTGACCTTTCTCTCGATACAGTGCCATTGAAAAGGGCCACATCTCACGTTGAGAGGAGAATTTCCGAGTTTTTCTTGAGTTGCAACAAGAACTTTGGGGTTCCCCTCTTTTTACAACAGGGACCTCAGGAAACCGCTCGTGTTGCCTCAGGAAAGTCCAGTCTCCATGCGAGTTGCGAGGGGGCTCTTGGGGTTCCTCTGCTGTTTGTGCCGGGTCCTAGGTCCTCATCCAGTGCTGAGTCTGGAAACTCAGGGTTCCTCTCCAGTGCTGACATGGATCTCGGGGTTCCAAAGTAGTTTCAACAGGGGAGTCAGTCCTCATCTCATGTGGAGACATGCAAGTCCTCTTTCCTCTAGAGCTGTAACATGAGTGTCAGGGTTCCTGTTGAGTTTATCTACGGATCTGTGGCTTTCTCTCAAGGTTTCACAGGGCTGTCACACGTGCCATCGTGTTGTGAATCGACACTCGGGGTGACAGTCGAGTCAGTGCTGGGGAATGAGGTACATCTGGAGAGAATTGGATCATCGGCGTCTTTTGAAATGGTAGCCTGACCCCTGGAGTTCCTCTCGACATTAAAGTTGAGACCGCCTCCTTTTGAGGTTCAATGGGAACGCTGGAATTTCTATCCCGGCCAAACTGGGTAATGGACCCTCATCTCGAGAGGAGGAGGAAAAAACGGGGCTCTTCTTGAATTGTGGCGGGACCCTCGGGATTCCTTCCAGGGGAGACGGGTATGTCGGGGTATTTCAGGGCCGCATCAAGGGTGTCAAGGACCCTTTCACAGCTCAAGAGGGAAGGTGGGACCTCTCTCCAGATGTTGCCACGGAAAAGAGCCTCATCTGGCGTTGAGGGGAGAATCTTCTACTTTTTCTCGAGTTTCAATGGGAAACTTGGGATTCCTCTCATTTTACGACGGGGACCTCAGGGATGCACTAGTGTTGCCTCACAAAAGGACAGTACCCATGTGAGATGCGACGGTCCTCTCAGGATACCTCTGCAGTCAGTGGTCCTAGGTTCTCATCTGGAGCTGAGACTGGAACCTCAGGTTTCCTCTCCAGTGCTGACATGGATCTCGGGGTTCCAAAGTAGTTTCAACAGGGGAGTCAGTCCTCATCTCATGTGGAGACATGCAAGTCCTCTTTCCTCTAGAGCTGTAACATGAGTGTCAGGGTTCCTGTTGAGTTTATCTACGGATCTGTGGCTTTCTCTCAAGGTTTCACAGGGCTGTCACACGTGCCATCGTGTTGTGAATCGACACTCGGGGTGACAGTCGAGTCAGTGCTGGGGAATGAGGTACATCTGGAGAGAATTGGATCATCGGCGTCTTTTGAAATGGTAGCCTGACCCCTGGAGTTCCTCTCGACATTAAAGTTGAGACCGCCTCCTTTTGAGGTTCAATGGGAACGCTGGAATTTCTATCCCGGCCAAACTGGGTAATGGACCCTCATCTCGAGAGGAGGAGGAAAAAACGGGGCTCTTCTTGAATTGTGGCGGGACCCTCGGGATTCCTTCCAGGGGAGACGGGTATGTCGGGGTATTTCAGGGCCGCATCAAGGGTGTCAAGGACCCTTTCACAGCTCAAGAGGGAAGGTGGGACCTCTCTCCAGATGTTGCCACGGAAAAGAGCCTCATCTGGCGTTGAGGGGAGAATCTTCTACTTTTTCTCGAGTTTCAATGGGAAACTTGGGATTCCTCTCATTTTACGACGGGGACCTCAGGGATGCACTAGTGTTGCCTCACAAAAGGACAGTACCCATGTGAGATGCGACGGTCCTCTCAGGATACCTCTGCAGTCAGTGGTCCTAGGTTCTCATCTGGAGCTGAGACTGGAACCTCAGGTTTCCTCTCCAGTGCTGACATGAATCTCGGTGTTCCTATGGAGTTTCAACAGGGGAGTCAGGCCTCGTCTCATGTGGAGACATGCAAGACCTCTTTCGCCTGCAGCTGTAACAGGAGTGGCAGGCTTCCTGTCGAGTCGACATAAGGATCTGTGGCTTTCTATCGAGGTGCCACAGGGCTGCCACACATGCCATCGTGCTATGAACTGACACTCGGGGTGACAGTTGACTCAGTGCAGAGGAATCAGATGCACCTGGAGTGGATTGGGACATTGGGTTCTTTTGGAATGGTGGCACGACCCCTAGACTTCCTCTCGACTCTTAATTTGAGACCGTCTCCTCTTGAAGTGTGACAGAAACAACAGGATACCTTTCAGACGAAGCTGTGAAATGGACCCTCATCTTGAGATGAGGAGTGTAGAATGTGGCTCTTCTTGGGTTGTGGCTGGACCCTCTGGGTTCCTCTCGAGTGGAGACTGGAATGTCAGAGAACTTTTTGAGTTGCATCATGGGTGTCAAGGACCCTTTTGAGCCTCAAGACCGAAGGTGGGATTTTTCTTGTGATGCCACAGCGGAAAAGGGCCTCATCTCACATTGAGAAGCAAATCTCCTGGTTTTTCTCAAGTTGTGGTGGGAAACTTGGGGTCCCTCTAGAGTTACGACGGGAACCTCAGGGACCCACTCGTGTTTCCTCTGGAAAGTCCAGTCTCCAAACTATTTTCAAAGGCCCTCTCAGGATTCCTCTGCAGTCAGTGCTGGGTCTTAAGTCCGCTCTGGAGCTGCAGTGAGAAACTCAGAGTTTCTCTCCAATGCTGCCATGGATTTCAGGGTTCCTATGGAGTTTCAACAGGGGGGTCAGGCCTCATCTCGTGTGGAGACATGCATATCTGCTTTCCTCTCGAGCTGTTCAGGAGTTTCAGGCTTCCTGTCGAGTTGACATAGGGATCTGTGGCTTCCTCTCGAGGTGCCACAGGGCTGTCACACGTGCCATCGTGTTGTGAATCGACACTCGGGGTGACAGTTGACTCAGTGAAGGGAAATCAGTTACATCTATGGTGGATTGGGACATCAGGGTCTTTTGGAATGGTGGCACAATCCCTGGAGTTCCTCTTGACTCTCCAGTTGAGATTGCCTCCTATTGAGGTGTGACGGGAATGCCAGGATTCTGTTCCCATCGAAGCAGGGAAATGGACCCTCATCTCGAGCTGAGGGAAAAAGGGGGCTCTTCTTGAGTTGTGGCAGGACCCTCGGTTTTCCTCTCGAGGGGAGACGGGAATGTCAGGGTACTTCTTGAGTTGCATTACGGATGTCAAGGACCTTTTTGAAGCTAAAGAGTGTAGGTTGGATTTCTCTCTAGACATTGCCATGGGAAATGGCCTCATCTTGCATTGAGTAGAGACTATCCTGGATTTACTCGAGTTGTGGTGGGAAACTCGGGGTTCCTCTCAAGTTAATATGGGGAGATAAGGGACCCGCTTGCATTTCCTCAAGAAAGTCCAGTCCTCATGCGAGTTGCGAGCGTCCTCTTGGGAATACTCTCCAATCAGTGCCGGGTCCTAGGTCCTCATGTGGAGCTCAGGCCACAAGCTCAGGTTTTCTATCCAGTGATGACATGGATATCAGGGTTCCTATGGAGTTCAACAAGGGAGTCAGGCCTCGTTTTGTATGAAGACATGTAAGTCCACGTTCCTCTCAAGCTGTAACAGTAGCATCAGGTTCCTGTCGAGTTGACATAGGGATCAGTGGCTTTCTCTGGAGTTGCCACAGGGCTGTGACTCATGCCATTGTGTTGTGAGTCAACACTAGGGGTGAAAATCGAGTCAGTGCAGGAGAATCAGTGCATCTGGAGTGGATTGGGACATTGGGGTCTTTTGGAATGGTGGCATGACCCTTAGAGTTATTCAAGATTTTCAAGTTGAGACCACCTCCTCTTGAGGTGTGACAGGAACCCGGGATTCCTCTCCAGACGAAGCAGCGAAATAGACCCTCACCTCGGGATGAAAAGGGAAAAACGGGGCTTTTCTTGAGTTGGGCCTGGACCTTCAGTGTTCGTCTTGAGTGGAGACGGGTATGTCAGGGAATTTCTTGAGTTGCATGAAGGATGTCAATGACCCTTTGGCGTCTCAAGAGGGAAGGTGAGCTTTCTCTCGATATGCTGCCATTGAAGAAGGCCTCATCTTGCATTAAGGGAGAATCTCTGGGTTTTTCTCGAGCTGCGGCAGGACACTTGGTGTTCTTCTTGAGTTATGACCGGGACTTCAGGGACCCCCTCATGTTCCCTAGGGAAATCCAGTTTCCATGAGTGTTGCGAGGGCATTCTTGGGATTCCTCTCCAGTCGGTGCTGGGTCCTAGGTCCTCATCTGGAGCTGAGGCAGGAACCTCAGTGTTCCTCTCCAGTGCTGACATGGATCTTGGAGTTCCTATGGAGTTTACACAGGGGAGTCAGGCCTTGTCTCGTGTGGAGACATTCAAGTCCGTTTTCCTCTCGAGCTATAACAGGAGTGTCAGCCTTCATGTCGAGTTGACATAGGAATCTGTGGCTTTATCTCAAGGTGTCAGAGGGATGTCACACCTGCCATCGTGTTGTGAGTTGAGACTCGATGTCACAGTCGAGTTATTGCAGGGGAATCAGGTCTATGTGGAGTGGATTGATGCTGTGAGTCAGTGTGAGGAATCCAGTTCTTGGCAAAGGTCATGAGGAAGGAAGCACATCAAAATGTAAAGGCTTGTTCTGGCTTAAGGGTTTCCCCCTGGCTTTCCTGAACAACTACCCCCCAGAAAAACAGAGTCCACCTGCCTTATTGTCCTGTGCTTTCCTGTCTTCTGTCATTCTCTGGAAAAAATTAACTCAGGGTTTCGGTTAAAAGCCTCCTGCAAAAGAATGTCTCAGCTTAAAACCCTTTTGATGGCTTTCTAACTTACCTTACCAGTCTGCCCGGAATTTTTACAACTTGTGAATTGTTACAGCCCCCAACCACGAGAGGCACAAAGCTGAAAGAATCTGAAAGATTCAGATCCTTTTCTAAAGAGCTAAAAATTATATTGGTGATAGGTTTCACTGTTGAGTCAATGACTGCTGTCAGCCCTCCATATTCTTTATCATGGAGACACCTGAAGGATATTAATCAATGAAATTGGGATATAGAAATAGGAATATAGTAGTTTTGATGTTAGAAACACTAGACTTTTGAGTTAATTACTTTCTTTGTTATAAATCACTGCACTCCACTTTCTTGTGCTTGCTATATAAGAATGTAACTTTATCTAATGCTTTTTGAAAGTGACACTAGACTTTGGGAGGAACAACCCTCTTAGGGCAAATAAGTCTTCTGGTTGACAAACCCCTATCAGAAAAGGGCAGTAAAATGTTACTTGGCCTTCTGGCCAGAAGATTATGTAAATCACCTAAGACTTGTGTATACAACTAGGTATGCAGAGAAAAAGTATGGTCTCGATAAGAGTCAGGGCTGCTGACGCTGCATAATTTTGTATTACCCATTGATCTCTATGTATAACTAAAAAATATAAAAAGCCCTCTGAACAATAGAGGATGGGCCACTCAGTGGACTGGTTTCCCCTGTGTTGAATCTCTCTCTCTTTCTCCCTCTCCTTTTCATGCTGAATTCCCATTTGAAGCGAGGAGACTCGCCAAGTCTACTTACTTGTTCTGGCTTTTAACTTCCGTGAGAGAGGGAGCCCAAGGTGGGACACCCTCTGATATTCAAACGGGTGCCAGTGGCCCAACGTAGATGGTGCAAACTTCTTGTCTTGAAGTTTCATTGGCTTTTCGCATAAACCAAGTTATTCAGCATCTTTCTCTCCTCCATTCTTTTTACTGAAAACTCTTTTCTTGCTGCTGCTAAGTCACTTCAGTCATGTCCAACTCTGTGCGACCCTATGGATGGCAGCCCACCATGCTACCGCTTCCCTGGGATTCTCCAACCAAGAACATTGGAGTGGGTTGCCATTTCCTTCTCCAATGCATCAAAGTGAAAAATGAGTGAAGTTGCTCAGTCGTGCCCGACCCTCAGTGACTGCATGAACTGCAGCTTTCCAGGCTCCTCCATCCATGGGATTTTCCAGGCAGGAGTACTGGACTAGGGTGCCATTGCCTTCTCTGAAATCTCTCTCTAAATCTATATATCACTCTCTCGCGCGCCACGCCGTCTCCCCTTCAAATTACCCTGAATCCATCGTTTCTGGACCCCAGCAGATTGGGGTATTGGTATCTTTTGGAACTGTGGCATTACCCCTGGACTTTCTCTCTAGCGTCAAGTTGAAAGCGCCTCCTGTTGAGGTGCAATGGGGTCGCTGGGATTCTTTTCCCGAGGAAGCAGGGAAATGGACCTGCATCTCGATATGAGGAGAGAAAAGTGGTGTTCTTCTTGAGTTGTGGTTGGACCATCAGGGTTCCTCTCAAGTGGAAACGGGTATGTCAGGGAACATCTTGAGTTGCATTAAGAGTGTCAAAAACCCTTTTGAGGCTCAAAGTGAAGGTCAGGTTTCTCTTGAGACATCGCCACAGATAAGGGCCTCATCTCATGTTGAGGGGAGAATCTCCGAGTTTTTCTCGAGTTGCAACGGGAACCTTTGGGTTCCTCTCTAGTTATTACAGGGACCTCAGGAACCCGCTCGTGTTGCCTCAGGAAAGTCCAGTCTCCATGCGCATTACTAGAGGCCTCTCGGGATTCCTCTGCCATTGATGCTGGGTCTTAAGTCCTCATCTGGAGCTGAGTCTGGAAACTCAGGATTCCTCTCCAGTGTTGACATGGATCTCTGGGTTCCTATGGAGTTTCAACAGGGGAGTCAGCCATCATCTTGTGTAGAGACATGCAAGTCCACTTTTCTCTAGAGCTGTAATATGAGTGTCAGGGTTCCTGTTGAGTTGATCTAGAGATCTGTGGCTTTCTCTCAAGGTTCCACAGGGCTGTCACACATGCCATCCTGTTGTGAGTCAACACTCGGGGTGAGAGTCGAGTCAGTGCTGGGGAATGTGGTGCATCTGCATAGAAGTGGGACATCAGCGTCTTTTGAATTGGTAGCCCGATCCCTGGAGTTCCTTTCGACATTAAAGTTGAGACTGTCTCCTTTCGAGGTTCAATGGGAATGCCCGAATTCCTGTCCTGGCAAAACTGGGTAATGGACCCTCATCTCTAGAGGAGGCAGGAAAAACAGGGTTCTTCTTGAATTGTGGCAGGACTATTGGGTTTCCTCTCGAGTAGAGACTGGTATAACGGGGAACTTTTGAGTCACATCAGTGGTGTCAAGGACACTTTCACGACTCAAGAGGGAAGGTGGGACTTCTCTTGAGATGCTGCTGTGGTAAAGGGCCTCATCTCACATTGAGGGGATAATCTCCTGCTTTTTCTCAAGTTTCAAAAGGAAACTTGGGGTTCCTCTCGAGTTATGCAGGGACCTCAGGGACGCGCTTGTGTTGCCTCACAAATAGTACATTATCCATGCGAGATGGCATGAGCCTCTCAGGATACCTCTGCAGTTGGTGGTGTGTCCTAGGTCCTCATCTGGAGCTGAGGCCGGAACCTCAGGTTTCCTCTCCAGTGCTGACATGGATCTCAGTGTTCCTATGGAATTTTAACAGGGGAGTCAGGCCTTGTCTCGTGTGGAGATATGCAAGACCGCTTTCACCTCCAGCTGTAACAGGAGTGGCAGACTTCCTGTCGAGTCAACATAAGGATCTGTGGCTTTCTCTCGAGGTGCCACAGGGATGTCACACGTGCCATCATGTTGTGAATTGACACTCAGGGTGACAGTCAATTCAGTGCAGGGGAGTCAGGTGCATCTGGAGTGGATTTGGACATCGGGATCTATTGGGATGGTGGCATGACCCCTGGAGTTCCTCTCGACTCTCAATTTGAGACCTCCTCTTCTTGAGGTGCAACGGCAATGCTGGGATTCCTTTCCCTATGAAGTAGTGAAGTGGAGCCACATCTTGAGATGAGGAGGGAAAAACGGGGCTCTTCTTGAGTTGTGACGGGACCCTCGGGGTTCCTCTTTAGTCGAGACAGGAATGTTGGAGAACTTCTTGAGTTGCATCATGGATGTCAAGGACCCTTTCGAGGCTCAAGAGGGAAGGTGGGATTTCTCTTGTGACGCTGCAGCAGAAAAGGGCCTCATTCGTGTTGAGGGGAGAATCTCCTGATTTTTATCAAGTTGCGGTGGGAAACTTGGTGTCCCTCTCGAGTTATGACGGGGACCTCGGGGACCCACTCGTGTTTCCTCTAGAAAGTCAGGTCTCCAAGCTAGTTTCAAAGGACCTCTCGGAATTCCTCTTCAGTTGGTGCCGGGTCTTAAGTCTGCTCTGAAGAGGAGGCTAGAACCTCAGAGTTCCTCTCCAGTGCTGCCATGGATTTCGTGGATCTTATGGAGTTTCAACAGGGGAGACAGGCCTCATCTGGTTTGGAGACATGCAAGTCTGCTTTGCTCTCGAGCTGTAACAGGAATGTCAGGCTTCCTATCGAGTTGACATAAGGATCTTTAGCTTTCCCTCGAGGTGCCACAGGGCTGTCACACATGCCATGATGTTGTGAGTCAACACTCAGGTTGACACTCGAGTCACTGCAAGGGTATCTGATGCATCTGGAGTGGATTGGGACATCTAGGTCTTTTGGAATGGTGGCACGACCCCTGGAGTTCATCTAGACTCTCAAGTTGAGACCACCTCCTCTTGATGTGCGATGGGAACGCTGGGATTTCTTTTCTGACGAAGCAGTGAAATAGACCCTAATCACGACATGAAGAGGGAAAAACGGGGCTCTTCTTGAGTTGTGGTGGGACCCATGGGGTTCCTCTCGAGTGGAGACGGGGATGTCGGGGAACTTGTTGAATTGCATCAAGGGTGTCAAGGACCCTTTCAAGCCTCAAGAGGGAAGGTGGGATTTCTCTCGAATCGCTGTCACAGAAAAGGGCCTCATCTCACATTGAAGGGAGAATCTCTGGGTTTTTCTCGAGTTGTGGCTGGAGACTTGTTGTTCCTCTCACATTACAACAGGGACCTCAGAGACCACTTGTGTTACCTCCGAAAAATCCAGTGTTCATGCGAGTTGCGAGGGGCCTCTTGGGATTCCTCTGCAGTTGGTGCCGGGTGCTAGATCCTCATCTGCAGTTGAGGCTGGAACTTCAGGGTTCCTCTCCAGTGGTGACATGGATCTCGGGGGTCCTATGGAGTTTCAACAGGGGAGTCAGGCCTCGTCTCGTGTGGAGAATGCAAGTCTGCTTTCCTCTCGATCTGTAACAGGAGTGTCCTACTTCCTGTTGAGTTGACAGAGGATCTTTGGCTTCCTCTAGAGGTGCCACAGTGCTGTCACACATACCATCTTGTTGTTAGTCGACACTCGGGGTGACAGTGGAGACTGTAAAAGGGAATCAGGTGCATCTGGAGTGGATAGGGACATCGGGGTCTTATGAAAAGGGGGCACGATCCCTGGAGATCCTCTCTATTTTCAATTTGAGACTGCAACCTCTTGAGGTGCTAGGGAACACCGGAATTCCTTCCGTCGAGATTCTTTCCTCCCGACCTATAGCAGCAGTGTCAGGCTTCCCGTCAGGTTGATGCAGGGATCTGTGGCTTTCCCTTGAGGTGCCACAGGGCTGTCAGACATGCCAACATGGTGTGAAGTCGATACTCAGGGTGACAGTCGAGGCAGTGCAGGGAAATCAGGTTCGTCTTGAGTGGACTGAGACTTTTGGGTTCTTTTGGAATGGTGGCATGACCCTGGAGTTCCTCTCGACTTTCCTGTTGAGAGTGCCTCCTCTTGAGATGCGACAGGAATGCCGAGAATCCTTTCACGATGAAGCAGGGAAAGGAACCCTCATCTCGAGCTGAGGAGGGGGAAATGGGGCTACTCTTGAGTTGTGGCGGGACCCTCGGTATTCCTCTCAAGTGGAGACGTGTGTGTCAGGGAACTTCCTGAGTTGCAGCAAGGGTGTGAAGGACCCTTTCGAGGTTCAAGAGGGAAGGTGTGATTTCCTTGAGATGCCACAGCGGAAAAGGGCCTTATCTCACCTGGAGGGAAGAACCTCCTGGTTTTTCTCGAGGTTCGGCACGTTCCTCTCAAGTTACGAAGGGGACCTCAGGGAACCATTCGTGTGGCCTCAGGACAGGTCAGTCTCCATGCGAATTGCGAGGGGCCTCTTGGGACTCCTCTCCAGTCTGTGCCAGATCCTAAATCCTTGTCTGGAGCTGAGTCTGGAACCTGAGGTTTCCGCTCCATTGCTGACATGGATCTTGAGGTTCCTCTGGAGTCTCCACAGGGGAGTCAGTTCTTGTTTCGCGTGTAGACATGCACGTCGGTTTCCTCCCGAGATGTAGCAGCAGTGTCAGGCTTCCCGTCGAGTTGAAACAGGTATCTGTGTCTTTCCCTCGAGGTGCCACAGGGCTGTCACACATGTCTCCATGGTCGATACTCGGGGTGACAGTCGAGGGAGTGCAGGGAAATCAAATTCGTCTGGAGTGGACTGAGACATTTGGGGGTCATTTGCAATAGTGGCATGGCCCTTGGAGTTCCTCTCGTCTTTCCTGTTGAGAGTGCCTCCTCTTGAGATGCGACGTGAATGCCGGGAATCCTTTCCTGATGAAGCAGGGATAGGAACCCTCATCTCGAGCTAAGGAGGGGGAAACGGGTCTCCTCTTGAGTTGCAGCGGGACCCTCAGTGTTACTCTCGTGTGGAGACAGTGGGACCCTCGATGTTACTTTTGTGTTACTCTCATATTTTAGAGTATTTCTTGAGTTTCAGCAATGGTTTGAAGGACCCTTTTGAGGTTCAAGGAGGATGGTGTGTTTTTCCTCGAGACGCTGCAGTGGAAAAGGGCCTCATTACCCCTGGAGGAAAGAACTTCCTGGGTTTTCTCGGCTTGGGGCAGGTTCTTCTCGAGTTACAACGGGGACCTCAGGGACCCACTCATGCGGCCACCAGAAAGACCAGTATCCATGTGAGGTGCGAGTGGCCTCTCGGGATTCCTCTGAGTCTATGTGGGTCCTAACTTCTCCTCTGGAGCCGAGGCCAGAACCTGAGGTTTCCTCTCCAGTACTCATATGGATCGTGGGGTTCCTCTGGAGTCTCCACAGGGGAGTAAGGCCTCATCTTCAGTGGAGACATGCAGGTCCACTTTCCTCCAGAGTTGTAGCAGCAGTGTCAGGCCTCCTGTCTATTTGAAACAGGGATCTTTGGCTTTCCCTTGAGGTGCCACAGGGCTGTCACATGTGTCATTGTGGTGTGAGTCAATACTTGAGGTGACAGTCGAGACAGAGCAGGGAAATCAGGTTCGTTTGGAGTGGACTGAGATATTTGGGGGTCTTTTAGAATGGTGGCACCACCCTTGGAGTTCCTCTCACCTTTCTTATTGAGAGCTTCTCCTTTGAGATGCGACTGGAAAGCCGGGAGTCCTTATCCGAAGAAGCAGGCAAAGGAATGCTCATCTCTAGCTGAAAAGGGGTGAATTGGGCTCCTCTTGACTTGTGCCAGGATGCTCGGTGTTCCTCACGAGTGGAAATGGGTGTGTCAGGGAACTTTTTGAGTTGCAGCAAGGGTGTGAAGGACCCTTTCAAGATTAAGAGGGAAGGTGTGATTTCCCTCGAGACGCCACAGTGGAAAAGGGCTTCATCATGCCTGGATGGGAGAACCTCCCTGTTTTTCTCTAGTTGCAGCAGGTTCTTCTCGAGTTATGAAGGGGAAATCCGGGACCCGCCTGTGTGGCTGATGGAGAGGCCAATCTCCATGAGAGTTGCCAGAGGCCTCTCGGGATTCCTCTACAGTTGAAGTCAGGTCCTAAGTCCTCGTCTGGAGCTGAGGCCGGAACCTGAGGTTTCCTCTCCAGTGCTGACATGGATCTTGGGTTTCCTCTGGAGTTTTCACAGGGGAGTCATGCCTCGCCTGGAGTGGAGACATACACGTCCACTTTTCTCCCCAAGCTCTAGCAACAGATTTAGTTTTTCCGTCGAGTTGACAGAGGTACCTGTGGCTTTCCCTAGAGGTGCCACAGGGCTGTCACACATGCCATCATGGCGTGAGTTGATACTCCGGATGAGAGTCAAAACAGTGTAAGGAAATAAGGTTCGTCTGGAGTGGACTGAGACATTTGGGGATCTTTTGGAATGGTGGCACAACCCTTGGAGTTCCTCTCAACTTTCCTGTTGAGACGGCCTCCTCTTGAGATGTGACAGGAACGCCGGGAACCCTTTCCTAACGATACAGGGAAAGGAATCCTCATCTCGAGCTGAGGAGGGGGAAAACGGGGCTCCTCTTGAGTTGTGGAGGGTCCCTCGGTGTTCCTCTCGAGTGGAGATGGGTATGTTGGGGAACTTCTTGAGTTGCAGCAAGGGCGTGAAGGACCCTTTTGAGGTTCAAAAGTGAAGGTATGATTACCCTCCAGATGCTACAGTGGAAAAGGGCCTCATCTCGCTTGGAGGGGAGAACCTCCTGATTTTTCTCGAGTTAAAATGGGGAACTCAGGAACTTCAGTGACCCGCTTGTGTGGCCTCAGGAAAGGCCAGTTCCCATGCGAGTTGCAACGGACCTCTCGGGATTCCTCGTCAGTCAGTGCCTGGTCCTAAATCCTCGTCTGGAGTTGAGGCCAGAACCTGACGTTTCCTCCCAAGTGCTGACTGGATCTTGGGGTTCCTACAGAGTCTCCACAGGGGAGTCAGTTCTCATCTCACATGTAGACATGCACGTCTGCTTTCCTCCCGAGATGTAGCAGCAGTGCCAGGCTTCCCGTTGAGTTGAAACTGGGATCTGTGGCTTTCCCTCAAGGTGCCACAGGGCTGTCACATGTGCCACCATGGTTTGAGTCAATACTTGGGGTGACAGTATAGGCAGGGCAGGGAAATCAGGTTCATCTGGAGTGTATTGAGACATTTGGGGATCTTTTGGATTGGTGGCACGACCCCTGGAGTTCCTCTCTACTTTCCTGTTGAGAGCACCTCCTCTTGAGATGTGATGGAATGCCGGGAATCCATTCCTGATGAAGCAGGTAAAGGAACCCTCGTCTTGAGCAGAGGAGGGGTAAACGGGGCTCCTCTTGAGATATGGTGGGACCCTCTGTGTTCCTCTCAAGTTGAGATGGGTATGTCGTGGAACTTCTTCAGTTGCAACAAGGTTATGAAGGACACTTTTGAGGTTCAAAGGGAAGGTGTGATTTCCCTCGAGATGCCACAGCGGAAAAAGGCCTCATCTCACTTGGAGGGGAGACCCTCCTGGGTTTTCTCGAGTTGAAGCAGGTTCCTCTCGAGTTACAATGGGAATCTTAGGGACCCGCTCGTGTGGCCTCAGGAAATGCCAGTGTTCCAAGGCATGCGAGTTCCAAGGGGCCTCTCGGGATTCCTCTCCAGTCAGTGATGGGTCCTAAGTCCTTGTCTGGAGTCAAGGCCAGAACCTGAGATTTCCTCTCCAGTGCTGACATGGATCTTGCAGTACGTCTGGAGCCTCCACAGGGGAGTCAGGCCTCGTCTTGAGTGGAGACATGCACGTCTGCTTTCCTCCCGAGATGCAGCAGCAGTGTCAGGCTTCCCGTCAATTTTACACAGAGATCTCTGGCTTTCCCTCGAGGTGCCACAGGGCTGTCACACGTTCCACCATTGTGTGAGTCGATAATTGCGGTGACATTAGAGGCAGTGCAGGGAAATCGGTTTCATCTGGAGTGTACTGAGACATTTGGGTTCTTTTGGAATAGTGGCATGACACCTGGTGGTCCTCTCGACTTTCCTGTTGAAAGCACCTCCTCTTGAGATATGACGGGAATGCCGGGAATCCTTTCCCGATGAAGCAGGTAAAGGAAAGCTCATCTTGAGGGGTGGAGTGGTAAACTGGGCTCCTCTTAAGTTCTAGCGGGACCCTCTGTGTTATTCTCGATTTGAGATGGGTGTGTCGTGGAACACTTTGAGTTGCAGCAAGGTTGTGAAGGACGCTTTCAAGGTTCAAGAGGGAAAACATGATTTCTTCAAGACCCTGCAGCGGAAAAGGGCCTCATCTCGCCTGGAGGGGACAACCTCCTGGTTTTTCTTGAGTTGAAGCAGGTTCCTCTCGAGTTATGACAGAAACCTTATGGACCCACTCGTGTGGCCTCAGGAAAGACCAGTCCCCATGCGAGTTGCAAGGGTCCTCTCGGGATTCCTCTCCATTTGGGCCTGGTCCTACGTCTTCTTCTGGAGCTGAGGCCAGAACCTGAGGTTTCCTCTCCAGTGCTGACATGGATCTTGGGGTTCCCTTGGTGTCTCACAGGGTAGTCAGGCCTCATCTCGAGTGGAGACATGCACGTCACTTTCCTCCTGGCCTGTAGCAGCAGTGTCAGGCTTCCCTTCGAGTTGACACAGGTACCTGTGGCTGTCCCTCGAGGTGCCATAGATCTCTCACACGTGCCACCATGGTGTAAGTCAGCACTCGGGGTGACAGTCGAGGCAGTGCAGGGAAATCAGGTACGTATGGAGTGGATTGAGACATTTTGGGGTCTTTTGGAAAGGTGCCAAGACGCCTGGAGTTCTTCTCGACTTTCCTGTTGAGTGTGCCTCCTCTTTAGATATGACGGGACTGCAGGGAATAATTTCACAAAGATGCACAGAGAGGAACCATCATCTCGAGCTGACAAGGGGCAAATGGGACTCCTCTTGAGTTGTGGCATGATCATCGGTGTTTCTCTAGAGTGTCGGGGAAGTTCTTGAGTTGCAGCAAGGGTGTGAAGGACCCTTTCGAGGTTCAAGGGAGAAGGTGTGATTTCCCTCAAGATGCCACAGCACAAAAGACCTCATCTTGCCAGGAGGGGAGAACCTCGTAGCTTTTCTTGAGTTGCGGCACGTTCCTCTTGAGTTACGATGGAGACCTCAGGCATGAGTTCCTGTGGCTTCAGGAAAGGCAAGTCTTTATGCGATTTCCAAGGGGTCTCTTGGGATTCTTCTCCAATTGGTGCCAGGTCCTAATTCCTCATCTGGATCCGAGGCCAGAACCTGTGGTTTCCTCTCCAGTGCTGATATGGATCTTGGGGTTCTTCTGGAATCTTCACAGGACAGTCAGTCCTTGTCTCGAGCGGAGACATGAACGTCCACTTTCCTCCTGAGTTTTAGCAGCAGTTTCAGGCTTTCCATTGAGGTGAAACAAGGATCTGTGGCTTTCCATCGTGGTGCCAAAGGGCTGTCAAATTTGCCACCGTGGTGTGAGTCGATACTCGGGGTGACATTCGAGGCAGGACAGGCAAATCCGGTTCTTCTGGAGTAGATTGAGAAACTTGAGGTCTTTTGAAATGGTGGCAAGACCCCTGGAGTTCCTCTCGACTTTCCTGTTGAAAGCGTCTCCTCATGAGATGCAAAGGGAACCCCCGGAATCCTTTTCTGATGAAGCAGGGATAGGAACACTCATCTCGAGCTGAGGAGGGAGAAATGAGACACGTCTTGAGTTGTGCCCAGAAACTCGGTGTTCCTCTTGAGTGGAGACTGGTATGTCGGGGAACTTCTCGAGTTGCAGCAAGGGTTTGAAGGACCTTTTTGAGGTTCAAGAGAAAAGATGTGATTTCCCTCGAGATACCACAGCGCAAAAGGGCCTCATCTCGCCTGGAGGTGAGAACCTCCTGGTTTTTCTCAAGTTGAGGCAGGTTCCTCTTGAGTTATTTTGGGGACCTCAGGGACCTGCTCGTGTGGTATCAGGAAAGGCCAGTCTCCATGAAAGTTGTGAAGGGCCTCTCAGGATTCCTTTCCAGTTGCTGTCGGGTCCTAAATCCTCATCTGGAACTGAGTCCAGAACCTGAGGTTTCCTCTTCAATTCTGACATGGATCTTGGATTTCTTCTGGAGTCTCCACAAGAGAGTCATTCCTCGTCTGGAGTGGAGACATGCACGTCTGATTTCCTACCGAGTTGCAGCAGCAGGGTCAGGCCTCCTGTCAAGTTGACACAGCGATCTGTGGCTTTCCCTTGAGGTGCCACAGGTCTGTCACAAGAGCCACCATGGTGTAAGTTGATATTCGGGACGACAGTTGAGGCAGTGCAGGGATATCAGGTTCGTGTGGAGTGGATTGAGACATTTGGGGGTCTTTTGGAATGTTGGCACGACCCCTTGGATTCCTCTTGACTTTCCTGTTGAGAGCACCTCCAGTTGAGATGCGACGGAAACACCGGGAATCCTTACCCGTTGAGGCAGGGAAAGGAACCCTCATCTCGAACTGAGGAGGGTGAAACAGGGCTCTTCTTGAGTTGTGACAGGACTCTCGGTGTTCCTTTGGAGTGGAGATGGGTATGTTGGGGAACTTCTGAGTTGCAGCAGGATGTGAAGGACCTTTTGGTTGTTCAAGAGGGAAGGTGTGATTTCACTCGAGATGCCGCATTGGAAAAGGGCCTCATCTCGCCTGGAGGGGAAAACCTCCTGGTTTTTCTCTACTTGCGGCAACTTCCTCTTGAGTTACAACGGGGACCTCAGGAATCTGCTCGTTTGTGTCAGGAAAGGCCAGGCTCCATCTTAGTTGTGAGGGGGCTCTCAGGATTCCTCTCGAGTCAGTGCCGGGTCCTAAGTCCTCGTCTGGAGCTCAAGACAGAACCTGAGGTTTCCTCTCCATGGAATCTTTGGGTTCATCTGGAGTCTCCACAGGGAAGTCATTCCTCATCTCGTGTGGAAACCAACATGTTCGCCTTCCTCCCAAGCTGTAGCAGCAGTGTCAGCCTTCCAGAAGAGTTGACACAGGGATCTGTGGCTTTCTTTCCAGGTGCCAAAAATGGCTATAACACGTGCCACTGTGTTGTGATATGGGGTGACAGTCGAGGCAGTGCAGGGAAATCAGATTTGTCTGGAGTGGGCTGAGACATTTGGGGGTCTTTTGGAATGGTGGCACGGCCCCTGGAGTTCCTCTCTACTTTCCTGTTGAGAGCGCCTCCTCTTGAGATGCGACGGGAATGCCTGTAATCCTTTCCCAACGAAGTAGGGAAATGAACCCTCATCTCGAGCTGAGGAAGGGAAACGTGGCTCCTCTTAAGTTGTGGCGGGACTCTCATTGGCCCTCTCGTGTGGAGACGGGTATGTCACAGAACTTATTCAGTTGCAGCAAGAGTGTGAAGGACACTATTACGTTTCAGGTGAAATGGTGTTACTTCTCTCAATATGTCACAGCGGAAAAGGGCCTCATCTTGCCTGGAGGAGAGAACCTCCTGGTTTTTCTCGAGTAAAGGCAGGTTCCTCTCGACTTATGACAGGAACCTCAGGCACCCGCTCATGTGCCTTCAGGAAAGGCCAGCCTCCATGAGAGTTGTGAGCAACCTCACGAGATTCCTCTCCAGTCGGACCTGAGTCCTAAGTTTTCATTTGGAGCTGAGGCCGGAACCTGAGGTTTCCTCTCCAGTGCTGACTTGGATTTTGAGGTTCCTCTGGAGTCTCCACAGGGGAGTCATGCCTCGTCTCATGTGGAGACCTACACGTTCGCTTTCCTCCCAAGCTGTAGCAGCAGTGTCAGCTTTCCTGTAGAGTTGACACAGGGATCTGTGGCTTTCCCTCGAGGTACCACAGGGGTGTCACACGTGCCACCATGGTCAGAGTCGATACTCAGGGTGGCAGTCGAGGCAGAGCAGGGAAATCGGGTTCATCTGGAGAGGACTGAGACATTTGGGATATTTTGGAGTGTTGGCAAGACCCCTGGAGTTCCTCTCAACTCTCCTGTTGAAAGCGCCTCATCTTGAGTTGCGACGGGAATGCTGGGAATCCTTTCCCAAAGAATCAGGGAAAGGAATCATCATCTAGAGCTGAAGAGGGTAAACAGGGCTCCTCTTGAGTTGTGCAGGATCTTCGTTGTTGCTGTCGAGTGCAGATGGGTGTGATGCGGAACTTCTTGATTTGCAGCAAGGGTGTGAAGGAACCTTTTGAAGTTCAAGAAGAAAGGTGTTATTTCCCTCGAGATGCTGCAGCAGAAAAGGGCCTCGTATCGCCTGCATGGGAGAACCTGTTGGTTTTTCTTGCATTGCGGCAGGTTCCTTTCAAGTTACAACAGGGACCTAAGGGACCTGCTCTTGTGACCTCAGGAAAGGCCAGTCACCATGCCAGTTGTGAAGGGCCTCTCGAGATTCCTCTCCAGTGCTGACATGGATCTTGGGGATCCTCTGGAGTCTCCACAGGGGAGTCCGGAATTGTCTCGAGTGTGGACATTCACATCCACTTTCTTGCTGTGCTGTAGCAACAGTGTCAGGCTACCCATCGAGTTAAAACAGGGATCTGTGGCTTTCCCTCATGGTGCCACAGGGCTGTCACACACGCCACCATGATGTGAGTTGATATTCGGGGTGACAGTAAAGGCAGTGCAGGGAAATCAGGTTCATCTGTAGTGGACTGAGATATTTGGGGGTCTTTTGGAATGGTGGCATGATCCCTGGAGTTCCTCTCGAATTTTCTGTTGAGAGCGCCTCCTCTTGAGATGAGACGGGAACGCCGGGAATCCTTTCCCATGAAACAGGGAAAGGAACCCTCATCTCAAGCCGAGGAGGGGGAAACAGGGCTCCTCTTGAGTTGTGGCGGTATGCTCGGTGTTCTTCACAAGTGGAGACGGGTATGTTGGGGCACTGCTTGAGTTGCAGCAAGGATGTGAAGGACCCTTTCGCGGTTCAAGAGGGAAGGTGTGATTTCCCTCAAGACGCCACATTGGAAAAGGGCTTCATCTCACCTGGAGGGGAGAACCTCCTGGTTTTTCTCGAGTTGTGGCAGGTTTCTCTCGATTTATGACAGGGACATCAAGGACCTCAGCGGCCCACTCATGTGGCCTCAGGAAAGGCCAGGCTTAATGCGAGTTGCGAGGGGCCTCTCGGGATTCCTCTCCAGTCAGGGATGGGTCCTAAGTCCTTGTCTGGATCCAAGGCCAGAACCTGAGGTTTCCTCTCCATTGCTGACATGGATCTTGGGCGTCCTCTGGAGTCTCCACAGGGGAGACAGGCCTTGTCTCGAGTGGAGATATGAACGTCTGCTTTCCTGCCAAGATGTAGCAGCAGTGTCAGGCTTCCCTTCGATTTGACACAGGGGTCTCTAGTTTTGCCTCAGGTGCCACAGGGCTGTTACACGTGCCACCATGGTGTGAGTTGATATTCGGGGTGACAGTCGAGGCAGTGCAGGGAAACCAGGTTCATCTGGAATGTACTGAGACATTTGGGGTTCTTTTTGATTGGTGGCACGACCCCTGGAGTTCCTCTCGACTTTCCTGTTGAGAGCACCTCCTCTTGAGATGCGATGGGAACGCTGGGAATCCTTTTCCAATGAAGCAGGTAAAGGAACCCTCACCTTGAACGGAGGAGTTGTAAACGGGGCTCCTCTTAAGATGTGGTGGGACCCTCTTTTTTCTTCTCGAGTTCAGATGGGTATGTTGTGGAACTTCTTGAGATGCAGCAAGAGTGTGAAGGACCCTTTCAAGGTTCCAAGGGAAGGTGTGATATCCCTCGAGATGCCACAGCTGAAAAGGGACTCAACTTTCCTGGAGGGGAGAACGTGCTGCTTTTTCTCGAATTGAAGCAGGTTCCTCTCGAGTTACGACGGGAACCTTAGGCAACCTCTCGTGTGGCCTCAGGAAATTCCAGTCTCCATGCGAGTTTCAAGGGGCCTCTCAGGATTCCACATGAGCTGAGGAGGGGCAAATGGGACTCCTCTTCTATTGTGGTGTGACCCTCGGTATTCCTCTCGAGTGGAGACGGGCATGTAGGGGAAGTTCTTGAGTTGCAGCAAGGGTGTGAAGGACCCTTTCGAGGTTCAGGAGGGAAGGTGTGATTTCCTCGAGATGCCATGGTGCAAAAGGGCCTCATCTCGCCTGGTGGGGTGAATATCCTGGTTTTACTTGAGTTGAGGCAGGTTCCTTTCGAATTATGATGGAGACCTCAGGGACCCGCTCATGTGGCTTCAGGAAAAGCCAGTCTCTATGCGTTTTGCGAGGGGTCTCTTGGGATTCCTCGCAAGTCAGTGCCAGGTCCTAAGTCCTCATCTGGAGGTGAGGCCGGAACCTGAGGTTTGCTCTCCAGTGCTGACATGGATCTTGGGGTTCCTCTGGAGCCTCCACAGGGGAGTCAGGCCACGTCTCGAGTGGAGACATGCACATCGGCTTTCCTCCCGAGTTGTAGCAGCAGTGTCAGGCTTCCCTTCGAGTTGACACAGGGATCTGTGGCTTTCCCTTGAGCTGTCACAGAGATCTCACACATGCCATCGTGGTGTGAGTCAATACTTGGGGTGACACTCGAGACAGTGCAGGGAAATCCGTTTCATCTGGAGTAGACTGAGACTTTTGCGGGCCTTTTGGAATGGTGGCAAGACCCCTGGAGTTCCTCTCCACTTTCTTGTTCAGAGTGCCTCCTCTTGAGATGTGAAGGGAATCCCGGGAAACCTTTTCCAACGAATGAGGGATAGGAACCCTCATCTCGAGGTGAGGAGGGGTAAACGGGGCTCATCTTGAGCTGTGCCGGGACCCTCGGTATTCCTCTTGAGTGGAGTCAGTTATGTTGGGCAACTTCTTGAGTTGCAGCAAGGGTGTGAAGGACCCTTTCGAGGTTCAAGAGGGAAGGTGTGATTTCCCTCAGGATGCCACAGCGAAAAAGGGCCTCATTTCCCCGGGAGGGGAAAACTTCCTGGATTTTCTCGAGTTTCAGCAGGTTCCCCTCGAGTTATGATGGGGACCTCAGGGAACCGCTCGTGTGGCCCCTGGATAGGCCAGTCTCCATGTGAGTTGCAAGGGGCCTCTCATGATTCCTCTCCAGTTGCTGTCGGGTCCTAAGTCCTTGTCTGGTGCTGAGGCCAGAACCAGAGGTTTCTTCTCCAGTGCTAACATGGTCTTGGGTTTCCTCTGGAGTCTCCACAGGGGAGTCATGCCTCGTCTGGAGTGGAGACATGCGCGTCTGATTTCCTCCCAAGCTGTAGCAGCAGTGTAAGGCTTCCCATCGAGTTGACACAGTGATCTGTCGCTTTCCCTCGAGGTGCCACAGGGCTGTCACACATTCCACTGTGGTGTGAGTTGATATTCGGGATGACAGTCGAGGCAGTGCAGGTAAATCAGGCTCGTCTGGAGTGGACTGAGACATTTGGGGATCTTTGGGAATGGTGACACGACCCC
This sequence comes from Neotragus pygmaeus, assembly GCA_006410875.1. Taxonomy (NCBI): domain Eukaryota; kingdom Metazoa; phylum Chordata; class Mammalia; order Artiodactyla; family Bovidae; genus Neotragus; species Neotragus pygmaeus. Next base: position 12,257 of record SJYV01012723.1, on the reverse strand, counting down.
TGGGATTTGTCTCGACTTTCCTGTTGAGAGCGCCTCCTCTTATGATGCTATGGGAACACTGGGAATACATTCCCGATGAAAAAGGAAAAGGAACCCTAATCTTGAGCTGAAGAGGGGAAAACGGGCTCCTCTTGAGTTGTGGCAGGACCCCGGTGTTCCTCTCAAGTGGAGATGGGTATGTTGGGGAACTTCTCGAGTTGCAGCAAGGGTGTGAAGGACCCCTTCGAGTTTCAAGAGGGAAGATGTGATTACCCTCCAGACACTACAGTGGAAAATGGCCTCATCTCGCCTGGAGGGGAGAATCTGCTGGGGTTTTTTTTTTTTTTTTTTTGAGTTGTGGCAGGTTCCTCTTGAGTTACAACGGGGACCTCAGGGACTTCAAGGTCCTGCTCGTATGGCCTCAGTAAAGGCCAGTCCCCATGTGAGTTGCAAGGGACCTCTCGGGATTCCTCTCCAGTCAGTGCCAGGTCCTAAGTCCTCGTCTGGAGCAGAGGTCTGAACCTGAGGTTTCCTCCCCAGTGCTGACATGGATCTTGGGGTTCCTCTGCAGTCTCCACAGTGCAGTCAGTGGATTGGAGACATCTTCGTCCGCTTTCCTCCTGACCTGTATCAGCAGTGTCAGTCTTCCCATGGAGTTAACACAGTGATCTGTCCCTTTCCCTTGGTGTGCCACCAGGCTGTCACATGTGCCACCACGGTGTGAGTCGATACTCAGGGTGACAGTTGAGGCAGTGCAGGGAAATCAGGTTCACCTGGTGTGGACTGAGACATTTAAGGGTCTTTTGGAATGGTGGCACGAACCCTGGAGTTCCTCTCGACTTTCTCATTGAGAGCGCCTCCTCTTGAGATGTGACAGGAATGCTGGGAAACCTTTCCCAACGTATCATGGTAAGGAACCCTGATATCGAGCTGAGGAGGGGAAATGGGGCTCCTCTTGAGTTGTGGCGGGCCCCTCGGTGTCCCTCCCGAGTTGGAGACAGGTATTTTGGGGAACTTTTTGAGTTGAAGCAATGGTGTGAAGGCCCCTTTCAAGGTTCAAGAAGGAAGGTGTGATTTCCCTTGCGACACCGCAGTGGAAAGGAGCCTTATGTCGCCTAGAGGGGAGAACCTCCTGGTTTTTCTCAAGTTGTGGCAGGTTCCTCTTGAGTTACAAAGGGGACATCAGGGACATGCTCGTGTGGCCTCAGGAAAGGCCAGTCTCCATGTAAGTTGCGAGCGGCCTCTCAGGATTCCTCTCCAGTCGGTGCCAGGTCCTATGTCCTCTTCTCGAACTGAGATCAAAACCAGAGATTTCCTCTCCAGTGCTGACATGGATCTTGCAGTTCCTCTGGAGTCACCCAGTGGAGTCAGTTCTCGTCTCGAGTGGATACATGCACATCCACTTTCCTCCCGAGCTGTAGCAGCAGTGTCAGACTTCCCATTGTGTTGACATAGGGATCTGTGGCTTTCCCTCGAGATGCCACAGGGCTGTCACACGTGCACCGTGGTGAGAGTCAATATTTGAGATGACATTCGAGGCAGTGCAGGAAAATCAGGTTCGTGTGGAGTGGACTGAGACATTTAGGTGTCCTCTCGAATGGTGGCCTGACCACTTGAGTTCTTCTCGACTTTCCTGTGAAGAGCACCTCCTCTTGAGATGCGTTGGGAACGCTGGGAATCTTTTCCTGAAGAAGCAGGGAAAGGAACCCTCATCTCAAGCTGAGGAGGGGGAAACGCGGCCCCTCTTGAATTGTGGCCATACCCTTGGTGTTCCTCTCAAGTGGAGACGGGTATGTCGGGGTACTTCTTGAGTTGCAGCAAGTGTGTGAAGGACCCTTTCCAGGTTTTAGAGGGAATGTGTGATTTCCCTCGAGATGCCACATCAGAAAAGGGCCACATCTTGACTGCAGGTCCCGGGGTCCAGCCCTCGTGGATCCAGGATGATTCGACGGTGGGGATGGAGTCGGCACAATATGGAAAAATACATATTTTATTACATATATACAGATTAGAACTGGATAGTGTAGTAGGAAATTAGTGGAGAAAAAGATGCTAAATAACTTGGTTTATGTGGAATAGCATCCATGCTCCAGATGGGAATCCAGCCAGAAAAGCAGGGAGCAAGAAAAAACAACATGTGGGAGTCAGCATTTCCAGGAACTGCTCCCATTTCTTTGCTTTTCAGGTTTTCTTATATACTTTTGTTACATATAGGGATGAATAGAGTTACATGGGGGTCAGCAGTCCTGACTTTTATCAAAATCATGTGCTTTACATAGAAAAAAAAAGTTATTAGGGGTTTTACATCATCTGGCCATGAGGCCTGCTGACATTTACAACCCTTTCTTTCTGATAACCAAAAAACTTATTTTTTCCAAGGGCATTTTTTCTGAAACCAGTCACCACCCTCCAAATAAAGTTGCATTCCTTTTGTGTGAGGGTGTAGTGAGTTACAATCAAGAAAGGAATTTATTTAACCCAAGGGTAACATGAGTAACCTTAAAGGTTAATACTTATTTCTCCTATATCTAGTTATGTTTATTATAAAGGCAGAGAACATGGAGATTTAGCAGCAAACATCAGTCTAACTAAGAAAAATCCTTTCACCAATATTCCCCTTAAGATCTGTTTAGTCTTAAGATAGTGATAAAGCTACATTCTTACATAGCAAGGACACAGTGATTTATAACAAAGTACAGTGGTCTGTAACAAAAGAGAAAATTCACTAACTCAAAAACTCTAGTATTGCTAATATCAAAACTACTATATTCCCTTTTCTATATTCCAAATACATTGATTAATATATTCCCAGGTGCCTAAGGATATGGAGGCCTGGCAGCAATCATTGACTTAATAATCAGAAAAGCCCTATGCTAACTAAGACTTTCAAAATCCTCCAAAACTCTCTGTGCTGTTTATGGTTAAGAGGTTGTCACACAAGCTAATCTGTCAGCAGAGAGGTTTGACCTGAGAAACCCTTGTCACACCCAGGGCAGGGAATTAGCAGTAATTATTGGCACAACAAATGAAAAAACTCTTCACCAATATAATTCCCAACCAACCCACTATACTTTCTAACTTTCCAAAAGAATTTGCCTTTAGTAAGTTTAAAACATCTTGTTCCTCTCATGGTTGGGGGGCTGTAAACAAACATGTGGTCGGAAAACCTATACAGACAGGCTAGATAACCTTCAGAGTTTGTAAGTTGAAACAATATTGTCACGCCCAGGATTTTTTATTAACTTGGAGCTGCAAGTGAATTCCATCTCTGAGAGAAATGGTTATGAGGGAGAGCCCCCCGTATAGTGCTCTGGTCTTGGGATAGATGCTTGGGAATAGGGTATTTCCTGAGGCTTGATCACGCCTTTGCATATGCCAAGCTTCCTTCCTCATGACCTTTGCCATGGGCAGAGTTCTTCACGCTGGCCCCCAATATTTCCCCCTTTTTGTTTTTTGTTTTTTTTTTAATAATCAGGTGCAGCTAAATCGAGAGTTTCTGAATGCTCTGCTGAAGAATCCTGACAAGGAAGAATGATTAAAAGAAGCAAAATTAAAGTATCAACAGCAACATAACTGAAGATATTAGACAGAATGTTTTTCCCAGAAGTAAAATTAGAGAAGGTGTGGGAAAAATCATTAGTGGCTCCAGAGGCAGTAAAATCCAGCTGGGAGTGTTCCAAGGTCTGTTATCTGATTGTGAAGTTTCCCTAAACACAGGCCAATATCGGAGCTGTTCCAAACACCTAAAATATGATTTTTCAACATATTGGGCATTTGCACTTGTTGAGTCAATGAACTGCTGCCACAGTAACAGTAAAAGTAATAGTTGTTATTAAAGCTGAATTCCCTAAAATTAGTAAGCCCACAAATCATCTTGATTGCATTAAATCTTAACAAGATGAGAGCATACATTATTTAGAAGACACTACATTAAGTACACCTGTGTAATTCATATGAATATTAAGTTTGCCAGAATCGTTAACAAAGAGAAAAACATAAGGAGAGGGTAGACAAGCTAAAATAGAATAATTAGAATCATTTTCTGGTCAGAGTTCGCACTGCAGCATCTGTCAGTCCCACCTGGATCTCAATGTTTATCTTGCCTCTCATGCCTGTGGCCAAGCGAGCTGAGTAGAGGGAAACGGTGCTCCTTTTGAGTTGTGGTCGGACCCTCGGTTTTGCTCTCGAGTGAAGACGGGTATGTCGGGGAACTTCTTGAGTTGCAGCTAGGGTGTGAAGGACCCTTTCAAGTTCAAAAGGGAAGGTGCAATTTCCCTCGAGACACTGGGGCAGAAAGAACCTCGTTAGGCCTGGAGGGTAGAACCTTCAGTTGTTTCTTGCATTGTGGCAGGTTCCTCTCAAGTTACAGTGGAGACTTCAGGGACCAGCTCGTGTGGCCTCAGGAAAGGCCAGTCACCATGTGAATTGCGAGGGGCCTCCCGGGATTCCTCTCCAGTCGATGCTGGGTCCTAAGTCCTCATCTGTAGTCGAGGTGGGAACTTGAGGTTTCCTCTCCAGTGCTGACATGGATCTTGGGATTCCTCTGGAGTCTCCACAGGGGAGTCAGGTCTCGTCTTGAGTGGAGACATGCACATCCACTTTCCTCCTGAGATGTAGCAGCAGTGTCAGGCTTCCTGTCGAATTGACAAAGGGATGTCTGGCTTTCCCCCGAGGTGCCACAGGGCTGCGACACGTGCCACCGAGGTGCGAGTCCCTACTTGGGGTGACATTAGAGGCAGTGTAGCGAAATCAGGTTCATCTGGAGTGGATTGAGACATTTGGGGGTCTTTTGGAAAGGTGGCATGACCCCTGGAGTTCCTCTCGACTTTCCTTTGGAGAGAACCTCCTCTTGAGATATGACGGACACACCAGGAATCCTTTCCCGATGAAGCAGGGAAAGGAACCCTCATCTCAAGCTGCAGAGGGGTAAACTGGGCTCATCTTGAGTTGTGGCAGGACCCTCTGTGTTCCTCTCGAGTGAAGACGGGTATGTCGGGGAACTTCTTGAGTTGCAGCAAGGGTGTGAAGGACCCTTTCGAGGTTCAAGAGGTAAGGTGTGATTTCCTTTGAGACACCACAGTGGTAAAGGGCCTCATCTCTCTGAAGGGGAAAAACTACTGATTTTACTCGAATTGAGGCAGGTTCCTCTCAAGTAACGATGGGGCCCTCAGAGACCCTCTCATTTGTCCTCAGGAAAGGCCAGTCCCCGTGAGAGTTTCGAGGGGCCTCTAGGCATTCCTATCCAGTCAGTGCCAGATCCTAAGTCCTCATCTGGAAGTGAGGCCAGAACCTGAGATTTCCCCTCCAATGCTGACATGGATCTTGGAGTTCCTCTGGAGTCTCCACAGGGGAGTCAGACATCGTCTCAAGTGGAGACCTGTATGTCCACTTTCCTCCCGAACTGCAGCAGCAGTGTCAGGCTTCCCGTCGAGTTGACCCAGGGAACTTTGGCTTTCCCTCTAGGTGCCACAGGCTGTCACATGTGCCACTGTGGTGTGAGTTGATAATCGGGGTGAGAGTCGAGGCAGTGCAGGTAAATCAGCTTCATCTGGAGTGGAGTGAGACATTTGAGTGTGTTTTGGAATGGTGTCATGACCCCTGGAATTCCTCCCCACTTTTCTCTTGAGAGCACCTCCTCTGGACATGCGACAGGACCGCTGGGATTCCTTTCCAGACGAAAAGGGAGAGGAACCCTCATCTCGAGCTCAGGAGAGGCAAACCGGGCTCCTCTTCAGTTGTGCCAGGACCCTTGATGTTCCTCTCGAGTGGAGACGGGTATGTCGGGAAACTTCTTGAGTTGCAGTAACGGTGTGAAGGGACCTTTTGAAGTTCAAGAGGGAAAGAGTGATTTCCCTAGAAACACTGCAGCAGAAAAGGACCTCATCTCGCCTGGAGGGGAGAATCTCCTGCGTTTCTCGAGTTGTGGCAGGTTCCTCTCGAGTTACAGCGGGAACCTCAGGAACCCACTCATGTGGTCTCAGGAAAGTCCGGTCCCAGTGCGAGTTGCTAGGGGACTCTCAAGATTCCTCTCCATTCGGTGCTGGGTCCTAAGTCCTCATAGGGAGCTGAGGCCAGAACCTGAGGTTTCATCTCCAGTGCTGACACGGATCTTGGTGTTCCTCTGGAGTCTCCACAGGGGAGTCAGGCCTCGTCTTGAGTGGAGACATGCATGTTCGCTTTTCTTCCGAGCTGTGGTAGCAATGTCAGGCTTCCCGTTAAGTTGAAACATGGATTGGTGCTTTCCCTCACAGTGCCACAGGGCTGTGGCACGTGCCCCTGGTTTGTGAGTCGATACTCGGTGTTACAGTCGAGGCAGTGCAGGGAAATCAGGTTCATATGGAGTGGACAGAGACATTTGGGGGTCTTTTGGAATGGTGGCCGACACCTGGAGCTCCTCTCGACTTTCCTGTTGAGAGTACCTCCTCTTGAGATGCAACGGGAACACCAGGAATGCTTTCCCAAAGAAGCAGGGAAAGGAACCCTCATCTCGAGCTAAGGAGGGGAAATGGGACTCCTCTTGAGTTGTGGTGGAACCCTCAGTGTTCCTCTCGAGTGGAGACGGGTATGTCCCAGAACTTCTTGAGTTGCAGCAAGGGTGTGAAGGACCCATTCGAACTTCAAGGGGGAAGGTATAATTTCGTTCAGGATACCATGGTGGAAAAGGTCCTCATCTTGCCTGGAGGGGAGAATCTCCTTGTTTTTCTTGAGTTGCAGCAGGTTACTCTCGAGTTAAAAAAAACTCAGGGACGTGCTCGTGTGGCCTCAGGAAAGGCCAGTACACACGAGAGTTGTGAGAGGCCTCTCAGGATTCCTCTCCAGTCGGTGCCGGGTCCTAAGTCCTCATCTGGAGCTCAGGCTGGAACTTGAGGTTTCCTCCCCAGTGCTAACATGGATCTTGGGGTCCCTATGGAGTGTCCACAGGGGAGTCAGGCCTCGTCTCAAGTGATGACATGCACGTCCACTTTCCTCCTGAGCTGTAGCAGCAGTGTCAGGCTTCCCATCAGGTTGACACAGGGATCTGTGGCTTTCCCTTGAGGTTCCACAGGGCTGTCACACTTGCAACCACGGTGTGAGTCAATACTCTGGGTGACAGTCGAGGCAGTGCAGGGAAATCAGGTTCATCTGAAGTGGACTGAGACATTTGGAGGTTTTTTGGAATGGTGGCACGAGCCCTGAAGTTCCTCTCGACTTTTCTGTTGAGAGCACCTCCTCTAGAGATGGGATGGGAACACCGTGAATCCTCTCCCGATGAAGTAGGGAAAAGAACCCTCATCTTGAGCTGAAGAGAGGAATACCGGGCTCCTCTTGAGTTGTGGCAGAACCCTCGGTTTTCCTCTCGAGTGCAGACAGGTATGTCATGGAACTTCTTGAGTTGCAGCAAGGGTGTGAAAGGCCCTTTCGAGTTTCAAGAGGGAAGGTGTGATTTCCCTTGAGACGCTACAGCAGAAAAGGGCCTCATCTCGCCTGGAGGGGAGAATCTCCTGGATTTTCTCGAGTTGTGGCAGGTTTCTCTCGAGTTACAATGGGGACCTCAGGGACCTGCTCATTTGGCCTCAGGAAAGGCCAGTCTCCATGGGAGTTGCGAGGGGCCTATTGGGATTCCTCTCCAGTCGGTGCCGGGTCTTAAGTCCTCATCTGGAGCTGAGGCCAGAAACTGAGATTTCTTCTCCAGTGCTGACATGGATCTTGGGTTTCCTCTGGAGTCTCCACTGGGGAGTCAGGTCGCATCTCTAGTGGATATATGCACGTCAGCTTTACTCCCGAGCTGTAGGAGCAGTATCCGGCTTCTGGTTGAGTGGACACAGGGATCTGTGGCTTTCCCTTGAGGTGCCACAGGGCTGTCACATGTGCCACTGTGGTGTGAGTTGATACTCTGGGTGACAGTCGAGGCAGTCCAGGGAAATCAGGTTCATTTGGAGTGGACTGAGACATTTGGGGCTCTTATTGATTGGTGACAAGTCTCCTGGAGTTCCTCTTAACTTTCGGGTTGAAAGCGCCTCCTTTTGAGATGCGACAGAAATACCAGGAATCTTTCCCTGACGAAGCAGGGAAAGGAACCCTCATCTCCAGCTGTGGAAGGGAAAATGGGGCTCCTCCTGAGTTGTGGTGGGACCCTCGGTGTTCCTCTCGAGTTGCAGCAAACCTGTGAAGGACCTATTCGAGGTTCAAAAGGGAAGGTGTGATTTCCCTTGAGATGCTGCAGCAGAAAAGGGCCTCATCTCGCTTGGAGGGGAGAATCTCCTGGTTTTTCTCGAGTTGATGCAGGTTCCTCTCAAGTAATGACGGGGACATCAGAGACCCGCTCGTGTGGTGTCCGGAAGGCCAGTCTCCAGGCGAGTTGTGAGGGGCCTCTCGGGATTCCTCTTCAGTTGGTGCCTGGTCCAAAGTCCTTGTCTGGAGCTGAGGCCGGAACCTAAGGTTTCCTCTTCAGTGCTGACATTGATCTTTGGGTACCTTTGAAGTCTCCACAGGGGAGTCAGGCCTCATCTCAAGTTGGAGACGTGCAAGTCTGCTTTCCTCCTGAGCTTTAGCAGCAGTGTCAGGTTTCCCATCAAGTTGACACAGGGACCTTTGGCTTTCCCTTGAGGTACCACAGGGTTGTCACACGTGCCACCATGGTGTTAGTGGATACCCGAGGTAACAGTCTAGGAAGTGCAGGGAAATCAGGTTCATCTGGAGTGGACTGAGACTTTTGGAATGGTGTTATGACCCCTGGAGTTCCTCTCGGCTTTCCTGTAGAGAGTGCCTCCTTGTGAGATATTACGGGAATGCCAGGTATCCTTTCCCAAAGAAGAAGGGAAAGGAACCCTCATCTCGAACTGAGAAGGGGAAAACGGGTCTCCTCTTGAGTTGTGGCAGGACGCTCGTTGCTCCTCTTGAGTGGTGACAGGTATGTCAGGGAACTTCTTGAGTTGTAGCAAGGGTGTGAAGGACCCTTTCGAGGTTCAAGAGCAAAGGTATGATTTCCCTCAAGATGCCATGGAGCAAAAGGGCCTCATATCACCTGGAGGGGAGAACCTCCTGGTTTTACTCGAGTTGCAGCAGGTTCCTCTCGAGTTACAATGGGGCCATCAGGGAGCCGCTTGTGTGGCCTCAGGAAAAGCCAGTCTCCATGTGAGTGCGTGAGGCCTCTCGGGATTCCTCTCCACTTGGTGCAGGGTGGCCTTAGTCCACGTTTGAAGATGAAGCCAGAAGATGAGGTTTCCTCTCCAGTGCTGACATTGATCCTCTGGTCCTCTGGAGTCTCGAGGGGAGTCAGGCCTCATCTCGAGTGGAATCATGTACGTCTGCTGTCCTCCCGAGGTGTAGCAGCGGTTTCAGTCTTCCCTTTGAGTTGACACAGGGATCTGTGGCTTTCCCTCAAGGTGCCACAGAGCTGTCATACATGCCACCGTTGTGTGAGTCGATACTTGGGATGACATTAGAGGCAGTGCAGAGAAATCTGGTTCATCTGGAGTGAACTGAGACATTTGGGGGTCTTTTGAAATAGCGGCACAACCCCTGTAGTTCCTCTCGACTTTCCTGTTGAGAGTGCCTTCTCATAAGATGTGACAGGAACGCTGGGAATCCTTTCCCAACGAAGCAGGGAAAGGAACCCTCATCTCGAGCAGAGGAGGGGAAAACGGGACTCCTCTTGAGTTGTGGTAGGACCCTCGGTGTTCCTATCTAGTGGAGACAGGCATGTTCGGGAACTTCTTGAGTTGCAGCAAGGGTGTGAAGGACCCTTTCGAGGTTCAAGAGAGAAGGTGTGATTTCCCTCATAATGCCGCAGTGGAAAAGTGTCTCACCTTGCCTGGAGGGGAGAACTACCTGGTTTTTCTTGAATTGTGGCAGGTTCCTTTCGACTTATGATGGGGACCTCAGGGACACACTCATGTGACTTCAGGAAAGACCTGTCTCCATGCAAGTTGTGAGGGGCCTCTCTGATTTCCTCTCCGGTTGATGACAGGTCCGTGTCCTTGTCTAGAGTTGAGGCCAGAACCAGAGATTTCCTCTCCAGTGCTGACATGGGTCTTGGGGTTTTCCTGGAGTCTCCACAGAGGAGTGAGGCCTCGTCTCGAGAGGAGACATGCACGTCTGCTCCTCCCGAGGTGTAGCAGCAGTGTCAGGCTTCACATCGAGTTCACACAAGTATCTCTGGCTTTCCCTCGAGGTGCCATAGGGCTGTCATATGTGCCACCGTGATTAGAGTTGAAACTCAGGTTGACAGTCAAGGCAGTGCAGGGAAATCAGGTTCATCTGGAGTGGGCTGAGACATTTGGAGGTCTTTTGGAGAGGTGGCACGACCCCTGGAGTTCCTCTCAACTTTCTCATTGAGAGTGCCTCCTCTTGAGATACAATTGGAATGCCAGGAATCCTTTTCTGATGAAGCAGGGAAAGTAGCCCTCATTTCGAGCTGAAGAGAGGGAAACGGGGCTCTTCTTGAGTCGTGGTGGGACCCTTGGTGTTCCTTTCGAGTGGAGACGGGTATGTCAGGGAACTTCTTGTGTTGCAGCAAGGGTGTGAAGGACCCTTTCGAGGTTCAGGAGGGAAGGAGTGATTTCCCTCGAGACAACACAGACCAAAAGGGCCTCATTTTGCCTGGAGGAGAGAACCTCCAGGTTTTTCTCGAGTTGCAGCAGGTTCTTCTCGAGTTACAATGGGGTTCTTAGGGACCCGCTCGTGTGGCTTCAGGAAAGGCCAGTCTCCATTTGAGTTGCGAGGGGACTCTTGGGATTCCTCTCCAGTCAGTGCTGGGTTCTAAGTCCTCAACTGGTTCTGAGACTAGAACCTAAGGTTTCCTCTCCACTGCTAACATGGATCTTGAGGATCATCTGGAGTCCCCACAGGGGAGTCAGGCCTCATCTCGAGTGAAGACATGCACGTTTGCTTTCCTCCCTAGCTGGAGCAGCAGTGTCAGGCTTCTCGTCAAATTGACACAGTGATCTTTCCCTTTCCCTCGAGGTGCAACAGGGCTGTCACACGTGCCACTGTGGTGTGAGTTGATACTCGGAGTGACAGTCGAGGCAGTGCAGGGAAATCAGGTTCGTCTGGAGTGGACTGAGAGATTTGGGGGTCTTTGGAATGGTGGCACGACCCCTGGAGTTCATCTCGACCTTCCTGGTGAGAGTGCCTCCTCTTAAGATGTGACGGGAATGCTGGGAATCCTTTCCCGATGAAGCAGGGAAAGGAACCTCGTCTCGAGCTGAGGAGGTGATACGGGGCTTTTCTTGAGTTGTGGCAGGACCCTTGGTGTTCCTCTCGAGTGGAGACGAGTATGATGGGAAACTTCTTGAGTTGCAGCAAGGGTGTGAAGGACTCTTTCGAGGTTCAAGAGGGAAGGTGTGATTTCCCTTGAGACGCAGCAGCAGAAAAGGACCTCATCTCGCCTGGAGGGAGAACCTCCTGGTTTTTCTCGAGTTGGGGCAGGCTCCTCCTTAGTTATGATGGGAACCTCAGGGACCTGCTCCTGTGGCCTCAGGAAAGGCCAGTCTACATGGGAGTTGCGAGGGGCCTATCGGGATTCCTCTCCAGGCAGTGCCGGGTCCTAAGTCCTTGTCTGGAGCTGAGGCCTTAACCTTAATTTTCCTCTCCAGTGCTGACATGGATCTGGGGTTCCTCTGGAGTCTCCACAGAGAAGACAGGCCTCGTCTCGAGCAGAGTAATGCATGTCTGCTTTCCTTCCGAGTTGTAACAGCAGTGTCAGGCTTCACGTCAAGTTGACACAGGGATCTATGTCTTTCCCTCCAGGTGCCACGGGAATATAACACATGCCACAGAGGTGTGATACAGTACTTGGGGTGAAAGTCGAGGCATTGAAGGGAAATCAGTTTCGTCTGGAGTGGACTGAGACATTTGGTGGTCTTTAGAAATGGTGACAAGACCCCTCGATTTCCTCTCGACCTTCCTGTTGAGAGCGCCTCCTCTTGAGATGTGTCAGGAAAGCCGAGTATCCTTTCCCAAAGAAACAGGGAAAGGAACCCTCATCTCGAGCTAAGGAGGGGGAAACGGGGCTCCTCGAGTTTTGGCGGGACCCTCGTTGTTCCTCTAGAGTGGAGACGGGTATCTCGGGGAACTTCTTGAGTTGTAGCAGGGTGTAAGGACCCTTTCAAGGTTCAAGAGGGAAGGTGTGATTTCCCTTGAGACTCCACATTGGAAAAGGGCTTCATGTTGAAAAGTTGTTGTTGAATTACGACGCCGGGATTCTTGGCCTCCAGAGGAGAAGAATTCAATCCGGTGCCAGAGACGAGGCTTGATCGCTCAGAGCTTTTGTGTAATAAAGTTTTATTAAAGTATAA
>SJYV01012720.1:0-13385 GCA_006410875.1 Neotragus pygmaeus | reverse complement strand
AAGAAGGTTATGATGTTAATCTCTCTGGTGATTGGAAAGGAAACACAAGTGCTTTTGCTTGCAGGCAGAAATGTTTCTTAAAAGTCATTACAGATTTTGTTTTTCATACACTTAAACAAATTAATAACACTTGGGGGAAAAACACTCTAAGGTGTTAATATTATTTGTGTAACACCAAGGGAGTTTCAAATAATGAACATGCTCTGAAAAAAGTTTTTTTACTAATTGGAGGAAAATGCATAAATGTCAGATAACTTTGTCATTTAAGAACATAATAATTCCCAGTCAACATTTAAATATATTAGGTGTATATATGTATGTGTGTATGTTTGTGCATATGTTCACCAAATGGATTTCCATAGTTGAGCATGTTTCTGAATTTACCCTCATAAGAACAGGCAAGAGAAGAAAGTGTCTGAGGTGCCCAAGCACATCATAACAGATATGGAAACTATATTGGTAAAAAGTACATACCTGAGTAAGTGCTATGCTTGCATGAATTGAATATTATTCACATAGAGAGACATTTTCTCTTACAAGTTTTATTTTTTGTTGTTGTTGCTTCTAAAAAAGAAAATGTAAGATGATGAGAGAGATACATATGCCACAAATATTTTGGAACTTAGTTGTGTACAGTTACACACACAAATGACTGGGTGAAATTGTGAAGGCTGTAGCATAAGAGCAGGTACTGTTTTCTGACCTCTCTTCAACTCAAAACCTGTGTTCTGCAGTAGGTACATTCAAGCCAGAAGAAAACCTCCCTCCAAAGCCATCTACAAGTTGCTTAGTGGGATTAGCTTAATATGCAGAAGAGAAAGGATTAGTTTAGTGTGCAGAGCTGGGAAAGTAGAAGGGAATGAAGAGGAGTGTGGGGAGGGAATGTCTACTTGGANCTGCAGTAGGTACATTCAAGCCAGAAGAAAACCTCCCTCCAAAGCCATCTACAAGTTGCTTAGTGGGATTAGCTTAATATGCAGAAGAGAAAGGATTAGTTTAGTGTGCAGAGCTGGGAAAGTAGAAGGGAATGAAGAGGAGTGTGGGGAGGGAATGTCTACTTGGAGGGAACTCACCCCACTGCTCTCTGAGTCAGACCAGCATCAGCAATACATCCTCTGGGTATACCAGATCTTCCTTGATGCTGAAACTGGGCATACTTAATAAGGTTCATTATCATATTCAGCATGCTTTTCTACACACATTAAGTACCTAGATTTTCTTTCTTTCTTTTTTTTACATCAGTATTACACTCTTATGCTTAAAGGCTTTAAAAATGAACTACTTCCATGCATTTTCTATGTCACTTGATTGGTTTGTTAAAGGTTTCTCTTTCATCCAAGTTTCACTTTGGTTGATTTTCAATACTTAATTCTACTTGCCTCAAACTTTTCTTCCCAGAGTTCTACTACCTTTTAAAAGGCTGATGCACTTAAGACACCCTCTTCTCATCATGGACTTTTAAGAAGAGGAATAAATCTTATGTGCTGATTTGACTAATATGATCTTGTATGTCACCTCCAGAAGTTTTCTTACAATCTGTAATGCTAATTTTAATAGCTGAAATTGCTATTTTAGAGTGCCCTGTGACTCCCCTAGAGAACTGTCCATGCTGAAAATATAAGAAAAAGATGTTCTTCTGGGATTATATTTATAATAAATAATGTTGTTTTGTTTCTGATTTTAAGAACCAGATGTAATAACTTACTCCATATTATTCTTATTAATACGTAGAACCATTTAAATTATCTTACTGAAGCTTACTGCTTCTATTAGAGAAGCGCTATACAGTCAAAAAACAAGACGAGGAGCTGACTGTGGCACAGATCATGAGCTCCTTATTGCCAAGTTTAGACTTAAATTGAAGAAATTAAGGAAAACCACTAGACCTCCCTTATGATTATACAGTGGAAGTGAGAAATAGATTTAAGGGACTAGATCTTCTAGACAGAATGTCTAGTGAACTATGGATGTGGGTTCATAACATCATACAGGAGACAGGGATCAAGACATCCCCAAGAAAAAGAACTGCAAAAAAGAAAAATGGCTGTCTGAGGAGGCCTTACAAATAGCTGTGAAAAGAAGAGAAGCCAAAAGCAAAGGAGAAAAGGAAAGATATACTCATTTGAATGCAGAGTTACAAAGAATAGAAAGGAGAGATAAGAAAACTTTCCTCAGTGATCAGGGTAAAGAAATAGAGGAAAACAATAGATTGAGAAAAACTAAAGATATCTGCAAGAAAATTAGAGACAAAAAGGGAACATTTCATGGAAAGAGGGGCTCATAAAGGACAGAAATTGTATGGACCTAACAGAAGCAGAAGATATTAAGAAGAGGTGGCAAGAATACACAGAAGAACTGTACAAAAATGATCTTCACAACCCAGATAATCATGATGGTATGATCACCCACCTAGAGCCAGACATCCTAGAATGCAAAGTCAAGTGGGCCTTAAGAAGCATCAGTACAAACAAAGCTAGTGGAGGTTATGGAATTCCAGTTGAACTATTTCAAAGCCTCAAAGATGATGCAGTGAAAGTGCTGCACTCAATATGCCAGCAAATTTGGAAAACTCAGCAGTAGCCACAGGACTGGAAAAGGTCAGTTTTCATTCCATTCCCAAAGAAAGGCAATGTCAAAGAATGTTTAAACTACCNCAAAGATGATGCAGTGAAAGTGCTGCACTCAATATGCCAGCAAATTTGGAAAACTCAGCAGTAGCCACAGGACTGGAAAAGGTCAGTTTTCATTCCATTCCCAAAGAAAGGCAATGTCAAAGAATGTTTAAACTACCAAGCAATTGCACTCACCTCACACACTATTAAAATAATGCTCAAAATTTTTCAAGCCAGGCTTCAACAATACCTGAACTGTGAACTTCCAGATGTTCAAGTTGGCTTTAGAAAAGACAGAGGAACCAAAGATCAAATTGCCAACATCTGCTGGATCATTGAAAAAGCAAGAGAGCTCTAGAAAAACATCTATTTCTGCTTTATTGACTATACCAAAGCCTTTGACTGTATGGATCACAATAAACTGTGGGAAAATCTTAAAGATATGGAAATAGCAGACCACCTGACATCTTGAGAAATCTGTATGCAGGTCAGAAAGCAACAGTTAAAACTGGACATGGAACAAAAGACTAGTTTCAAATAGGAAAAGAAGTACATCAAGACTGTATCTTGTCACCCTGTTTAACTTATATGAAGAATGCACCATGAGAAACATGGGGCTAGATTAATCACAAGCTGAAAGCAATATTGCTGGGAGAAATATCAATAACCTCAGATATGCAGATGACACCACCCTTATGGCAGAAAGTGAAGAAGAACTAAAGAGCCTCTTGATGAAAGTGGAGGAAGAGAGTGAAAAAGTTGGCTTGAAGATCAACATTCAGAAAACTTAGATCATGGCATCTGGTCCCATCGCTTCATGGGAAATATATGGGTAAACAGTGGAAACAGTGACAGACTTTATTTTGGGGGACTCCAAAGTCACTTCAGATGGTGACTGCAGCCATGAAATTAAAAGATGCTTACTCCTTGGAAGGAAAGTTATGACCAACCTAGACAGCATAATGAAAAGCAGAGACATTACTTTGCCAGCAAAGGTCTATCTATAAAGAAAGCTGGGCACCAAAGAACTGATGGTTTTGAACTGTGGCGTTGGAGAAGATTCTTAAGATTCCCGTGGACTGCAAGAAGATCCAACTAATCCATTCTAAAGGAGATCAGTCCTAGGTGTTCATTGGAAGGACTGATGTTGAAGCTGAAATTCCAATATTTTGACCAGCTGATGTGAAGAGCTGATTCACTGGAAAAGACCCTGATCCTGAGAAAGATTGAAGGTAGAAGGAGAAGTGGACAACAGAGGATTAGATGGTTAGATGGCATCACTAACTCAATGGACATGAGTTTTGGTATACTCTGGGAATTTGGGATGGACAGGGAGGCCTGGTGTGCTGCAGTCCTGGGGTTGCAAAGAGTTGGAAACGACTGAACTGAACTGATTGAATTATGTTTACCAGTTGTAGAAAAGGAATCTGGAAAATCAGTTACTCATTCTGAATAGCCTAAAAAATATTGTTAAAGGAAGCAATGTGAGAAACTGAATCAGAGTACTTTCAATAGATGATCTCCATCAGCTTTCCTATTTTTTCTAACCAGAAAATGGATACCCTAACTAAGTCACTATAAAATGGCCTTACTTCTTCAGCAATCTTTGAAACTGCCACTCCTGTGCCTCTATCCCAGCTATCTTTCCTGAACAAAACAAACCATCTTACCTATATTTATAGACACAAAACATAGGAAGCATTCTGGCATGTTAAATTGACTTCAAATTGCTTAAGTTTATTTTTTAGTTTGGAGGCTGAGGTAGGGAGCCACAGGGCTAGGAAGGTTATTCTACATGGATTACAATCTTTAAAAAAACTATTTATAAGAAATAAAATAAAGAAGAGGAATGCAGACAGATTGAAGAATATTAGAAGACATTTACACGAAGAGGAGGTAGGAATGAAAAGTGATCATATTTTCAAGCAATACTGTTTTATCACAAGTATTCTGTAGAATAGTCATCTCTAATTTACTGTGTATATTTGTGTTCAAGTTTGATATTCAGAAACATAAAGCTCTGATCCCTAGCATTTTGAAATCCAACAACATAAAAACCAACACAAGATAATGCATTATGATGAAAGTAGTTTTGCCTTGGTATTGTAATTCAGTCATAATGTTGGCAAGAAAAGAGGCAGTCTGAGAGGAAAGATAGATAAAAAGTTGAGTTTTGGGAACAGAGTTTATTTGAGGTGGTGGAAGCATTTCCAAAGAGAGAGATCCTAGAATTAGTAGAAAGCCAGCAATTGGCGTACTGATGGGAATATGTGCCTAGTGAGTAAATTGAGGATCATCAGCAGAGACTGGACAGTCAAAACAAAGGAAATTCACGTAGATAAAAACAGATCCTGGGGGAATTCTAATTAGGTTCCCGGAGGAGAAAGTGGAGCCATCAGAGAAGACATTTTGAACACACTATGCCTGGTACTGTGCTAAATGCTAGGGACACAAAGATAATGGTTTCTGCCCTTAAGTTCACAGTATAATCCAAGGAAACAGATATTCTATTTGAAGTAAAGATTATGCTGTTGTTTAGTTGCTAAGTCATGCCTGACTCTGCAACCCCTTGGACTGTAGCCCACCAGGCTCCTCTGTCCAAGGGGTCCCCCAGGTAAGAATATTGGAGTGGGTTGTCATGCCTTCCTTCAGGGGATCTTCCCAATACTGGGATCGAACTCACATCTCCTGCATTGGCAGGCAAATTCTTCACCACTGAGCCACTTGGGAAGCCCAAAGATTATAACATAAATCTATACCAAAGACAGAGAGGACATGTAGAAAAACCAATGAACTATGGGGAAAAGAAAATAAAAGCACACACTCACAGAACACTTCAATAAATATTTAGCAATGTTTAAACACTCTGCATAATTATTTTAAAATCTGCACAGGTACACTATGACATAGATTCTACTAATACACTCGTTTTACAGATCAGGAGACTGAGGCAGAGACCTTAAGTGACTTAGGATCTCGCATCATTGAAATAATGGAGATGGCAGGCCGTTTGGCTCTGGAAGCTTCAAGAATACTCACCACACTTTAAAGGGGAAAGTAGAGCATGAAATGTTTGATTTTGTATTGAGGAATATGTTGGAAATTTGTAAGGTATTCAAGGTTAGAGAAAGGTATTCTAGACAAAGAGAAAAGGCTAAACATAGGACCGTGCCATGGTAAGACATACTCCCTAAGTCAGTATAGCATAGCCATTCAACACAGAATCCTGACTTGGAAACTAGCCTTGATGGTAAGAAAATGCTGCTTTCAGTTGCTGTGTAATTTAGAGTTTATTACATTATCAAAATTATTTTGAATCAACTGGTGCTTCTATCAGTCTCACTTTTAACTAAATGCTATGTAAAACTATCTTTTCAATCATTGATACTGTAGGAAACTATACCAAGATAAAGTAAAAATAGAGAAGCAAAGTCCTTCATCTCAACATCATCACCATCACCATCAATTTATTTTATTTATTTTTTAGAGGTTTATTTTTTATTTTTTTAATATAAATTTATTTATTTTAATTGGAGGCTAATTACTTTACAATATTGTATTGGNCAACTATAAATCCAGCTTTTAAATTTTGCCAGTGTTCACTCTTGCTTGCTTTATTGTGTCCTACATATATTGAAGAGTCTTAGCTATAAATTATTTTTTGTCTCGCTGTCTGCCTCTCTTCTGCCCTTTTCTGTTACTTACAAGCGCTGCTGTAATGATTCCCTATGCCCAAAGCTGCTTTGATCCACACTGCTGACATAGTGACCTTCCTGCAGCGTTTCTCTCCCCTTCATCAGCTCCCCATTTCCTTCCAAATAATTTCCACTCCTCAGCAAAGTGTTCAAGGTTGATACCAGTCTGCTTCCCCAGTGTATCTCCCATTAAATTTGTCTTGTATTAACTCTGCTCATGAGACACCTTGATTGCTGTCTTTTTTTTTCCCAAATGAATTTTAGATACTTTGTTGCCCTTTAGTTTAGTTTCGCTTCATATGTCTCCATATCCAAGGTGCCCTTCTGCCCAACACGCCCAACACTAGACCAAATCTGACCTTATTTCCATCAGAGCTAGATTAAATGTAATTTTCTTTATGTAATCTTCCCAAGCAACCCACTCAGAAATCTTCCCACAGCACTCTCTAATTTTCTTAATGACTTATCACATTTTGTATTATGTAATAACTATGTGTGAATACTAAATTACAAACACTTTCAAGGAGGCAGTTTGTCTTTATAGCCTCCACATTGTGTTTAGTTCTATGTGGCGTTGACTCAAGGTCAGTGGAATTGAATTTCAGGATTATTCAAAGCTAGTTTACAGAAGTGTGAAAGTGCTGACTAATCACCAAGTGCCAGGCTTACTCCGGTTTTTCATTTCACAGATATGCAATGAAGGGCCACTATAGTGAGAAACCAACCTGGATGAAGGATGTCCATGGCTTGTCAACTACCACTAACCACTAACCAAAAAATTAACAAATTTGAAGGAAAATTTCCACCCAATTTGACATTTTCCACCCATTTGACTCTTAAACTTTCTTATATCATTTGATGTATATTTCATTCCTAGGTAAGAACATGATAAGAACACTCAAAGATTTGTTTGAAGAATATTTGGAAGGACATATTTATAAAAGATAAAAATTGGAAATAGCCTAATAGTCAACAATACAGAGGTAGTTAAACAAATTCATACAATTAATTACTGTGGAGACTTTAATCATATTTAATGAACTGAGACTTCTCTAAATATTTAGAGAATAATATTTAGGAACATAAAGGTGTCTGATGTATTAAGTGGAAAAAAATTACAGAATAGTGTTGAAGTCATAATACCTTTTAACAGAAGGAAAAAATACATATGTATAGAAAAACTAAACATGATGGCAGAGATATTTGTAGGTTTGGGGATTATTTTTAATTTTGCTACTTTTTGAGTTTTAATGATGAACAGCTATATTAAAAAATAATGAAATTTATTNCATCTTTTCATGTGTTTGTTAGCCATCTGTATGTCTTCTTTGTAGAAATATTTGTTTAGTTCTTTGGCCCATTTTTTGATTGGGTTGTTTATTTTTCTGGTATTGAGCTGCAAGAGTTTCTTGTATGTTTTTAAGATTAATTCTTTGTCGGTTGCTTCATTTGGTATTATTTTCTCCCATTCTGAAGGCTGTCTTTTCACCTTGCTTATAATTTCCTTTGTTGCATCACCATCAATTTAAATGACCCAGAGCAGCTCAGTTTACTTTGACTTACAAAGCCCAAAGCACCTTGCAGGCTCTGCCAAAACAGACAAGAAAGTTGTTCTTCTAATTCAATATGTAGCTGGTGTTTCTGAGTTCCCTCATAACCTTTATATACCAATTATCACTCCCAACTTTCCGATTTGAACCATCATTTTCTATCCTCCCCAGTCAGTCCTGTCACTATCCGCCTATCTTCTTCATAGTTCCCAATTTCCTTTTATCAAGTAGTTCTTCCTAATTTCTCAGCTCCTTCTCAACAATAGCCAATAGCACCAGCATCTTAAGGCAGATAATAGAGAACTGGCAGATTGCTTTCTGTGCTGCTGTGTGACAGAGCAATTACATTTCACTTAGTTGACCAGTCCAGAGAATAGATTGGAGATTGGCTGTCATACCAAACTTTAGGTTCTGAAGTATCTTCTCTTCTTGTATGAGTGTTTTACCTGAATTTCTCTGTGATCCTTTCACACTCCCCCACCCATACAAGGCTATGAAATGAAACAGTCTTACTGCATCTTTAAAATTTTTTCTTCCTTTTCTGCTTCAGCAGTCCTGTTTCAACAAATTGAATTAGAGATGAATTGGTTGTGTTTGTCTATGGAAAAACACTCCTTTATATTAGTGGTAACTATCAGGACAGAAGAGAAAGGACTTTGTGAATACTTCAAAATGACTCATATGCTAATAAAGCTAATGCCTTAGGGCCAACTGAGAACCTTATGCATAGATTAGCAGAAGATTAAGAGCAGCAATTAATTTAGTAACAAGGATAAATGAAATGAGAGTTTTTCTTGGAGAAACTCTTTTTAGAAAGTGTATTCAATTTGTTTACAGTTTCAAGTTTCCTTTTTTTATTAATATACATTGACTTTTAAAAATTCAAAATAGAATACTTCTGCCTCTACATTCGATTTACTTTACCCCTATGCTACATATGAACAGAAGAAATTTGTGGGCTGCAATCTATGGGGCCACAAGAGTTGGACACAATTGAGCATGCACACACAAACAGCATATGTATGACTCAGTTAAAGACAGGCAATGTTCCTACTCTCAAGAACATTACAGTCTCGTGGGAGGGACATTACATCATATTGTAACTACCTGTTTATTTGTTGATAGAGTGCAACAGGATACAGGATGTTACTGTAATACTAGGAAGACCACATAAGGTGTCTTTTGTAAGCCAAATTTCTTCTAGGCATCCTAGAGGAAGTAATTTCTAAGAGAAAACTTGAAGAATGACTTTGAGTTAGCAAGTAAAGAGAAGAGTCTCTTCACTGTTCTCCTGAAACTACCATAACATTGTTAAACATCTATATGCTAATCAAAATAAAAAATTTAAATCTTGGGGAAAAAGAGAGAGAGAAGTACAGGGCAGTGTTTAAAAGCTCATGATTAGGAGAAAGGTAGAGAGGACCATAGTTAATACATCCTTCCATAAAAGTAACAAAAATACTGGAAATGGCCTAAATAAACTTTTTGAAAACTCTGGAAACTAGCCAAATGATTGCAGCAATTCACTGAGTCTTTATTAAAGAAAAGCTGCTAAACTCTGGTAGGAACATCAGAGTTTGTGGTATTATAACTTAACCAACATCTACTTCTTTCTTTCTGGTTCTACAATAACCTTGAAAACTAGTCACCTTGCAAACATGCTAGTTATGAGAACCACCAGGCATGCAATCACCAGAGAAGGTGGACTGCATTTGGGGTTTCTCAAGTCTCTTCTCTAAACTATTTTTACTATTTGACCTGGCTGGCAGTTCCTTGAAGAGACCTCATTCACAAGTGACATTATTACACTTGATATTCCAGTTTCGGCTCACTCTATAGGAAAAATTTTATGCCTAACAAACTGTTTAAAAATTCAAGCTGGCTAAAGTACAAATACAAATTAAAGAAAAGAAGATGCTGGCCAGAAACTTAAAAAGAATATCTGGGAATGAAATGTCCATAGGAGACTTTAAGCTCTGGCAGAGTTCATCATAAGAAATGCTGGGCTGGATGAAGCATAAGCCGAAATCAAGATTGTGAAGAGAGATATCAGTAACCTCAGATATGCAGGTGACACCATCCTTATGGCAGAAAGTTAAGAACTAAAGAGCCTCTTGATGTAAGTGAAAGAGGAGAGTGAACAAGTTGGCTTAAAGCTCAACATTCAGAAAACTAAGATCATGGCATCTGGTCCCATCAATTCATGGCAAACAGATGGGGAAACAAAGGAAACAGTGTCAGACTTTATTTTGGGGGGCCCCAAAATTACTGCAGATTGTGACTGCAGCTATGAAATTAAAAGACACTTGCTCCTTGCAAGAAAAGCTATGACCAAAATATACAAGCAGCTTATACAACTCAATGTCAGAAAAACAAACCCAATCGAAAAGTGGGAAAAAGACCTAAACAGACATTTCTCCAAAGAAGACATACAGATGGCTAACAAAGACATGAAAAGATGCTCAACATCACTCATTAATGGAGAAATGAAAATCAAAACTACAATGAGATATCACCTCACACCAGTCAGAATGGCCTTCAGTAAAATGTCTACAATCAATAAATGCTGGAGAGGATGTGGAGAAAAAGGAACACTCTTGCACTGTTGGTGGGAATGTAAATTGATACAGCCACTATGGAAGACAGTATGGAGATTTCTTAAAAAACTAGGAATAAAACCACTATTTGACCCACCAGTCCCAATCTTAGGCATATAAACTGAGGAAAGCAAAATTGAAAATGACACATGGATCCCACTGTTGATTGCAGCACTATTTGCAATAGCTAGAACATGAAAGCAACTTAGATGTCCATCAGTAGATGAATGCATAAAGAAGTTGTAGTACATATACACAATGGAATATTACTCAGCCATAAAAAGCAACACATTTGAGTCAGTTCTGATGAGGTGGATGAACCTAGAGCCTATTATACAGAGTGAAGTAAATCAGAAAGAAAAAGATAAATATCATATACTAATGCATACATACAGAATCTAGAAAAATGGTACAAAAGAATTTATTTACAGGGAAGCAATGGAGAAACAGACATAGAAAATAGACTTATGGACATGGGGTGAGGGGAGGAGAGGGTGAGTTATATGGAAAGACTAACATGGAAAGTTGCATTACTTTATGTAAAATAGATGCCCAACAGGAATTTGCTGTATGTCTCAGGAAACTCAAACAGGGGCTCTTTATCAACCTAGAGGGCTGGGATAAGGAGGGAGATGGGAGGGAGGTTTGAAAGGGAGGGGATATATGTATACCTATGGCTGATTCATGTTGAGGTTTGAGAGAAAAACAACAGAATTCTGTAAAGAAATTATCTATCAATTAAAAAAAAATTAAAAAAATCCGTCTGCCAATACAGGTGACATGGGTTCAACCGCTGGTCTGGGAAAACCCTACATGCCAAAGAGCAGCTACTGGGGATGGTGCCAAAAGTATTGAGCCTGTGCTCTAGAGTCTAAGTTCTACAATAAGAGAAGCCACTGCAGTGAGAAGCTGGTGCACTGCTGTCAGGGAATGTTTAACAGGAGGATTCCTACATGCTGTTTCTCATAAATTCTCTATTCCTTATCAGTTCCTATTCCAAGAACAAGTAGAGCTGCACACAGCTCTCAGGACTAAGATCATGAGAAAGAGTATTTACTCGGATTCCTTTCAGTAACTCCCTTCAATGACTCTTTTCAGCGTCAGCGACCTTGTATGTATTAGACTGTCCATATTATGGCTATTGATAAAATTTCGTCCTGTGTAATAGCTGAGTAATCATCTTATTAAAGATATATAAGCCTGCATTTCTGCTAATAAAATAGCTTTGCTCCATCAGAGCTTGGTTTCCCGTTTCTGTCTGTCTGTTTTCTTTCTTTTTCTCTCTCTCTCTCTTTCAGTTTCTTAGTACCGACTCTGGACCACCAGGTTCCAGTCAATTAAAGGACCCAAAACCACTGCAATGAAGAGTATCCCCTATTCATCACAGCTAGAGAAAGACCACGGGCAGCAACAAAGACCCAGTACAGCCAAATAAAATAAATAAATTAATTAATTAAAAAAGATTTTAGGGGATGAAATCTAAAGCCAAATAATTAAAATTATAATAGATATGGTGAATGAAATAATTTGAAAAAGATTAAAAATTCTAAGTATTATTTAATTTTTTTAGTATAAGAAAAGCACAATGGAGAAAAGTGACACAAAAAGAAACACAGGAGAGAGAGAAAGATGGTGGAGGGATAGGATGGGGAGCCCACTTTCTCCCCCACAAATTAATCAAAAGAACATTTCAATGTTGAGTAAATTCTACAAAACAACTTCTGAATGCTGGCAGAGGACATCAGGCACCCAGAAAAGCATATCATTGTCTTCAACAACAGGTAGGAAAAATATAAAAGATGAAAAAAGAGACAAAGGAGGTAGGGAGGGGGCTCCATCCCAGGAAAGGAGTCCCGTCCCGGGAAAGGAGTCTTAAAAAGAGAGGTTTCCAAACACTAGGAAACACTCTCACTGCTGAGTCTGTGGTGAGCCTTGGAAGCACAGAGGGCAACATAGCAGGAAGGAAAAATAAACAAATAATTAAAAACAACAGATTACGAGCCCAACGGTAACTCCTCCAGTGGAGAAGCAGCACAGATGCCTGTATCCTCCACTAGCAAGTGGGGGCTGGGCAGGGAGGCACAGGCTGCAGTACTATTTAAGACTCGGGCTGGAATGCCCCGAATGTAACCAAAGCAAACTGACTTGGGCTAGCATACCAGACTGTGGGATAGCTCTCACGTGAAAAGCTCTAACATAAGACACTGCCAGAACCATGCACAGAAGAAAGGATGGAACAGAAATAGCCGGCTGCAGACCTTCCCCCACCAGTGACAGGCAGCCAGAGCCATAAGGGCTGGAAGAGGGCAATCACAGCCCCTGAGAGACTTTACCTACCAAACTGCAAGCAGGCTTCTTTGCTAACTAAGACTTCTTGGGGTTCTGGACATCACCATCTGCCTGACAAGGGGTGCCAGCGGTACACCCAGAAAATTGAGCAGCAGAGAAAGGCAAGAAGTCACAGTGATCGCGCTCGCCAAACACCTGAGCTACTCGGTCCTGGGAAGGGCACAAAATGCAGGCCCAACTGAATCTGTACCTCTGAGGGCTACCTGAGATCCGAGCCTGAGTGGCTTAGACTGGGGAGGTTCATGCAGCCTAGGGCAGGCCTCAGATGGTTCCTGGTGGAGCAATGTAGAGCCTGAGCGATGTGTGCCACGAGCAGGGGCCCAGCAGGGCTGAGACACTGCGAGCACATGCCAGTGTTATTTGTTTGAAGCATCCCTCCCTCCCCACAGCACAACTGAACAAGTGAGCTTAAAAACAACAAAAAAAAGGAACCACCACCACCCCCACTGTTTCAGGGCGGAATTTAGACACTGAAGAGACCAGCAAACAGAAGAAGCTAAACAGAGGAAACCGCCTTGGAAGTGACCCCACACTGCCCACAACACCAGAGAAAGTCCCAAAAATATCTTTACTATTTTTATG
>SJYV01012718.1:0-12717 GCA_006410875.1 Neotragus pygmaeus | reverse complement strand
CTGAAGTTGAACGGTTTTATGAAGACCTACAAGACCTTTTAGAACTAACACTCAAAAAAGATGTCCTCTCAGACAAGTTCTAAGAAAAGAAAATACAGTGACTAATTTGAGAATCTGAAGAGAGAAAACGAATTCAGGCCTATCTTCTCCTACTTACTTAGCTTTGCTTCCTACTGTGTAGGGCTCCTTTTGTGAGTTCTACAGATTGGCTCCCACCATTCACATAGGTGAGAGGGCCACCACAGGCCTCCACATTGCATCTCATAGTTTAGCAGGCTTAGAGGTTTTTTTTTCATCCTCTTTCTTTGTTTCTTAAAATTAATATTTGAGAGTATATCTCATTGGCACTGTTTACATTACATGCACAATTCTTTGACAAATACTGCTGAAAAAGAGAAATTATAATTGTCTAATCTTGGTTATCATTCCCTCTAAAACCTGGAAATGCCTTACCAGGATGACATAACAGGCAAGAGAGTAATTCCCCAAAAGGAAAGATGTTACACACTGGGAAGAGGAAAATTCTCTGATATCTTGCTATTATATTGTATATTTGCACTTCAATGTTAAGATATGGAAGCTAGTAACATTTGCCAAATTCTGCATTGTTCACTATAACAATAATTATTACTCTGAACAAAAATTCAATGTTTCCTTCCCAAGCCAGAAGAAAGAAACNTCTCTGATATCTTGCTATTATATTGTATATTTGCACTTCAATGTTAAGATATGGAAGCTAGTAACATTTGCCAAATTCTGCATTGTTCACTATAACAATAATTATTACTCTGAACAAAAATTCAATGTTTCCTTCCCAAGCCAGAAGAAAGAAACAAATATCCAGGCAAAAGAAGCATAAAGAACTTATTTAACAAAAGAATGGATAAAGAATAAGTGATATACATATGTAATGGAATATTACTTGACCATAAAAAAGAGTGAAATATAGCCATTTGCAGCAATAAGGATGGACTTGGAGACTATTACACTTAGTGAAATAAGTCAAAGACAAATCCTGTATTTTACCATTTATACGTAGAATCTATAAAATAAACCAGTGTATATGACAAAACAGGAAAAAGTGCAAGGTTTTCATAGAAAAAAAATAGCAACAGACTCAGTACTGAAATTTTGCTCTCAAGAAACTTTCTGTGTAAGTAAGTTACACAGAATGAGAATTCTGAGGCCCATGTAAATGAGAATTCAAGGACTACTGTGATATTTATGAAAATATGATATGATTTAAAGTCACACATGGATAAAGTCTCAAAAAATTTAAATTCTATTATACAAATGAAAACAATTATTACAAACAGAAAGAGGAAAGGTGGTTGGATCCAAGAAGAATTTATGAATTTCAATATAAAAGTAATCAATTATAACACAATGCATAAATACGTAAATTCACCTAACAAAAATAAATAATACCTTTATGCATGTTTTAAAAATCCAATTAAAGAACAGACATGAATAACTATACAGATGTAGACATATCATTTTCATTCAGTGATGAAAAATATTAATACTGAAAAGATGACAATGTCTCCAAAATAATTTAATTATATATTTATATAATACATTTAATTTATAAGTGTAAAGAAAAAACTGAAAAAAATATGCAGTTATATAAAGGGGTCCTAAGCTTTACATGGGAAAACAAATGCCCACAGTGAGCAAAATCAATTAAAAGGAACACACATAAGAGAAGCCAAGGAAAATGCATCCTAAAGGCTATTAAGTTAGCTGAAGCCATTGCAATTACAACAGTAATGAACTGACATAGACAAACAGAGCAAATAGAATCCAGGAATCAGTATGATTTGTGTAGATTTATCA
Organism: Neotragus pygmaeus; assembly: GCA_006410875.1. Lineage (NCBI taxonomy): Eukaryota > Metazoa > Chordata > Mammalia > Artiodactyla > Bovidae > Neotragus > Neotragus pygmaeus. The sequence goes on along the minus strand of SJYV01012718.1, from coordinate 10,881 downwards.
TCAGAAATAAATGTGAAAATAATACAGTGTTCCATAAATTTTGGGGGGGGAGGGAAAATATCTCACTTCATGAAAAAAAATAAGATGCTGTTATCACTAACTTGCATCATATATGAAAGTGAGCCCCAGATAGATTAAATACCCAGATATGAGAAATAAAATTATAAACCCCAGGAAGATAAAATTAAGATGATTTCTGGAAAAAAGAAGGATTTTTCATACAGGGCCTAAAAGGCAAACTAAGTTAATTTTTAACAAATTTTACTATAATATATAATGATATATGCTTGTTAATTTAGCTACTATAACTCTGATCTAAACAATCTCTGTATCCAATATAAATTTATCAATAATACTTAAGTAATTAATAAGCTAAAATATAAAAAGTCCTATTAGGAATACAGAAAGTAATTAAGACAAAAATCTCTTTTCAAGTAGTTGACATGTGCATGAATAACAAAATTTCAAGGAGAATTTGATAGCATTTTTTTTTTAAGATAACACAAATTACTAGCCATTTTTCTATGCTGAATGTTTTAGAGCATAATTTATGTCTTATCTTTCTATTTAAATGACACGTTCAATAATTTTTTTGTTTTCATTTATGATGCTACCAATCAAACTTACTAATATGTTTGCAAACCTGCTTCAAAATATCTATTCATTTCCACTTTAAAATAACCTAAAAAGGGAAATATATAAATGTTTACAATGGCTTTTTGGCCAACAAACCTGTATGCCTCCATTACTATTGTTATAAATGTAAAGGCTTTCCTCCCCCATGATTTTATTATGAAAATATCTGTCTAAGTCATATACCATATGGACCACACCAGGGAAAATTCATTTAATGTGTGATAAAAGGCTGTACTCCTCTTTTTAATTAGGACTTTAATGCCAAAAAATTAAATCGCATTAACCACTGCATCTCAAGTTAGCCACAAAACTATAAACAGCAATGCTTGGGTTTAATTAAATATTTTATAACCCCTTTTATCCTGTCAAAGATGTTCACCCTTTTCACATGTCCAGTTATAAGAACAGAATAGTAAATAGCTAATATATTAGAATTAGGTTTATAATTTTATATCCAGAAAAATTATGTGTTTTAATATGTATTTCAGCTTATTTGTAAATAATCAAAAAGTGATGTCAAGATCTAACCAGGTAACATCCTTTCTGTCATAGTCAAGTATAAACTGGTGAGTGCTATGCAATAAGTGACTACAGTTTTCCAAAATGCTACATAATGAATCACATATTTTAAATGTTCAATAAACAACTATTTATTGTCCTTCCTCTTAAGACAAAGGTAACATATAGCTCTTTATGGAATATTTTATTAAACTTCCATCAACCTAAATTTTTAAGGTAAAACAAAGTCAGCTGAAAATTGTCAAAAGGAAAAGTTTATTCTGGAATAACAGAGGAACTATAATTCCAGACAGGCAAACTGGCAAGCCTACTAAGGGTTTGAGGTAGGCTGTATATATGGGCAGAGAATATAAGAAGAAAGTGCATTTTGAGTCTGTTAAAATAAAAAACAAATGGGACCAACTTTGAAAATTCCCTGAGCAGACAAGTCCAGTCCAATCATATCAACAAATTTCAATTCAGTTTATTTTTCAAGACCAACCAGACCTGGGTCATTTCTTGTTCATCCCTCTGGAAACCATAAGGAAACTTCCCCAAGGTTGATATGAGGCAGCCTTAACCACTCCCTATTATGTAAGAAAATTCTTTTATCAGTCATCTGTAAATCAAGCATTTATAGGGAATCAGTCTCTCAGTCCTTAAGTTTTGTTTACCTGAGGTCACATGCTGAGATTTTCCATTTTATACCTCTGGCTCCATTTTAGGTTGACATTCTTTCCAACTACTTGCACCACTATCGGCTTCTCTTCTTTGACTTGTCCCAGCATAACGCGGCTTTGTATTCTTTCAAAAAACACCCTCAAATGATTTCTCTGTGCAAGAGTCATCAATTTTCTACTGCCTGTAAGAAAGATCTCTACATTCATTATCTTAATGTCTTTTGTAACCTTGCCCAAATAGTTTTTCAATCAAATTTCCCATTAATATAGAAAATTTGTATTTAAATATCACGAGTCTACTTACCAACACAAAAAAGTGAACACGCTCAGGTGTGTCCAACTCTTTGCGACCCTGTGGACTATAGCCTACCAGGCTCCTCCACCCATGGGATTTTCCGGTCAAGAGTACTGAAGTGGGTTGCCATTTCCTTCTCCAGGGGATCTTCCCTACCCAGGGATCAAACCGAGTCTCCCGCATGGTAGGCAGACACTCTACCGTCTGAGCCACCAGGAATGTTTACCAACACATAACTCACTTGTAATTTTACTCAAATCATTGAGTACCTACTATGTGCCAGATACCACCTTAGCACTCTTGTTCATCTACGTACATATGACAGCCTTTGATGATTTTAATTATTGAAAGTCTATATGTCTTTCACGTCCCAGAACAGACATCATCCATACCATGATACCTATCCAAACTGCCTAAACTCAGTTACCTCTACTTGAGCCAAGAACCTGTATTCTATACAGTCGGAAATACTAACAAGGTGTATATCTTTGTGTAGTATTATACACTTTCTCATATTATTATTATTTTATATTTTGATATTTATTGCTTTGATTTACTAAAATTTACATGCATAAATACTGCAGAAAAAGATAATTGGTCCCTCTAACCCAAAGACAAAATATGGCATATGAATAAAATACTGTTCTTGCTTTCAAGTGCTTTTTGTTGTTGTTTTTGAGTCGCTAAGTCGTGTCTGACTTCTTGAGATCCTGTGGACTGTAACCGACCAGGTTCATCTGGCCTTGGAATTTCCCAGGCAGGAATACTGGAGTAGTTTACTAGTTCCTTCTCCAGGGGATCTTTCTAACCCAAGGCCAAACCTGTGACTCCTGCACTGGCAGGCAGATTCTTTACCACTGAGCCACCGGGAAAGCTCAAGTGGATTATCAGCCCTAAATAGAGAGCAGATGACCTCTCAAATATTTTCCCCTCCTATAAACCTTAATAGGCATCCACTATACCAATATGCAGACACACACACACACACACACACACACACTCAGCAGTCACACTAACTTGGAGAAAATAGTTTTCTATAATTTATTTACATTTTAAATTTCCATTTTTAAGATATGTGAGATTTGAAACCATTTAGGGTATATCCACACAGTTTACTGTCTATATTTATGTGACTTAGTTACTTCATCAACGTGACTTAGTTACTTCATCAAAGCCATAAAGTAGTTATGGCTTTCAAGGTTTTTGCTGTGTTTTCCAGGAAATTCTTGCCAAGAAAGAAAAAAGCCACAAATAATTTTATTACTCATATCAGGGACTTCCTGAAAGATCTATTCATTGAATATCAGATTATTGAGTAATTTAATTAATAATCCCAAATGATTATTTTCTTTCCCCAAACTCTTGTTTTGTTTTTCTTAAAGTATACTTGACATACAATATTTTATTAGTGTGCAAAATAGTGATTCAACACTTATATACATTATAAAATAATCAACACAATGTCTATTTTGACAGTTACCATCTGTCACCACAAAAGTGACGTGTGTGTGTGTGTGTGTGCCACATTTTCTTTATGCATTCACCTATCAATGGACCTTAGGTTGCCTACGTATCTTGGCTATTATAAACAACACTGTAATTGACATAGGCATACATATATCTTTTCAAATTAGTGTTTTTGCTTTCTTTGAATAAATAGTCAGATGTGGAATAATTAAAACTACCATAAGATCTCCTGGTGCTCAGTTGCTCAGTCATGTGCAACTTTTTCCAGGCCCATGGACTCTAGCCCACCAGGCTCCTCTGTCCATGGAATTTTCCAGGCCTAGACTCTTCTAAACCCTTTCTTCAAAATCCTCACTTTGCTATATCCACAAGGCCTGAACTATCATATCAATCTTTACCCAATCCTAATCATGTCCTAATCAGACTAATCCTAATCAGACTATGATATCAAAAAGTTCATAAATTTCACAACTCTGGGTCTCCCTCTGTGATACTAAAACTCTATCTAGGTAGTGCTCACTCTTAAAAAAGGAAGTAATGGACTCGCTTCTGTCTATTAATAAACTGTTTCAGTGGTATTTTGGGGAGACTAGTATTTAATATTTGTCATCATTATACTGAGTATATTCTGCATTTATTTACAGTCTGTATTCCCAGCCCAAAAATCAGAAATTAAAACTAAAATACCTAAGAGTAATTTGAGAGACTAAGACCATTTAAAATACTTGGGGCACAAGGTATGATGCAGAAAGAAAGAAGATCATAAGCACAGGGAAAACAATATTTGATGTTTGAAACTTACATTCTTTTAACACCTGAAGAGAAATTTTGTATACTGGATTTACTATCTCCATATTCTGATATAATTTGTTTATAAAAATTATTTGATCCTTGTATTTAAATTTTAGACAAGAAAATATACAGAATAAAAGATAAATTTATAGTCAATAATGACTCTCAAGTCTGCTTCTATAAGATAAATAATAGAATTAATCTATTTTCACTTTTTCATATTTTTAAAGCATTTTATACTTAAGAAGTGATATTCCTATTTATAAAACTATCAATACATAGCAGTTCTTGGGGGGAAAAAAAGTTTGTAACAGGAAAGAACAAATCTGACTTCATATTGAATATGTTTTTTTTACTTTAATCTTTATAATCTATTCCTTTGCTACAAATTAATCACTACAAGTATGTTGCCTATATCTTAAAGTAGTCATAATGGCCCATCTCTGAGAACCTTGCCTCCCATACAATGAGGTTAAAGGGTGTGGGAGGGAGATCCAAGAGGGAGGGGATATATGTGTAAATGTACATGTATTAATAGGCGATTCCTTTTCTTATGCACAGCATTGTTAAACAACTAAATCCCAATAAATTTCAAAAATACCCTTGTTTACCTCATGGGAAACATCCTGACCAGGCCCACCTGTGAATGACTATAGGAAAGAAGAAATTAATACATCCCCTCAGAATCTGACATAAACCAGGAAACATTTACAACTTTTTTTACAACCCTTTTCACTCACCTCATCTTCTTTGTTCTATAAAAGAAACTAGTATTCAAACTCTTAGCAACATGGTTCTTTGGAACACTAGACCAAAATCTTGGTCAGCTGGCTCTCTGAATAGTTGCCATTACTTGCCCCGATACTTCATATCTCCATTAATGGCCTGTTGTATGTCAAATAGTATGAATTTAGACTCAGTAACAAGTTCACTCATTTTCTTCACTGAAAAATGTGTATTTCATACCAATAACCATCAAATATATTATGGAAAGGTAAGGCAAAAGAAAGAGAAATACAAAAAGGAAGAAGAGAGAAAGAAAGGGNGATTTCTGTGTATTGATTTTGTATCCTGAAACTGCTAAATTCACTGATTAGCTCTAGTAATTTTCTGATATTATCTAAGGGTTTTCTATGTACAGTATCATGTCATCTGCAAACAGTGATAGCTTTATTTCTTCTTTTCCAATATGGATTCCTTTTATTTTTCTTCTCTGATTGCTGTAGCTAAGACTCCCAGAACTATGTTGAATAATAGTGGCAAATGTTGATACCCTTGTCTTCTTCATGATCTTGGGGGGATGCTTTTGGTTTTTCACCATTGAGAATAATGTCTGCTGTGGGTTTATCATACATGGCCTTTACTATGTTGAGATAGGTTCCTTCTATGCCTATTATTTGAAGAGTTTTAATCATAAATGGGTGCTGAATTTTGTCAAAGGCTTTTTCTGCATCTATTGAAATTGTCATATGGTTTTATCTTTCAATTAGTTATATGGTGTATCACATTGATTGGTTTCTGTATATTGAAGAATCCTTGCATCCCTGGAAGAAACCCAATTTGATCATGGTATATGAGCTTTTTGATGTGTTGCTGAATTCTATTTGCCAAAATTTTGTTAAGGATTTTTGCATCTATGTTCATCAGTGATATTGGTCTATAGTTTTCTTTTTGGGGGTTGTCTTCATCTGGTTTTGGTATCAGTGTGCTGGTGGCCTCATAGAATGAATTTGGAAGTGTTCCTTCATCTGCAATTTTTTGAATGAGTTTTAGAAGAATAGGCATTAGCTCTTCTCTAAATATTTGATAGAATTCTCCTGTAAAGCCATCTGGTCCAGGGCTTTTGTTTTTTGGGAGATTTTTGATCACAGGTTCAATTTCAGTGCTTGTAATTGGGTTGTTCATAANTTTTTTAAATCCTGCATATACAACTAGTTAATATATAAAGAGGGTTTTCCTGGTTGCTCAGCTGGGAAAGAATCCGCCTGCAATGTGGGAGACCTGAGTTTGATCCCTGGGTTGGGAAGATCCCCTGGAGAGCAGAATGGCTACCCTCTCCAGTATTCTTGCCTGGAGAATTCCATGGACTCATATATAACCATTGCTATTATTAAGCTAATGGAGTACTTAATCATAAACTAACCTTTTTATTGCTGTATATTTCTAATATAGCTTTAGAGCTTTTAGTTTATAACATTTATAGTCTACTGTTTTATCATATGAACAGCCTTCTTAGTATATAAGCATTTATAGTTGTAGTTATAGATGAACAGAAGGCTTGAGTGCTTAAGTTATTTTCTTAAGGCTACTTAACTAGTAAACAGCAAAGTCTAGATCCAATCCTATCTTCTGAAATTAAATACTGTGTCCTTTCTATTATAAATAATTTCCCCTAAAATAATTTTTCTTTATTAGTAGTTTTAATCAAGGCACATACACTCACTAATTATTAATTCTAAGAACTGAGTTCAAAACAACCTATTGGCCATTGAAATAGCTCTATGAAAACCAACTTGAGCACACTTGAAAATTTTCAGATGCCTAGTTCTGCTCCAGTTATCAAGCATGTTACCTACCAAAGAAATTGTTCTCTCTTAGCTATAAAATTTTGCTTCTCATCTGTTAGCACTCAGCTAAGACTGGTGAGGAGGAAAAGCACTGATAATTTATTTTGCTCATTTCCAAAGCTCTATTTTCTGCAAAGAGGAAAAACCCAAAGTGGAATATTCTCCTGAAATAAACACCACATTACAATATTGCCATTGAATGATGGTATAAAAAATAGATGAGCAAATAAAACAGGAGAACTTCTAGGAGATGTTTCCTTATGGATGTGATATTCAGTTCAGGTTTGAAGGATAAGATCAACAGAATGGTGAAAATGCTTTAGGCAGAGAAACGATGTAGACAAAGCCCCTCTGGGAAGAAAATAAGCACATTCAAAGAAATTTTGAAAAGTCTACATGACTGGCACAAGCAGGAAAAACACAATTCATGTTATGATAAACTTTTGACCTTGTTTCTGACTTCAGTTTCTCTATTGTCTGCTGCATCTGCCCCTTGTGGCTTTTCTTTTCTTTACTTCTTTCCTCCTTTTCCCCCTGCTATCCTGGCCCTTTTAGTCTTTTAATTTTTTCAAAGAATGGTAAATAAAACCCATGATCACATAGTAAGTAAACTTACTAAGATTCCAAGAACCATGCCAATAAGTAAAAAAATATACAGAATAAAGCATTCTTTCACATATTTTTTTCTGTATTAACTAGTTCAACATTTTAACTGGCATCCTTATTTAGAAGTTATCACATTCATTCAAACATCATGATTCTGAAACTCTAACAAGTCTATCTGTAATAACTTTATATCCCATAATTATTGTGTATCCATTTAGTAAAGAGTAAATTAATTCAATGCCAAAATATCCAGACAATCAATTTTACTCACTGAAGTCCATTAGAGAGAAAGTGAAAAACAGAGTTAATAAATGTAGGAGCATGCTACTTCACTTCAGTCATGTCTGACTGTGCACCATCATAGACTATACCCCCCTGACTCTTTTGTACACGGGATTCTCCAGGAGAGAATACTGGAGTAGGCTGCCATTCTCTTCTTCAGGGGAATCTTCCTGACCCAGGGATCAAACCCACATCTGTTATGTCTGCTGCACTGGCAGACAGGTTCTTTACCACTAGCACCACCTGGGAAGACCATTAATAAATGAATAATAACTGCCAAATAGAGAATATTTTGAAACTAATTAGTGGAAAATACCAGAACTTTCTATATAAATACAATTCCCATGGAATGTGTAGAATTGTCTAAGAAAATCTGGCACAACTCTTAAACATCCAAATAACAATCTTGAAGGAAATGTAAGTTTGAGAATAGCCCTGCTGCAGGTGAGATATGTAGCATCTCCAGGTTTCTCATTTAATACTGTACAGTAGTCAGGAAGGACTTTCCTGATGGGCTACCCTGATAACTCAGTTGATAACAAATCCGCCTGCAATGCAGGAATCCCCAGATTGGATTCAACCCAGGTTGAATTCCTGGGTTGGGAAGATCCGCTAGAGGAGGGATAGGCTAGTCACTCCAATATTCTTGGGTTTCTCTTGTTGCTCAGCTGGTAAAGAATACACCTGCAAGGGGACTTGGGTTCAACCCCTGGGTTGGGAAGATCCCCTAGAGAAGGGAAAGGATACCCACTCCAGTATTCTGGCCTAAAGAATTCCATGGACTGTATAGTTCCTGGGGTTGCAAAGAGTCAGACACCACTGAGTGACTTTCATTTTCACTTTCACTTTCACTAAGGAAGGAAGAAAAAAGTAGGATATCTGCTTCTGAACTTTCTGAGACCTGTGGTATAAGCTAGAATTCTGGACTGAAGATGTTGCAGAATGGAAAAAAAAAAAATGAGTAAGAAGAAATTTTGTAACTACCTATTCAAGTCACTTGAAAATGACTTGATAAATGAATTTTCACCTGGAAGAATTGTGAGAACAATAAAAACTTCTTCAGATAAAAAAAAGGGGACACCAAACCTGAGGGCAGACCTGTCACCCAAGAAAAAGGGCCCAACGGATGTTGTAAAACAGAATTCTTATAGTATAACCTAATTAAGACGTTCAGATGATTCCTATCATTCTCCCCAACTTTCCCCCACAAATTCTTGACCTAAAAATAGATATAAAGTGTTTTTTTTTTCATTTTCTGAATGTTGAGCTGTTTTTTATTATTATTATTTTACTTTACAATACTATATCGGCTTTGCCATACAAAGTATCACTTTTATTTGAAATCTCCCATTCAAAATAGTGATATTCTTTCTTAGTGCCTAGGACAACACACTTAACAAAAACAAGCACACACACACAAACGAACAAAAACAAACTTTTTCGGGGTTGGGGGGGGAGAATGAAAATACACCTGAAACTAGAACATGCTAAGAGGAGATCCTCAAATTCTAAATGCTAGCAGAAACAACAAAGAACTTTGGCGACAACTAGAAGCAGCGGTGGGAGTGACGGAGTAGAGTGGGGAGAGACGGCAAGGCGCTGAATGGCAGATACCCCGAATCAGAAGCCCAGGTGAGCTTTGGCCGTCTGCTTCATGTGCACAGGATGTGAGCATATGTGAAGGTGTAGAGGGACCTCTATCTTATACTAAAACAGAGGAACACAGCTTACAAGCAGGGGCTAGGAATTTTGGAGATAACAGCCAGGGAAGTTACTAGAGAGCACTAGAAGCTCCCCAGAATATGATTGAGTTCATAAAAGTCAGAAACAGCTTAGCTACCAACTGGCACAGTAGTTAAAGAGAATAACTGCCCCCACCACTTCCTTGGGGATGACTTCCTTGCTTTCTCCCGTTATGCAAAATGTTGGTATAGAAAAGCTAAACTTGGAAGCAAATTCTAGAAGTAAATAAAATGCTAAAAAAGAAAAAAAAAAAACAGGCAAAACTCAGTTTCTAAGAAAAATAAAACATTTATAGAAGCAAAGTCAAAACCTCAAGGAGCAAAAGAGATGACAGACCTGGCTAATAGTTAATTAGGAAACATAAAGGACAGAAATAAGAAAATAGTGAGCAAACTGAAACAAAAATAAACATTAAAAATTATTAGTAAAAAATAGATCAATGAATAGGGAAAGGGTATGCATTCTTGGAATTTCCAAAGAAAAATATTAAAACAACTGGAGAGAACAACTGTTTAGTAATATAATTCAATAAACTCCTGAAATAATAGACTAGAATCTGACATTAAAAGACACATTTTTGCAACTCCTCCTACCCTCTCCTTTTCCCTCTGTGTCCAGAAGTCTGTTCTCTACATCTGTGTCTCTATTCTTGCCCTGCAAATAGATTCATCAGTACCATTTTTCTAGATTTCATATATAGGAAGGAAGATCTAGGATATATGTAGACATATAGCTGATTTACTTTGCTGTACGTAGAAACTAACACAACATTGTAAAGCAATTATACTTCAATTTTTAAAAAAGAAAGAAATGGGACATTTATGACAGAGAAAATTACCCCAAAATGTTGAACACCAAGATTAATGTTACAGAAATATTTAGATTTTTTTAATAAAATAGTAATTTTTGGTTATTAGGCCAAATGATCAACTCATATATTTCAGAAAAAATAAAGAATATGGCTAGTATAAAATTTTTCTGTATCAAAATTCAAACTACATTAAGAATTGTGTATATTTTGGGATGAAGATAACTGCATTTGCAATTTAGAGGGTGGCCAGTGGACTGGCTACATAGAAAACTTCTATAATTAGAAGAATAGCAAAATTAAGAAAACAGTTTATAATTTAACAGCAAAAGAGACATAGCTAAAGAAAGAATCAGTGAAGAAGCAGAGAGGTCACAAGTAAATATACAGGCTAAAATACAGAACAAATAAAGAGAATTACTGAGAGAAAATGGGGGTGGGGGGAGTTAGGAAATACACAAGTTATGGTGGAAAAGTACAACATAAAATATAGATAAAACTCCACAC
>SJYV01012716.1:0-13980 GCA_006410875.1 Neotragus pygmaeus | reverse complement strand
TTTTTTTTTTTTAGCATTGACATTCCCTGAGAGCCCTGGACCGCTCTTGCGCTCCCTTCTGCCAGGGTGGGGGCCTGGCCTGTCTCCTCCGGGGTTGCCCAACGGTGGCCTCCCCCTTGTGCTTACTAATACATTCCCTTCTGCAAACACACAAAACTGGACCAACTGGCCTCTTTTCCCCTGGGACCAAGACTGGGGGGGCCTCACCCCCTCTCCGCACCATACCTCTCTCTTTCCTCTGGCCTCTTCCCTCTGAGCCCTGTGCCCTAATCCATTCCTTAGCTGGGCATCAAGGATGCTGCCTGACGGCCTTCTCCCCGCACAAGTATGCCTTGCCTACAGCTGTGACTGCAGGGACTTAATTTATAGGGAGGGGCCTGTGGCCGCCGCCACCCCAGCCCCAGCTGGACTGCACTCACCACACTTCGGAGGCAGTCTGCCCTGGCAGAGGCCCCCAGNCTGACGGCCTTCTCCCCGCACAAGTATGCCTTGCCTACAGCTGTGACTGCAGGGACTTAATTTATAGGGAGGGGCCTGTGGCCGCCGCCACCCCAGCCCCAGCTGGACTGCACTCACCACACTTCGGAGGCAGTCTGCCCTGGCAGAGGCCCCCAGGCTTCTCATTTTCCATTCCTTTCTGTGGCTAAGGGGTGGGGGTGAGGGGGCCTGGGAGGAAAGACTGCTCACCATGGGCTGGGGCTTGAAAAATCTGAGTTTGCTGATTTAAATAAAGAATCTCTGTCTTTTTTTTTTTTGGATGGATTCTGGCTGTGTCTGGGGCCGCTGAACCCACTGTGGGGAAGGGAGGGATGTGGGGGAAGTACAGGCACTGGCTCCAGGGAAGAGGATTTTGAGATGGAAGGTCGTGAGTATCCCCCCAACTTTGACTTCCTTCCCATTCTTTTTCTCACTTGTTTAGGTGAGGGGTTGAGAAGGGACAGCCCTCCCAGCTGCCTTCAGGTTAGGAGTCATGATGACAGGATGTGTGGGTAGTGTCCAGGGGGAGGGGGGCCTGCAGCTAGCTGGGCCCTTCCCACAACCAGAACGGCTGTCAGTCGCTGCAGGAAGGTGGGGCTGGCCGTCCCCACAGTCCTGAGTCCTGACAAGTGTCTGGGTTGGAGGCCCCTCTCACAGGCTTGATGCCAGGTGGCTTCTGTGGGAGCTGGACAGACCAGCTTGGGGGGTGGGGTTGCAGTGGTGAGGGTCTGGTGAACAGGGGCATGAGTGAGCTGGAAGGAGTTGGTGGTGACTGGAGGGAGGAAGCCTTGTTGATCGGACACTTAGGAGCTGCATGTTCTTGAGAACCTAGCAGCAGCTTCTGGATGGGTGTCCTTGGACCACAATTGTCAAACTTTGGGGTCGAGTTGTCCTGACTCCTACCCCTGACCTGTGCAAGAATGTTCCACCTGTAGTTTCCAATCCCACGGCCTTCCCATCAGATCTGGCATCTCCCTCGAGGCCCTAGGCCAGCCCTCCCCACTTCAGCTCCCACTCCTACCAGCCAGCCTGGCCCCCACAGTCCCTCTCCCCACTTTCACTACCATTTATCTTTGTTTCCTGAGGCGGGAGAAAGCCGCAGCATTGTGCCTGGGGGTGACAGAATGTGCAGTGGTAGATAACCAGAGACCTTCCATTCTCCTTCCTCCCACCCCACTGCGGCTCCCTCTGCCAAGAAGCACCTACTGTGTGCCAGGCCCCCGGCCACTGCTGTACATTAGCCATTAGCTCAGGGACTCCACCTTATCCAAACCCCAGCCATGGGTGATAGTAATTGCTTGCCTGCTGCACTCCCTTGGGTTGTGGCACAGATAAGATAGGCTGCCGCCTATGTGCAAATTCCCAGGGAATTAGCTCTCTCTCCACCCCATTATCTCCCAGTTATCTCCCATTCAGGAAGGCTTTGTGGAATGCCAGTAAGGAAGAGTGATGTCATTGCAGAGACAACATTGAATTCACTGATATTTAAACTGAAAAATCCTTTGCACTCATCTCTGATTTAACTATTAATAGCTACAAATTATTGGCCACCAGCCTCACGACTTTCTGGGACCAGCACACCACAGAGCCAAGACAGAACCACTGTGTTCTCCCAGCAGATTCCCATGATAGTCCATAAAGTGGAAATCACTGTATTATTCCTTCATTTTGTTACCAGATGCACACACTGGATCTCAGGACAGGAAACTTGCCCAAGACCACATAAGGAGTTAGTGGAGGGACTGGGTTTTGAGGGCTTCCTTGCTGGCTCAGTAGTAAAGAATCCATCTGCCAATGCAGGAGATTCAAGAGACACAGGTTCGATCCTTAGGTTGGGAAGATCCCCTGGAGAAGGGAATGCAACCCACCCGAGTATTCTTGCCCGGAAAATCCCATGGACAGGGGAGCTGGCAGGCTATAGTTCATGGGGTCGCGAAATAGTGGGACACAACTTAGGGACTGAACAACAAGTAGAGCTTTGGATCCAGATCATCCTGGCTGAGAGCTCACTGAGCCTTGCTCCAGCTGGGGCTGAATTTTGAGAGGTGCTCAGCCTCCCTCCTGGCTGCAACCACTACCCACCAACAAGCTGGGTGTGGCCCCTCCACGTCGCCTCTTAATCCATCTCACTCTAGGTTCAGCTCCTTCCCTCTGGAAATGACCTCCACTGACAACTCAACATTGTGTTTGGTTTTTCGATGGCTTCATTCTAGCATTTTGTTCTATTTGAGGTCACAGTTTCATCCCTAATCTGGCCCCTCATATTTCCTGCTTCTCCATCAGGCACTGCAGGCCAGAATGGGTCCCAGCCCTGGGACTGGAAGGAAGAACTTCTCTGAATGGCACCCCTTTTCCCTGCCGTCTCCTAGCAGTTCATTTCCCATGGCTCTCCACACTGGTGTTCCCCCAACACCCTGTGCCTGTGGGTTCTGCTGCCCTGAACAGTCTCCCCTCCCAGGTGTTACCGAGGTTCCTTCTCTCCTTCAAGTCTTTGTTCAAATGTCACCTTCCAAGTACTGCCTTCCCTGGCCACCCTATTTAAAACTACACACTCCACCCTCAACCTGCGACCCATCATCCTTCCCTGCTTTCTCCTATCACCATCTGATATCCAGTAAAATATACGTATTTATTTTCTGGCTCCACCCACAGAATGCATAGTCTTTAAGAGCAGGTTTGTGCTGGTTTTGTTGGTATAGAGTAGTGCCTGGCATGTTGTAGGTGCTGGATAAATATTTGTTGAATGAATAAGTGAATGAACGAGTAAATATCACAAGGCCCTCATGCTCCCCAATCCCATGGCATGATGCCCAGCCAGCCCAGCGTCCCAGCAACCAACCCAGCCTGTCATTGGATCTGAAGTGGAACCAGCCTGTCTGTCAGTTTCTGATGCTTCCTCATTGTTTATTTCCAGAGGTAAGAACCTGAGAAGTCAGTCCTCCCTACAGCCAGAGGAGTGGTGCTTGGGAAGGGGACGGAGCGTGGTTTGTGTGCTCTGGGCACATGGAAGGTGCACTGAGGACTTGAGGACAAGAAAAAAATGGGAGGAGGACAAGGGGAGGAGGGAAGAGTCAACTTTGTTTCCTTTACTCCCTGTGTTCAGCCTTGAAGTGGAAAATCACTGTGTAGGTAAAGGGAAGGTAGGCTTGGCCTGTGGCAGCTGATGGGAAGGAGAGCTGGAGCAGGGAGGCAGGGAGCAGGGGAAGGAGGAGCAGGAGATGGAGAAGCGGGAGGAAGAGATTCATAGTGCAGAAAGAACTTAGTTCTGCACGATCTGTTTCTGGGTGGGTACTGAATGTGCATCCAGGTGTGTGAGAATTCATAGCGCAAGGGCTCACGGAGTGACCGTGTGAGGAGGCTGCCTGTGGGCATGTGTTTACCAAGGACTGGGGACTGGAGGTGCAGAGAGCTGTGTGTAGGTAGAGTGTCAGCATCTGAGCCCTTGTGCATGGCTCTGCGGACAACACTAGGTCCATTCTTGCCTGTGCAGCCCAGGGAGATCTCTGAGAGCCTGGCAAAAGGTCCAAGGATCAGAGAAACAGGGAAAGGGCTGGACAGTAGGGCCCTAGGGAGGGAGCAATAAAGGGCCTGGGATTAAACTTGTTGAAGAGAAGGCTAAAGGTAAATTAGTAATCGGCTCCTTGCAAAGAAATGAGTTTTAGTCCCAGTGGCCGGGGAGGTAGATTAAAAGCAAATGCCCTGAAGTTGCACATAGAGAAATTTAGTTTAAACAAGGAAAAATGATCCTCTTGACTCAGGTGTTTTAGCCTCTGGATTCTCTTCAGGGTCAGGAGGAATGCCTTCAATAATAATACAAATCTCTTCTTCTTCTTCTTCTTTTTTTTTTAGTTCTACCAGTTTGTTGCTGCCCAACCCATCTCCTTCCACCCTCTGCACGCATGTGCAGTCATGTAACTCCATGGACTGCAGCCGCCAGCCTCTTCTGTCCATGGCCTTTTCCGGGCAAGAATACTGGAGTGGGTTGCCATTTCCTTCTCCACAAATCCCATCTTCTTAACGTGGAAAATGGGCAATTCTGTCCGGGAACACTCATATATAACCCATTTTTTCATTCATGTATTCATTACTTCAACAGTGATTGGGGTTCTCCCCTATGCCAGGCATAGAAGATATGAAGATTATTAACACATGATCTCTTTGCTCAAAAGGTGCATAATCCTGTAGGGGAGATAAAATAGGGGGACGAGCCAAGGTAATTCAGAAAGCCAGCGATAAGAGCCTTTGGAGAGATGCCAGCAGGGCTCTCTGGGAGGATCACTGGCCAGTCTCCCACGGTCCTGGATCATTTCTGGAGTGGAGGCTGGTGGTGATACGGTGGTGAGCTGAGGCTGTGTGCCTCAGGGATCCTTTCCCTGATCTGTCTGGAGGAGTGGGGCTGCTGGTTGGGGCTGTTGGTGGGGGAGTTGCTCCTCCGGAAAAAGGAGTAGTCACTAGCTCTGTGGTGAGAAGTCAAGTTTCAGTGGAGGGTGAAGGTGCTGTTCTTTTCCTGCCTGGAATGGGGGTGGGCAAAGGGGTCCGAGTCGGGGTGAGAACCAGGGATTGCAGTGGCACAGATCAACATTGCTGGTGCAGGGTGGGTGTGGAGGGGGTCACACACATGTTGTGTAGGCCCTGGTGCTGTCACACCATTTCACCCCACTGTTGGCAGGGCTGAGTTTGGAGCTCTGTTTCCATGAGAGCTCGGTGTGGGGCTAAACCATCACAGTCGTGATGATGACTCTGATTCACTACCATTTTTCTGCTAGTCACTGTGCTAAGGATTTAACCTGTATTATATTTGTCCTTTCACTATTTCAAAAAATATTTTTTGAGTACCTATTCAGGGCAAGGCATCTATTGGGTGGTGGAGAATACAGCAGTCAACAAGGCAAGTATAGCCTATGCCCTCCTGGGAGGAACAAGAAGAGCAGAGAGCTGGTTGTAATATAACAGAGATTTGTGGTGGGCTAAGGGGAGTCTAGGTGAGAAGCCAGAGGCGGAGACTTAGCACAGCCTCACGGGGAGGGATGTCAGTGAAGATTTCTGGAAGGTGAGGTGTGAACTGAGGATTTAAGGATAATTAGAAGGCAATGGCAACCCACTCCAGTGTTCTTGCCTGCAGAATCCCAGGAACGGGGGAGCCTGGTGGGCTACCGTCTATGGGGTTGCACAGAGTCGGCCACGACTGAAACGACCTAGCAGCAGCAGCAGAAGGGAGAGGCCAGTAGTCATGAGGAGGGTGGTGTCCTCAGCCAGGCTGCAGCGTTGGCATGAGCTGGAGATGGGAATGTGCAGGGCCAGACAGTAGAATGGGTGTGTTTAGAGGTGGGAGGGGTGGGTGCTGAGAAATGCACAGTATCAGAGGAGCTTCAATGTCAATGAATAATTTTGGACCTTTCATTAAGGGCAAGGGGGAGACACTGAAGGATTTTAAGCAGGAGGATGAAGAGATGAGAGCTGGGTTTCAATTTAGCCAAATTCCTTAGGCTGCAGGGTAGAGAATGACATAGGAAGGGTAGAGAATTATCTAGAATTATCTAGTGAGTGAGGCAGATCGACTGCAGGAGGTTACTGTAGTAGTCCAGACGGAAGTGAGAGCAGCTGGGGAAGGAAGGCCAGTGAAGATGGAAAGAAGAGACTGGATTTCAAAATTGTTTAGTATTTCGTGTAGAGTGAAGGGGGGAGAGGGAGCCAGAAAGACAGGCCACTAAACAAATGGTGTCTGGGTCTGGGTCATGAAATATTATGGGCTTCCCTGGTGGCTCAAATGGTAAAGACTCTGCCTGCAATGCAGGAGACCTGGATTCGATCCCTGTGTTGGGAAGATCCCCTGGTAAAGGGAAGGGCTACCCACTCCAGTTTTCTTGCCTGGAGAATTCCATGAACAGGAGAGCCTGGCGGGCTAGAGTCCATGGGGTCACAAAGAGTCGGACACAACTGAGTGACTAACACACGTGGAATATTATTCTCTCCCACTTGACAGATGGGGAACCTGAGGATAAAAGTAACTTGCAGAACCCAGCAGGTGGCTGAACTGGGACTTACACCTGTGGCAGAGGAAGTCCAAGTTAACTGCTCCCCCCATGACGGTGCTCCTTGGCTTGGTGGCTGACACTGGGAGGGACTCCACTTGCAGCCAGCACGAACTGTGGTTTTTCTGTGGGTGGAGTCTGCGGCCACAGGGAGGAAGGGAGAGGTCAGGCTTAGGAAGAGCGCAGAAAGTTCAACTCTCCAGCAGCCACCTCTCGAAGGCAAATGAAGAAGTGGCAGAACTGGCAGCTATAAAATGAACTAATGGAGAGACCTCAAGGCCCAGCCCCTGATCCTGTAACTTAGGATTTCTGTCCCCGAGGCTTCTTGATTTTTTTTGGAGCCCACTGACAGCCTAGCATTTCCCTCCAGCAAGAAAAGCTACCACAACCACCAGGACAAGATCTGAGAGGTGTGCTTTCAAGGCACTTCCATATCTATGAATTCCAGGGACAGGAAGCCTTGTCACCACTTGGGAAGGCTTGAATGCTTTTATACCCTTTGGGGAGAAGAGAGAAACTGAAACCTAGAGACTGTAAGTGATGGTCCAGGGCCCCAGGGATTTTGAGAATAGAAAGCATACCTCAAGTGTCTTTAGATGGTTGCTGATTCTCAAAACAGGAGTACCAGCCCCAGAAGCACCTCGTCCCAAGTTCATGGTTTTGAATTGGTTCTGCATATACTAGAATCCAGGTCTGTGAACTCCTGGTCACTCACCAGCTGTTGAAAATACCCATGTCAAGCATCCCTGGGGATGGGACTGACTGGAGAGTCCAGAAGACCCTTAGGATGATTGGAATGCCTCAGGCCCCATCCAGGATCTTCCCCAACCCTGCCACCCTCTAAGAACTGAAATCCCCTGGGGTATTGGTTGGAAATGCAAATTCTAGTTAGTCCTATTAGGCCAGGAATCTGCGGTGAAGGTAGTGGGGGTGGTGCTCTGAATTTACATTTTTAAACTCGCTCCCCCCTGTAATTCTTAGGCAGTGGCACTGTCCTAGGAGATTCAGAGAGAGAAGTTTCTCCAACAAGGAAATTGAGGTCTGAGCCAGCCCTGGCTGTGCCTTGAACTGGAGTTGTCTCCACCCCCCGACCCTGTACTGTTTGGCTACTGTGGCTGGGTTGCCAGGGGAACCAGGCTGTGTAACTTCCTGGCTGTGGCGGTTTTCTCCCCCTTGGCCTTATCTCAGCGTCCGCCACCCAGTCTGGGCCTGTGCTGGTCAGGTAGGAGGGGAAGCCAGTGCCAGGCGTGTGGAGGCATGTCCAGGGCACCAGGGCAATGCTGACCCAAGAACGTGGGGCAGGTAGGAGGGTGGAGATGAGATTTTTGAAGTTGGGAAGGCTGCAGATTTATTGATGAGTTTCTTCTTGGCCTGAGAGTTATCTGCCCAGGGGGATTGTGGCCAGGTAGGGAGGTTAAGGGAATCAATCGGGAGGTACCAGCGGCATGAGGCTCTCTCTGGCACTGTTCCACCCATAGCTGGGAGGGCACCAATATTAGAGGGTGATATTGCCCTGCAGGCCTGTACCCTCTCATCTTCCCTCCCCTCTTCTAGACTCAGGGACTCCAACCAGCCACAGGCATCACCCAGCTGTTCTCACTTCCACTCTCACCCTAACCATCTTCTTCCGCCAGTTTCACTCCACTCCACTCTTGCCTTGGTGCTCACAGTCTTTCTCCTTGGCCCCAGATTTCTTCTTGTCAAACTCTCCCCTATCCCTGTCCCTTGCTTGGTCTCTCAGGCTGTAGCAGGAAGGCTCTACAGTTTTTAAGAATGGGAAGGAGAACGAGAGTTTTGCAAAAAGCAGGAAGGCAGTAAATTTCTGGTCGAAAATAATTCATGCATTTAAGTATTTATGTTTTAAGCCATACTTTGTTTTAGAAAGACTTGAGGCAATTTTGAGAGTTCAGATATTCCAGGAAGAAGGGGGTTGTGAAACAATCTCTCAGGCTTCCTTGTAACTTAGAGGATTTACAGTCTGATTCCTGGTTGTGTTTATACGACACTGAAGAAAGACATTCCCTCCTCCCCCAATATCCCCCTGCTTTGTGAGAAGGGAAAGGGAAGAAAGCCTCCAGGCAGTATGCAAACTGAGTTTCGAACCTGGTTTGCCCTTCACAGCCCCTCTCTTCTGGGCCATTATCCATCTCACAGATAGGAAAGAAGACTCAGGTGGTGGGCAGGTCACCTAAGGCCTCTCAACTATAAGCGGCTGTGCTGGGGATCAAACTCTGTTGGTCTGGCTCCCAAAACGTGGTCACTCCTATCCTTCTTCACTGTGCTGCCTCGGGAGCACGGGTCATGGGGAGAGCTCCCTCCAGGCTGCCCTAGATAGAACTGTAGGCTCTCAACAGCCTAGGAAACAAGTCTTGCTTTAGCGAGACCTGAGTGGGCTTCCTAGAATTCCCTTCACAGGCAGGTGTTACCCCTAAGAATGGAGAAGAAGCTGCCTCAGGAGGCAGGCCCACAGGAGGGAAGTGGGGTCCTGGAGAAATGCCAGAATGTGTGCATACAGCAAAGGAGTTCAGAGAGAACGGGAGTCTAGCAGGCCCCCACTAACCCACAACTCCATGCACTGAACACAAAAGCTTCTATAGGAAGGCAGAAGCCCCATCTTTTTTGCCCATTGTACACGTGTGGCCCTGCTCTCCACTGTCCCATGTCTAGGGTCTTCAACTCTGATCCCTGTGCTCAGAGGTACAGGTTCCTAAATGCATTTCAAAGAGACAGAGAAAGAATCAGAGTCTCCTTTCTCATGCTCTTAGGCCAGAGACGTGTTCCACTGAGAGGCCAGATTTTTCATTTTAATCAAATGGCTCCCCTGGGTCCTGTCTCCCAGGCTCCTCCCATTTAAAATCTGCTGATTCATCACAGAGTCAAAATTCTTATCCCTCTCGCCTCAGCCAACACCGGGAGCATCTCAGGAGACTAGCCGGATGGGGCCTGCCTAACTCAGCACCCCAAGGCCCTGTAGGGTGGGGAGGAGCTATGGGAGTCAGCCCAGGCCTTGGGCTTTGCTCCCAGCCCGGAGGCACCCAGCAAATCTCTCAACTCTGGGCTCCTAGCCAACAATCCAGGGTTTACTTTTTGAGACTTCACTGGGAGTGGTGACTTGGTAGGAAGGGTCAGGCAGCCAGAGGTGGGGCTAGGGTTGAGCAGAGAATCCAGACCTGCCCTCTTCCTCAGGCGACTGCAGCCAGCAGTCCCTCATTGTTCTCACCCCTTGGCTTGCTGGGCATGAGAATGCTGGATGAGGCAGAGCAGAGGGGGAGAGTGAATAGAGAGCTTGGGGGTCGGAGTAGAAGGAGGGAAATCCCAAAGATGCACAGCAAATAGAGAAGAGAGGAAGAAAACGAAGGGCACAGGGGAGAAGGTGGGAGAGGGCAGTAAGGGAGCAGCTGGCAGAGCAGCTGAGGTTGGGAGGTGAGAGCAAGGGCACCTGCCCCAGTCCCATCGGACATGGTTGGGCATTTGAGCCAAGTTTTGCTGAGAAGGGAAACGTTGCCTCCTACTTATCAGGGGCAGAACTGCTGGGTTTTGTGAGGCCTGAAGTCTTGGAAGCCCCTTTTAAGAAAAATGATACAAGATTAATTAGAGGAGTAAACACTTAATTCGGAGAAGGCGATGGCAGCCCACTCCAGTACTCTTGCCTGGCAAATGCCATGGACGGAGGAGCCTGGTAGGCTGCAGTCCATGGGGTCGCTAGGAGTCTGACACGACTGAGTGACTTCCCTTTCACTTTTCACTTTCATGCACTGGAGAAGGAAATGGCAACCCACTCCAGTGTTCTTGCCTGGAGAATCCTAGGGACGGGGAAGCCTGGTGGGCTGCTGTCTATGGGGTCGCACAGAGTCAGACAGGACTGAAGTGACTTAGCAGCAGCAGCAAACACTTAATTAGAATAGTAAGTCACAACAAATTATCCATTAAAAAAAATCTGGCAAATACTGTAAGCATCATGACATCTGGAAGAATAAGATACACAAGGTTAAGAATACATAAGAATAAGATACAAATGAATTTCTCAACCACAAATTGACTCTTGCCATGGGTGTCCACCATCCATCTCTGCAAGGATTGAATCATATGCCGCTGCAGCTGCTGACCCTCAACACCCCCCTGAAGGAGTTCAGGGCGGGGAGCAGAAATGAGGCCCTCTGTGCGCCTGGAAAACTGGCAGGACAGGTCTTTAGACTAAATTGGTCTTGAGTCCAATTCTCCTATCTCCTCATATCTAGAAAAACACTAAAATCCTTCATAGTGACGACTGTTTCTTGTGACTAGCAGAAGCTTCAGGAGACTAGCAGAACCTTTCTGAAAAATAAACGGGCTTGCTTGCCTGTGTTCCTCCTTGACCAAGATCACATACATGTGGCCTTCCCCTCTTCCTCTTTGAGCAGTCTCTCGGAGCTATCTGAGGCGCTGTCTCCTGGGCTGCAGTCCTCGTCTTGCCCCCAGTAAAACTTAACTCACAATTCTCACGTTGTACACTGAAGTCAACACATTGGCTGCCTGAAACAAGTGTAAAAGAGTTTCCACCTTTACCTTTTTTTGGCTGCTTATTTTTTGTCTCTCCACATGTCAATGGCTTTATAATATTAATATTAATTTTTATAGAGAATGGGCTTCCCTGGTAGCTCAGCCAAGAACTACCAGTTTTTCCTCTGGCATGATTTTGATCAGCCCTTTTATTGCTGACAGATTAGAATGTTTTATTCATTTCAGTTTCTTGTTGTATCACTTTTTTGATTGCTGTCAAATTTGAGAAGTCTGTGAAATTTCTTATACGAGTTGTAGGATTTGAGGAGATTGTTCAGTACTTAATCTTAAATATTCTTTGAGTTGATGGCACTCATTGACCAGACTGTCATACCTCATTTTAGTGTACTGTGAATTTTATGCATTCTCCATCAGTGTCAAACTTTTATGTCAAACCAACAAGAAATTTAACATTTCACCAATATATTCATGTGATTCCCCTCTCCCCCAGTTAATCGGATAATTAAACAATCCAAGTGCTTGTTTATTCTGTTGAAAAATTTTTCTATTCTTCTTATGGAATTGGGGCTTCCCAGGTGACTCAGAAGGTAAAGAATCTGTCTGCAATGGTGGAGACTCAGGTTTGACTCCTGGGTTGGAAAGATTCCCTGGAGAAGAGAATGGCTACCCACTCCAGTATTCTTGCCTGGAGAATCCCATGGACAGAGGAGCCTGGTGGGCTACAGTCCATGGGGTCACAGAGTTGGAAAACTGAGCAACTAACATTTATTGGATTACCTTTTTTGATAATCTGAAAATTTTTGTTTCAGTTTGCTTCTCAACTTCAAAATAATTTCTACTGATTTCATGGTTCATTTTTATTACTTTTGTTTCATAAACCATTAATTTCTTTTATTGAGATATAATTAACACATAACGTATTAGTTTCAGGAGTACACTACTGCTAAGCTAAGTCACTTCAGTCGTGTCCGACTCTGTGCAACCCCATAGATGGTGGCCCACGAGGCGCCCCCATCCCTGGGATTCTCCAAGCAAGAACACTGGAGTGGGTTGCCATTTCCTTCTCCAATGCATGAAAGTGAAAAATGAAAGTGAAGTCGCTCAGTCGTGTCTGACTCTTAGCGACCCCATGGACTGCAGCCTACCAGGCTCCTCCATCCATGGGATTTTCCAGGCAAGAGTACTGGAGTGGGGTGCCATTGCCTTCTCCTACACTACACAGGAGTATACTACAGTGATTCCATATTTGTATTCATCGTGAAATTATCACCACAATAATTCATCTTCTGTATAGTTATAATTTTTTTCCTAGGATGAGAACTTTTAAGATCTGCAACTTTGTTTTTTTTTCCTTAGTGTGTCTATTTATTTATTTATTATTTATTTTAAATATAAATTTATTTATTTTAATTGGAAGTTAATTACTTTACAATATTGTATTGGTTTTGCCATACATCAGCATGAATCTGCCACAGGTATACTGCAACTTTCAAATATACAGTACAATATTACTAACGATAGACACCATGCTGTACATTACATCCCCATGACTTTTATTATTTTTTTGGCCATGCTGCATGGTGAATGGGACCTTAGTTCCCCAATCAGGGATGGAACCCCTGCCCCCTGCAGCGGAAATGTGGAGTCTTGACCACTGGACAGCCAGAGAAGTCCCACGACTTATAACTGGAAGTTTGTATTTTTTTACCCCCTATTCTGTCTCTGGCAGTCACCAGTCTGTTCTCTGTACCTACGAGTTCTCTCTTTTTTAGATTCCACATATCAGTGATACCATATTGTGTTTGTTTTTCTCTATTTGACTTATTTCACTTAGCATGATGCCCTCAAGGATGATCCATGTTGTTGCACATAGCAAGATTTCAGTCTTTTTAAAAAAAATAATTGAAAAAGATTCCATTTTATACACACACACACCATATTCTCTTTATACATTGATGGATATTTAGTTTGCTTCCGTGTCTTGGCTGTTGCTGTAGTGAACACGTGGTTCATATATCCTTTTAAGTAGTGTTTTCATTTCCTTTGGATAAATACTCACAAGTGGAATTGTTGGATCATATGGTAGTTCCATTTTTAATTCTTTGAGGAACCTCTATACTGTTTTCCAAAGAGGCTATACCAATTTCCATTCCTACAACAGTGAACAAGGATTCCCTTTTCTCTACATCCCCAGCAACACTTATTGTCTCTTGTCTTTTTTTCTTAATTGATTTATTTTTTATTGAAGGATAATTGCTTTATTAGCTCTTGTCTTTTTGATAATAGTCATTCTAACATGTGTGAGGTGACATCTCACTGTGTTTTCCATTCGCATTTCCCTGATAGTGATGTTGAGCATCTTTTCATGTACCTGTTGGCTGTTGTATGTTTTCTCTGGAAAAACATTGATTCAGATCCTCTGTCCATTTTTCAAGCAATTTTTTTTTTTGACTGGGCTGTGTGGCATGCAGGATCTTAGTTCCCAGACCAGTAATCAAATCCATGCCCCTTCAGTGAAAACTCCAAGTCCTAATCACTGGAATACCAGGGAATTCCCTCAACTTTCTTTTGAAGCTGCATTCATGCTAAGTCACTTCAGTCATGTCCAACTCTTTGTGACCCCATGGACTGTAGCCCACTGGGCTCCTCTGTCCATGGGATTCTCCAGGTAAGAATACTGGAGTGAGTTGCCATTTCTCCTCCAGGGGATCTTCCTGACCCAGGGATCCAACCGGCATGTCCTGCATTGCAGGTAGATTCTTTACTGTCTGAGCCACCAGGGACAAAAGCCTGGGAGGCAGTTCCTTTACCCTGCATTCCTTCGTCCCCCTTCTTCCTGAGTCAACCTCACACCTTTTCCTCAGAGAGGCAGCCTGTGTTGAGAATTTTTAAGTTTGGACAGTTAACTCACTTGGCCTTAGTCTCTTCTTTGGTGATGGGGATAATAACTACCTCCATATAGATGTGGCTG
>SJYV01012713.1:0-30495 GCA_006410875.1 Neotragus pygmaeus | reverse complement strand
ATGATGTTAATCCCCACTTCAAGTACTTAGTGTTGATTGAGATATCCTCCTTTGAGAAATTCCTCTTATACTCTTTGCTTATTTTTTAAAATCTGGCTTTTCTTATTAACTTGTAGGACTTTTTTTTTTCTTACAGTTTTATTGAGATATAATTGATACTGCAATGTATAACATTGTGTATACCACAATGATTTATGTATATTGTGAGATGACTACTACAATAAGTTAACATCCATCATCTCATGTAGATAAAAAACATTTTCCTTATGAGAACTTTTAAGATCTACCTTCTTGGTAACTTTCAAATATCATACAGCAGTATTAGCTATAATCATCATGCTGTACATTACATTCCCAGTACTTACTTATAACTGGAAGTCTGTAGCTTTTAAACACCTTTAGTTAACGTGGGAGGTTTTATATATTATATAAAATTTATTTATTTTTATTATACTATATATTTAAAATATATATTTCATATACTTTGGATAATAGTTGCCAGAAATATGTATTGCAACTATTTTCCACATCCGTAGCTTGACTTTTTATTCAAAATGTTGTCTTTTGATAAGCAGAAATTCACAGTCTAAAAGGTCCAAATTTATCACTGTTTTATTATCAGTGCTTGTTCTATTTTCATAAAAAATATCTTATTTGCTCAAGTTAATAAAGATATTCTCTTATGTTTTTCATAGAATACTTATTGTTTCACCTTTCAAATAAAAGTATTTTATCTACTCATATATTTTTATATGTAGTATGAGGAAAGAGTGACTTTTTTTTATAATATGTAGACATTCATTTGACTCTCAATGAATTATTAAGAAACATTCTTTTCACATTGAATTGCAATATTGAACTTATGTTGCTGTCTATTTGGGAATCTCTTTTTTGAGATTTTTTTTTTACTTGTTTTATATTTCTTGTTTTACTCTACTTGCATCAATAACTACACTTCTAAATTACTATTTTATAGTAAGTCTTCCTACTTAGCAGACTAAGTCTTCCAGCTATCTTTTTTTCCTCTTTCTCATCCTCATTCTTAAGACTGCCTTATCTATTCCATATGACTTTTCATGTAAAACATTCCATAGTATTATGGGATAATATTCCATAATAGATTTCTATTTATATCCCATCTAAAATTTCATTTAAATTTTAGAATAAACTTGCTAATTTCAGCAAGAANCATTCTTAAGACTGCCTTATCTATTCCATATGACTTTTCATGTAAAACATTCCATAGTATTATGGGATAATATTCCATAATAGATTTCTATTTATATCCCATCTAAAATTTCATTTAAATTTTAGAATAAACTTGCTAATTTCAGCAAGAATCCTATGATTTTGATTCCAATTATATCATCCCCTGAAACTTCAAAGACTAGTAAGTCTCTTCTTTTGTATTTAAGGGCAAATTGATTATGTATTTGAGATAGGAACCTCTCTCTACAAGGACTTTTTGAGATAGTAAGATAAGACTCTGTCTTTCAGATACTTTCAGCAGAGCTCCCACACTGCCTCAGAACTTAACAAGTGCCGCACAGTGGAAGCTGGCTCTGATTTTGAGACTATATCCAGAATTGGCAAATATCCACAGTGAGGAAAATGGCCAGCAATCAGCTCACCTCAGAAAGGCTCTCTTTCAGAATTAAATTTCATCATAGTTTCCTCAGCTTTTGTATCTTAAAAAGGATTATTTTGTAATACATCTCACCTTTTTTTTTTTTTACTTTTACAATTAGAACATTGGCTTCATGATATCTAATTCATACAAGTAAAAAATGGAAGGCCATTTCTATGTGGATTCTTGAAGAAAAGATGCTGTCTTGGAAAAGATCTCACTTCTACCCTTATTGCCCACCTCTGTAGACCTAACATTTATACAAGCAATACAATGTGAAGAAGACATACCCCAAATTGATTTATAACAGTTTCTACTGCCTAAATGCCAGAGGTACTTGAGATAGAAATTAAGGTGAGTTATAGAAAAGAATTAAAGCTATATGTTTTGGTAACCTAAAATTTTGGGACTAATATAGGTACATACTAATTAAATTGAGTCAAATTTTAAAACAAACAATTTAAAAAGCCTTCAAAACCATATTTCTTCATTATAAGAGAAATTTCTCTCAGACAGCTCCTTCAGAGACTGAAATGGACATGTGATATTCTGGCATCAGCTACCAGATCTGTATATATTTATACACTTTGTGGATTGGATGAAGATTTTATTACTTGAGAATTACACATAGCAAAATCAGTGGGCTAATAAGTATGCCTCAGGCACAACAGAAAGAATAAAAGGAGGTAAAAAATAAGTGAGGCCAGTCTCTGGTTAAGAAGTGGATGACATGATCATGTTTTGAACCCATACCCTTCAGTATAGCTTCAATTATATATAAATAAATAAATAAATAAATATATATATATATATATATAGCATGTATACATGGACTGCTTCAATAATTCTCAAGTATAGCTTTAATAGTTGTCACATAAATTTACCTACATTTCAAGTCTGATTTATGAAGAGCCCAGGTTGTAATGTGAGAAACAAATGGTCATTTTAAAGAATTAACTCAGAGAATGAAGCTTCATAAATATTTACGGGCCTACTAAACTTAAGGTGTTATTCTATAAACTTTTAGAAAAGGGAAAAGCATATGATGCCCAGACCCTGATATTACTGGCTTAGAAGAGAAGGGAAACAGGCATGAGAAGCAAACTTACAATTTAACAGTATCATAAAGCATTTTTAGAAAAGGCAGATGAACCATATATCAAATTGCCAACATCCGCTGGATCATCGAAAAAGCAAGAGAGTTTCAGAAAAACTTCTATTACTGCCTTATTGACTATGCCAAAGGCTTTGACCATGTGGATCACAATAAACTGTGGAAAATTCTGAAAGAGATGGGAATACCAGACCACCTGATCTGCCTCTTGAGAAACCTATATGCAGGTCAGGAAGCAACAGTTAAAACTAGACATGGAACAACAGACTAGTTCCAAATAGGAAAAGGAGTACGTCAAAGCTGTATATTGTCATCCTGATTATTTAACTTATATGCAGAGTACATCATGAGAAACGCTGGGCTGGAAGAAGCACAAGCTGCAATTAAGATTGCCAGGAAAAATATCAATAACCTCAGATATGCAGATGACACCCTTATGGCAGAAAGTGAAGATGACTTAAAGAACCTCTTGATGAAAGTGAAAGGGGAGAGTGAAAAAGTTGGCTTAAAGCTTGTCATTCACAAAACTAAGATCATGGCATCTGGTTCAATCACTTCATGGAAAATAGATGGAGAAACAGTGGAAACAGCGGCAAAATTTATTCTTTTGGGGTCCGAAATCACTGCAGATGGCGACTGCCGCCATGAAATTAAAAGGTGCTTACTCCTTGGAAGAAAAGCTATGACCAAGTTAGACAGCATCTTAAAAAGCAGACACATTACTTTGCCAACAAATGTCTGTCTAGTCAAGGCCATGGTTTTTCCAGTAGTCATGTATGGATGTGAGAGTTGGACTACAAAGAAAGCTGAGCACAGAAGAATTGATGCTTTTGAACTCTGGTTTTAGAGAAGACCCTTGAGAGTTCCTCAGAATGCAAGGAGATCCAACCAGTCCATCCTAAAGGAGATCAGTCCTGACTGTTCATTGGAAGGACGGATGTTGAAGCAGAAACTCCAATACCTTGGCCAACTCATGCAAAGAGTTGACTCATTTGAAAAGACCCTGACGCTTAGAAAGATTGAAGGCAGGAGGAGAAGAGGATGACAGAGGATGAGATGGTTGGATGGCATCAGTGACTCAATGGACATGAGTTTGAGCAAGCTCCAGGAGTTGGTAATGGACAGGGAGGCCTGGTGTGCTGCAGTTCATGGGGTTGCAAAAAGTTGGACATGACTGAGTGACTGAACTGAACTGAACTGAAAGCACTNGGGCTCCCTTGCCTGGGGTCCTTCTCTGCTGTTCAGAGTGTCAGGCACATAGAGGGGCCCCCCTGGCTGGGGTCTTACTCTGTAGATCGGGGTGTCAGGCACTTACAGAGGCACCCTGGGTGGTGTCCTACTCTGTAGCTGCACGCATCAGTTACTTGAAGGAACACCCTGGGTGGGGTCCTGCTCTGCAGTTCAGTGTGTCGGGTGTTTGATGGGCCAGCCGCTCTTGTTTTTCAGCTGCCAGTGCTGGTGTGTGGGGAGAGAGAGGCTATGGTGATGGCTCCACCCCCTACGCATGACTCAGCAGGATCGCCTTGCTTCCGTGGCTGCCCGGCTTTCCTCCACAGGCATTTCCCATCGCAGTCTCCTCCCTCACCTCCCCTCAATCTGTCCTGTCTGGGATATGTATGGCTGTGGCAAGGACTGTCTGATTCTTACTCCATTTAGGCTGCCACAGATCAGCTGTTTCACTCTCAGCCTTCTATGTTTCTCCTCTGACTCAGAATATTGCCCTGCTGTGGGGATCGGACCCCTGCTTCAGTTCCCCCACCCACCAAGGGCAGGTCCAGTCCTACTAAGACTCCTGTTTTCCCTCCTAGCTCCTTCCTCCTACCGAGTTTTGCATGGTTCTATACATTCTTTTCCTCTGGTCAGGTACTCCTGTCCTCTCTCAGCTGGTGTCCTGCATGTACTTCTGTGTCTGAAGATGTATTTCTGGTATATCTATGGAGAGAGCTGTACTCCACATCCACCTACTCCTCCAACATCTTGTTCTTCTCTCCCATTTTTCTCTTTAATTGTTGGTTGTTTCTTTTCACTTTCTAGGAGCTCTTTAAATGCTAAAAAAATTTTATGTGGTGTAAGTTGCAACTATTTTTTCTTAGTTTGTCATTTATCTTTTGACCTTGTTTATGATAATGTTGCCATGAAGAAGTTTTTTTAAAAAAATGTAGTTACATTAACCTGTACTATTTATGGTTTTATGGTGAGCTGTAGTCCATGGGGTTGTAAAGAGTCGAACATAACTGAGAGACTAATGCTTTCACTTTGACATTATGGCTTTAGTATGTTTTTGTTTTAATCTGAAGTGCTAGTCCCATCTCAAAAATATTTTTAAAGTTTCTCACATTTTTTCCTGTTACTTTGAAGGTTTAATTTTGCATGTAAGTCTTTGATCCGTTTACATTATATTCTGGTAAATTGTCAGGAGTTGATATAACATTTTTTAGATGACTGTTATGTTTTGTTCTTTTAACTCTATTAATTTGAAATGTCAAATTTTTAAAATCATATACTAAGTTTCCAAATTGATTTCAGCTGTTTCTCTATTGTGTTATGTTCTGCTGTCTATCCATAGCCAATATCACACAATTTGAATTATGTTAGCTTTATAATATATTTTAATATTCAGTGAGCTTTTGAAAAAATTGCTCCTCTTTCTCAGAAATCTACTGAAAATTTGTATTATTTTTCACATGATATTTAAAATCAGCTTATCTAGTTTCAGACAAAAACTGTTAGTGTGCTATAATAAAAATTTATCGATATAAATTAATATTACTAATTTATAAAATTACAGCATTTAATTATCTTCCTATCTCAGAAAATAGTGTGTCTTTTTATTAGTTCAGATCTTATTTTATACCCTACAAGAGTGTTAAATGTCTATTTTTTTCCTTCTCACAAACTTTTGAAAATTTTGTTTAATTTTCTCTTAGATATTTATAGTAGAAATTNATCCAACCAGTTCATTCTGAAGGGGATCAGCCTTGGTATTTCTTTGGAAGGAATGATGCTAAAGTTGAAACTCCAGTACTTTGGCCACCTCATGTGAAGAGTTGACTCATTGGAAAAGATTCTGAGGCTGGGAGGGATTGGGGGCAGGAGAAGAAGGGGACGACAGAGGATGAGATGGCTGGATGGCATCACTGACTCGATGGACGCGAGTCTGAGTGAACTTTGGGAGTTGCTGATGGACAGGGAGGCCTGGTGTGCTGCAATTCATGGGGTTGCAAAGAGTTGGACACGACTGAATGACTGAACTGAACTGAATTGAATGAATTTTTCATTTTGGCTATTGCACTTTCAATTCCAGTACTTTCATTTGGTTATCATTTTTATAGAGACAATTTCTCTCTCCTTATTGATATTCTCTATTTGATGTGGCACTGACATCTTACTTTCCATTACTCCCTATTAAGGTTTCTTATAATTCTTTGAAGTCTTTTTCTGTTAATCTGACATCTGTTTGCTCTCACAGGCAGTTTTCATTGCCTCCTTTTTCCTTAGTTTATAAGTCCTACTCTCCTGTTTCTTTGCATGTCCTCTAATTTTTTTTTGTTCAAAACTGGAATGTTAGGCATTTTAGCAAGTCTGGGTTGTGGCTCTCCCAAGTTATTATTGTTATTTACTTGTGTACTTATTTAGTGACTGGCTGGGTTATTCCACTGAAGTCCATTTCCCCCATCACGTGGGAGTTAGCACGATACCTCTAATATTACTTCTCAGGAATGTAGTCTTTGATATGCTCATAGTCACCCCGAGATGAAAACAGTTATAGCAAGGCTCCCCTTGACTGTCTCAGTTCCCTGAGCACACTCAACTGATAAACTCCACTAATTACTGATTACTTCACTGTTTTCGAAAATATTCTGAGGCATAAATGGCTTTACAGATGTATCAAAAAAAAAAATCAGACATTTGAAGGGATAGTTCTCCAAGTTAGTATTTGAGGTTTCTCCTGATCTCTGAAGGGTTCTTCCCAAATGTCTCTTTTCCTGTTTCTCCCAGGCAAACTAAGTCCTATATCAGTGTATTTCTCTGATATCAGCATCTTCCCAATAACTTTTCACCAAATTTTCAGTGGTTTTGAGATTGACATTAAGCTTGAACTTTATATTCTGTTGCAAAATAAGTCAGTTCCACTGGGGAGAGACTCTGAGCTAACCCTAAACCTAGCCTCTCTCGTCAGGCAAAATCTCTGAGTCAAGCATCTTGTGCTGGGGGAAGGAATGATGGCTTGCTTCTGAATGACATCTGTACTTTAGAAGATAAGCATTTGATAGA
Source organism: Neotragus pygmaeus (assembly GCA_006410875.1). Taxonomy (NCBI): domain Eukaryota; kingdom Metazoa; phylum Chordata; class Mammalia; order Artiodactyla; family Bovidae; genus Neotragus; species Neotragus pygmaeus. Next base: position 23,479 of record SJYV01012713.1, on the reverse strand, counting down.
TGAAGGGACCTCCAGGTCTACTCATGTTTCTTTTTTCATCAGGGTATATCCAACCCATGAGTTGGAGTCAGGGGAATTCAGGTCTAGTATTTTCAATGGAAAATAGTATTTTTGGCTAAAGATGGAGAAACTCTGTACAGTCAGCAAAAACAAGATTGGGAGCTGACTGTGGCTCAGATCATGAACTCCTTACTGCCAAATTCTGACTTAAATTGAAGTAGGGAAAACCACAAGACCATTCAGCTATGACCTAAATCAAATCATTTATGTTTATACAGTGGAAGTGAGAAATAGATTAAGGAATTAGATCTAATAGAGTACCTGAAAAACTATAGACAGAGGTTCATGACATTGTATAGGAAGCAGTGATCAAGACCATCCCCAAGAAAAAGAAATGCAAAAAGGCAAAATGGCTGNTGTCAACCTTCGCGCCTTCTGTCCTCAGTCGAGCCTCTTCTTCCCTCTTCCTCCTTACCCGCTACTGCCCTGTCCCCACCAAGTCTATTTTCCTTTGCTTCATTTAGTGCCAGACTTTGATACCAGTCATTTTGCAAGTGCCAGGGATCAAAAGCCTTATAATTAGATAAACAAGCAGTGGCAGGGCGGTAATTGCTATGATGGAAGAGTGTAAGATGAGAGCCTGATAAATCGTGACTCAGTGCACCCAGGGCAGTCCCCGAGGGCTTCCTGGAGTTGGTGCTTGAATTTAGACTTAAAGGTTAAGTTGGGATTCGTCAGGTGGATGGCACTGATAGGTGGTGGTGGAGTATACATTTCAGACAAAGGGAACACTGGGTCTAAAGGTACACTGCAGGACTTCCCCGGTGGTCCAGGGGTTGAGACTCCACGGTCCTAACACAGAGGGTGCAAGTTCAATTCCTGGCCAGGGAAGATCCTGTGTGCTGTGTTGCGTGACCAAAATAAAGAAAAAGAAAAGAATGTGCCCTGCAGCAGGCTGAGCAGTTCCCTGTTTTGTCGTGGAACCAGGCGTATGTATTCGTTAGCCATTGCTGCCTAGCAACCATAGGACTTCAGTGACGCCGCACCGTCTGTAAGGACTGATCTCCCAGCTGCCTGTAAACTGACTGGGACAGCTCTGCGTGTGTCCGTTGGGTGCACGCCTGCTTCTGCCTCCAGCTTGGAGGGCAGCTGGCCTCGGCGGCTTGAGGCTGCAGGACCTCAGGTGGCCGGGCGGACTCTGCTCCCGTATCTCGTCACCTGCCTTGGGTCAGGGCATATCCTTCTCGAAGCCAGGGCAGAGCCATAAACGGAGGGGCAGAAGCCCACAGGGCCTGGGAGGGCCGAGGCCCGGAGCTGACCCACGGATTCCTCTGTCCGGGTCGTAATGCCTGACAATGTGCTTTCAGACTTCAGGCCTCCGGAGCCGTGAGGGAGCATGCTTCCGCTGTTTTAAGCCTCTAGTTTGTGGTAGTTTGTGATGGCCGCCCTACAAACTTGTAGTGCAGGAAGATAAACCATGCCCGTGAGAAGGAGAAGGCCATGGCAGGATGCAGAGAGAGCCAAGAGCTGGGGCCCAGGGCCGCCCCCGCCACACAGAGCGCGGTGGTGGGGAGAGGTGGGCCAGGGCAGGCGAGCGGGTTACACCCGGAGGGTGAGACACAGTCTCCAGAAAGCTTGGCTTTTATCCTGTAGGCAGCGGTGAGAATGAAGGTCTTCGTTAAGGTCTTCTTCACATTTGCGTTCTTTCCCTTCCGAGAGAAGTCTCTGGGGTGGGAGGGGACCTCCCTGGCTGTCTAGTAGCTCAACCCCGGGATTCCAGTGCAGAGGGCCCAGGTTCGATCCCTGGTCAGGGAACTAGATCCCACATGCCATGACTAGGAGTTTGCACGCCGCAGCTGGAATATCTTCTATGTCACTATGAAGACGCGGCGCAACCAAATAAATAATTTTTTTTTAATTTTAAGAAGGAGGGCTCTGAAGTGATGGAGGGCAGTGTGGAGGACGCTAGTCTGGACTCAGGCAATGACAGTAAGCGCGGTGAGAAAAGAGGGGCTTGGGAATCAGGGAAGCACTTTAGAAAGTGAAAGTGTTAATTGCTCAGTCCTGTCTGACTGTTTGTGACCCCATGACCTGTAGCCTGCTAGGCTCCTCTGTCCTTGGAATTCTCCAGGCAAGAATACTGGAGTGGGTAGCCTTTCCCGTCTCCAGGGGATCTTCCCGACCTAGGGATCAAACCCAGGTCTCCCACATTGCAGGCAGATTCTTTACCATCTGAGCCACCATGGAAGCCCAATGACAAAATGAATGCATTTAAAGTGTGCTGACATTAAAAAAAATACAACAGCAAGAGCTTCTCTCTGAGCAAAGATACTCTAAATTACATCCACATTAAAGCCTTGTGAGTTCTTTGCAGTGCATACCGCTGACACAAAGTACTGGTGTCTAGAATATATAAAGAGCTGCCACAAATCGATGAAAAAGGGGCAACCCATACTCTCTAAGAAAAGCAGAAAAACAAATGAACGAACAATTTGATTAGGAATTTCAGAGGAGGAAACCCTAAAGGCCCGACAGATACACGCAGAGATGTTCAACAACATCACTAGTAATTGGGGAAATGCCACTTAAATTCTTATTCTTTATATCTGACAAAAAATGAAAAAAAAAGTGTAGTACTGGCCGTTAACAAGATTTGGGCAAATGGGAGCCTGCACCCACAGTTGGTGGGAGTGCAAATAAATGCAGCCATCTGGGACAGTTTGGAAATATATAGTAAAACTGAAGACGCACATAGTACATGACCAAGTGTTCCCGTTTCGGGACATCTCTAGAAGTCCTCGCAAAGATACACAAGGAGGCAGGCGTGGGAATAGTCACAGAAGGTATTCTCGTAATGGTGAAAAGTTGGAAGTAAAATGCCAGTCCCCAGATGAGTGGATGATTAAATTGTGATAAATGCATAAAGTAGTGTGCTAAACTGCAGTTAAAACGCATGAGCTAGATCTATAAATCGACCAAGATAAATGTCCAATATTTAGCAGAAACCAGAAGTAGATTGCAGATTGCTGCACGTGGTAAAATGCTGTTTATTTAAAGTTTGAAACTGTGTAAAGTAACATCACCTATTTTATATATGAAATTATATAAGCTATGAAAAGTATAAAAACATGGCTAAGAAGGGTGCCCACGAGCCTTTCCAGATAGTTCAGTTCAGTCGTTCAGTCATGTCCGACTCTTTGTGACCCCATGGACTGCAGCATGCCAAGCATCCCTGTCCATCAAAAACTCCCGGAGCTTTCTCAAACTCATGTCCACTGAGTTGGCGATGCCATCCAACCATCTCATCCTCTGTCGTCCCCTTCTCCTCCCTCCTTCAATCCCTCCCAGCATCAGGGTCTTTTCCAATAAGTCAACTCTTCACTTCAGGTGGCCAAAGTATTGGAGTTTCTGCTTCAGCATCAGTCCTTCCAATGAATGTTCAGGACTGATTTCCTTTAAAATGGACTGGTTGGATCTCCTTTCAGGCCAAGGGACTCTCAAGAGTCTTCCCCAACACCAGAGTCCAAAAGCGTCAGTTCTTTGTCACTCAGCTTTCTTTATAGTCCAACTCACAATCATACATGACTACCGGAAAAACCATAGCCTTAACTAGATGGACCTTTGTTGGCAAAGGAATGTCTCTGCTTTTTAATATGCTGTCTAGGTTGGTCATAGCTTTTCTTCCAAGGAGAAAGCATCTTTTAATTTCATGGCTGCAGTCACCATCTGCAGTGATTTTGGAGCCCCCCAAAATAAAGTCTGTCACTGTTTCCATTGTTTCCCCATCTGTTTGCCATGAAGCGATGGGACCAATGCCATGATATTAGTGTTCTGAATGTTGAGTTTGAAGCCAACTTTTTCACTCTCCTCTTTCGCTTTCATCAAGAGGCTCTTCAGTTCCTCTTCTCCTTCTGCCATAAGGATGGTGTCATCTGCATATCTGAGGTTATTGATATTTTTCCCAGCAATCTTGATTCTAGCTCCAGATAATTGGTATCTTTTAATTGGTGGGGGGGTGGGGAGGTGTGTGCCACAGTCCCCTGCGCTGAGGTCNCTCCTTCTGCCATAAGGATGGTGTCATCTGCATATCTGAGGTTATTGATATTTTTCCCAGCAATCTTGATTCTAGCTCCAGATAATTGGTATCTTTTAATTGGTGGGGGGGTGGGGAGGGGAGGAGACAAGAACTTCTGTTCTTTCTGCAGCACTTGATTTTAAAAATCTGAATCAAATATAGTGAAAGGTTACCCTTTATTAAATGTAGGTGGGAGATATGTAGATTTTGATCCTGTTATTTTCTGTACTTTTCTACATCTCTGAAATAGTTCCCTAAGGAAGAGTCTTAAAAACTGTAGATAAAATTGTAAACACTAAAACTAAATGATGTCAGAATGAAGGAAGAAAACTGTATTTGGCCATGCATCAGTGGAGTTGGTGTTTTCATGTAATGGTTTCCAGAATATCTTCCACATTTTGTAGTAATGGGGCCTGGCTTTGGATAGTCATATAATGTAAGTGTTCTAAATTTTTGTATATAGGCTGTACAAAATCTGTAGGATTTTGGTGTGAATGTGCATGTGTGTGTGTGTTGGAGGAGTGAGAAAGTATTATAAAGTCCTATCTAATAAAATTAAAGTGAAATTCCTCCCTTGAATGTATTCACACCGTTATACTTGAACACCTGCTGTTTTTTCTTCCTGGTCATTTTGAAGCAACTGTTACTATTGCTAGTCTTGGTAACTTTTGTTGTTGTTCGGTAGCTAAGTTGTGTCTTCTGACTCTGAGACCCCGTGGACTGCAGCATGTGAGGCTTTGCTGTCCTTCACCATCTCCTGGAGTTTGCTTGAGTTCATGTCCATTGAGTAGGTGATGCTCTCTAACCGTCTCATCCCCTACCTCCCCCATCTCCTGGCCTCAGTCTTTTCCAGCATCAGGGTCTTTGCCAGTGAGTCCGCTCTTCATCTTGATCAACCGGGCGGGACGCAGGTCGTCCACACTGCCACTTCTCATTTTGGTGTTTAAACCCTCAGCCTGATGCTTGCTTCTGAGATGGAGAGTTTGCGATGTGCCTTTCATGCTGTGAGCTGGAGAAGCCGTTCACAGCCTCTTCCACAGGCAGCCCAGGAGTGTGTGCCGCCTTATTCATTTCTACACTGTGCAATCTAGGATGCCTCCTTGCTGAAAGAGAAGACTGATGACTGGAGAGCCTCTTCCAAGAGCCTTCATTCTTTCCTTGGTGACAGTAATGTCCCCAGATAATTAAGTATTGTGATATCCATATGCAAAGTCCATCACTGGAAGGACAATATCCCAGGACTCAAATACTGATGGATACTCTTCTGCAACGGGCTGTGTTTAATTTTCCAGGCGGAAACTGATTTTTCTCTCCATGAATGCAAAACCCTACGTCTTGAAATAGTAGAATAAGAAAACTATCTTCACTCACAGCCTAGCTTGATAAACTATACCAGCTTAGGGTGCGTGCAGACTGTCATTATAAGTTAACATAATTCCCAAACACAATGCTAATTTCTTAGAAGATGCATTTTAAAAAATTCTATTAAAAGATGAAAACAAAGACATCAGACTACATTGCTTAAAGGTAATCTCTGTCCTTAAGACATATTTTGGGGTGGTGTGAACAGAATGATCTGACATAAATGGAATGTTTGTACCCTTGCTGCATCATGTTTTAAGTCATAGTAGTTGCTCTAAGCAATTTAAGAGACACTTGAACTGGGTCCTCATTATTCATTGTTATCACGGGAAAATCATTTCATTGTAAACAAAAGTATTAAGCAATTAGAGGAAAGGAGATACCAGAGTGACAAAAAGGATTTTAAAATGCAATCAAAAATAAAATAAAATGAAATGAAATGCAATCAAGATCCGGCTGTGCTGTGGGAGTCCAGCCTCCAGCCTTTAAGGAGGATGGCTGACTGTTCTCTTTTGTTGGTGGTGTTTTTTTTCCTTTTCTTTTTGTTTTTAAATTGGTGTTGGGCTTTATTAAAATTCAATCTTCTTCTCTGTGAAAGACATTGTTAAGAGAATGAAAAGATCAGCCAAGAGACTTAGAGAAAATATGGGTAAAACAGACATTTGTTACAGGACTTATATCTGAAATACACACATCAACTTTAAAGCAAACTTTAAAGTTATCAGGGTTTCCCTGATAGCTCAGTTGGTAAAGAATCCACCTGCAATGCAGGAGACCCCGGTTCAATCCCTGGTCGGGAAGATGCACTGGAGAAGGGATAGGCCACGCACTCCAGGATTCTTAGGCTTCCCTGGAGGCTCAGCTGGTAAAGAATCTGCCTGCAATGTGGGAGACCTGGGTTCAATTCCTGGGTTGGGAAGATCCCTGGGAGGAGGGAAAGGCTACCCACTCCAGTACTCTGGCCTGGAGAATTCCATGGATTATACAGTCGCAAAGAGTAGGACACGACTGAGCAACTTTCACTTTTTAAAGCAAACAATAAGGAAATAAACCAGATTTTAAAATAGGTAAAAGATGTNCTGGGAGGAGGGAAAGGCTACCCACTCCAGTACTCTGGCCTGGAGAATTCCATGGATTATACAGTCGCAAAGAGTAGGACACGACTGAGCAACTTTCACTTTTTAAAGCAAACAATAAGGAAATAAACCAGATTTTAAAATAGGTAAAAGATGTGACAGACAACTTGGCCAAGATTTTATATGGATGACAAGGAAGCATACGGGAAAATGCTCAACATCTACTGTCGTTGTTTATTTGTTAAGTTGTATCCAACTCTGTGTGACCCCATGGACTGTAGCCCACCAGGCTCCTCTGTCCATGGGATTCTCCAGCCAAGAATACTGGAGTNGGAAGCATACGGGAAAATGCTCAACATCTACTGTCGTTGTTTATTTGTTAAGTTGTATCCAACTCTGTGTGACCCCATGGACTGTAGCCCACCAGGCTCCTCTGTCCATGGGATTCTCCAGCCAAGAATACTGGAGTAGGTTGCCATTTGCTTCTCCAGGGGATCTTCCTGACCCAGGGATCAAACCCACGTCTCCAGCGTTGGCAGGTGGATTCTTTACCACTGAGCCACTGGGGAAGTCCATCTCCTGTCATTCGGGAATTTCAAATTAGAACCATAGTAAAATACCACTATGCACCTATGACAGTGAAAAAAGAGAAGAAAAAGGAGTAAAAACATGCAATGCATATTGCTGGCAAGTATTGATTTTTCTTTTTGTTTATTGCAGTAAAGAGCAGGAAACAGAAAATTGACTACTTACCTCTGATTTTATTTAGCACACAGTCCAGTAGTACTGGCTTCCCAGGCGGCACAGTGGTAAGGAACCCCAGGAAACACGGGCTCCATCTCTCGGTCAGGAAGATCCCCTGGAGGAGGAAGTGGCAACCCACTCCAGTATCCCTGCCTGGAGAATCCCACGGACAGAGGAGCCTGGCAGGCTGCGGTCCAGGGGGTCACAATGGGTCGGACACGACCAAGCAACTGAGCATGCATGCACCAGTAGTACTAAGTATGTTCACGTTGTTGTGGAACAAATCTCCAGGATTTTCTCATCGTGCAGATCTGAACCTCTATACCCATCCAACGCCAGTCCCCAATTTCCTCCTCCCTGAAGTGGTTCCCTGGTAACCATCATTCTAATTTCTGTGTCTATGAATTTGACTACTTTAGATACACCATGTAAGTGCAGTCATACAGTACTTGCCCTTTTATGCGTTCGTACTCCACCTAGTATGATGTCCTCGGGGTTCGTCCATATTGTAGCGTGCGTCAGAGGCTCCTCCCTTTTGAAGGCTGTGTGATACTCCACTCTCTATACACACCTTCCATCTGGGGGTGGATGTCTGGGCTGCTTCCACCTCTGGGCTCTTGTGAGTAGTGCTGCTATGAACGCGAGTGTGTAAATGTCACTGCGACCGTGCTTTTGGTTCTTTTGAAACCCAGAAGTGGAATTGATGGATCGTCTGGCGGTTCTGCTTTTCAGTTTTGAGGCGCCTCCATCCTGGTGTCCGCAGCAGTCATGCCGTTTTACAGTCTCACCAGCAGGACACGAGGGTCCCAGCTCCTCCACGTCCTCAGCAGAGTTGGTTCTTTTCTCTCCTTTCCTCCCTCCCTTCCCTTCTTCCTTCCTTCCTCCTTTCTTCCTCCCTCCTTCCTTCCTTCCCTTCCTTTTTGATAGTAGCCATCTTAGTTGGTGTGAGATGATATGTCACTGTGGTTTTTTATTTCTCTTGTGACTAGAGGTGTTGAGCATCTTTTTGTAAATTGGCCATTTGTATAGCGTCTTTGGAGAAATGTCTATTCACGTCCTTTGCCCTTTTTTTTTTTTTGACAGGGTTACTTGACTTTCTTGTTGATTGTTTTCCTATCCAGGCTTTTTAATTGAATTTAACTTAATTTACTGGGGGAGAAGTTTTTTTCAAATATGGCACCTTTTTTCTTGAAGTATAGTTGCTGTACAGTATTGTACAAACTACAGATGTGCNCTTGACTTTCTTGTTGATTGTTTTCCTATCCAGGCTTTTTAATTGAATTTAACTTAATTTACTGGGGGAGAAGTTTTTTTCAAATATGGCACCTTTTTTCTTGAAGTATAGTTGCTGTACAGTATTGTACAAATTACAGATGTGTAGTATTGCGATTCACGACTTTAAAGGTTATACTCCATTTGCAGTTGTTACAGAATGTTGGCTGTATTCCCTGTGTAGTACAGTATATCCTCGTAGCTTATTTTATACATAATAGTTCGTGCCTGTTGATCCTCTACCCCCATCTTGCTCCACCCCTCTTCCCTCTCCCCACTGGTAAGCACTCATCTGTTCTCTGCATCTGTGAGCCTGCTTCTTCTTTGCTGTGTTTATTAGTCTGTTGTACTTTTTAGATTCCACATATAAGTAGTATCCTACAGTAATTGTCTTTCTCTGACATATTTCACTTAGCATAACGCCCTCCGCGTCCGTCCACGGTTGCTGCAAGTGGCCGAATTTCATTCTCTCTTATGGCTGCATAATATTCCGTTGGATGTATAGACCCCATCTTTATCCATTCACCTGTTGGGGGACACTTAGATTGCTTCTGTATCTTGGCAACTGTAAACAATGCTACTGTCAACCCGGGGATGTGTGAACCTTTTCAGATTGGTGTTTTTTTTTTTCCTTCAGATATACACCCAGGAGTGGAATTGCTGGTTCGCATAGTAGTTCTATTTTTAGTTTCTTGAGAAGCCTCCATACTATTTTCCACAGTAGCTGCGCCAACCTACCTTCCCACCAACAGTGTACGAGGGTTCTCTTTCCTCTACATCCTCACCAGCGTTTGCCATCCATGCTTTCTTTGGTGACTGCCATTCTGACAGGAGCGAGGCGACGTCCCGCTGTGGTTTGGGTTGGTGTTTTCCTGGTGATTCCCAGCTTTTCATTTGCCGCTTGCTCGCCTCCATTTCTCTTTTGGGAAAATGTCTATTCAGCTCTTCTGCCCATTTTTAAATCAGGGTTTTTTTTTTTTTGATGTTGAGTTGTATGAGCTGGTCATTTCATTTGCAAATATTTTCACTAGATTTCCTTTTGGTTTTGTGGATGATTTCCATTGCTGAGCAAAAGCTTGGCACCTCTATTTTAAAACGTGAAAATCAGTGGCAAAATAGAATCTTCTTCTTTAAGAAAAAATCAACCATTATAGTTAGCTCTCAAAAATGAAACTTCTGATTTCAGAAAATGAAAAATAGCTGCACTTACAGAATGAACACTCGGGCATTTACAACACAAGCGTGGGGGGCTTGTACTTGCTGTAGACCCACTGCTAGCTTCCTGCCAGCTCAAATGGCAAAGAATCTGCCTGCCATAATGGAGACCTAGGCTCGATCTTTGGGTCGGGAAGATCCCCTGAAGGACGGAATGGCAACCCACTCCAGTATTCTTGCCTGGAGAATCCCGTGGACAGAGAAGCCTGGCTCCAGTATTCTTGCCTGGAGAATCCCGTGGACAGAGGAGTCTGGGCGGGCTACAACCCATGGGGTCACAAAGAGTCGGACACGACTGAACAGTTAACACACAGCACACGCCGTGGCTCAGATGTAATGTAGACTAGGCTGTGCCCCTCTGGGATCTGGGGCAAAAACATCAGAAGAAACAGTCATCTCTCCCCGTGCTGTTTATTTTTAAGAGATGTCGTTTCTGAGTGGGCGAGCGGATGAGGGAGACCCCATTGGCTTGACTTTAAACCACCTTTGTCTGTAAGTTTCATGACCTTGGGGAATGAGGAAGGACCTAGAGAGCATATTCTGGTTCAGGACGTTGTCTTCACTCAAAAAAGAAAAGAAAATTCTTTTTCCTTTGCAAAGATTTCCAAAGAAACCCAATGCAACCCACGTGTTCCTGTAATTCCCATTCTTGTTTCTTTTTCGGGGCTTGGGGAGCATTTTCAATAAGGCTTAATTTGCCAGGGAAGCAGTAGATTCCCCTCAATGATTTCTTCAGTGGTTTGTGGGGTAGGTGGTTCATTCCGTTCTATTTCTGTCACAGATCCAAGCCTGTTGCAAAGTGCCCATTCAATCAAGCTGGATGTACTTTGCCCAAGTCCCTCTGGTAACCACTTAATGAGAGAGAACTCTGGGTCTCCGCAGAGCTCCGTGATATCCTACCCTAGTCTTCCTCCCCTTCTTGTGTAAAAACTGGCGTCCTTGTACTGAAGGCAGTGACTAGGGCATGCCTTAGGTTTTCTCTGGGGCCAAGTAGCGCCCGTTGACTGTGCCTGGTGCTGTTCTAAGCCGCGCCTGTGCACGAACTTGCCGTGTTTCGTCCCATGATGCGAGTGCTGCGCTGCCCCCGTTTTGCAGGTCAGAGCCCTGAGTCCCGGAGCAGTGGCGTGCAGCGCGCATGCTGGGGACCACTCTGCAGAGCTGCCTCTCAGGCCACTCTCATTGGTTGAGTCTCCGCGGCGTCTGCAAAGGCCCTCCCGCCCGAAGGTGCACGCCATTCCCCTAGGGCTCCCGCTGACACACAGAGTCTGATTTGACGGGTCTGGAGTGGGCCCCAAATTCTTCATGTTTCACGAGCCTCCCCGGTGAAGGTGATGCTGCTGGTCCCTGGGGTCAGTTGGGGTGGCTGGGAATTGAGGGTACAGCCGTGTGAATCTCACGGTTGGAAGTGCCCTGGGAGGTCTGTGGGTCAGTGCCTGGCAGGGGGCGTCTCATACCCGAGCCCTTGATATTCTGACTTAGGAGGCCTGGGCTCCTGCTCCGACACCTCTATTTCATTCTGTTTTAAAATATCTGCTTATTTATTTACTTGGCTGCACCGAGGCTTAGTGATAGCCTACGGTGAACGATACGGGATTCGTGATCTTTGAAGAAGAAGATTTAGCTTCAGGATCATAGACCAGGCTTGACCACTCGGGGCTCTCGTGTGGCAGAAGTTTTATTAGAGTGAAAAGGGAGAGAAAAAGCTTCTGACACAGACATCAGAAGGGGATGGAGATTGCCCTGCTTGCTAGTCTAAGCAAGGGAGCTGTATACTTTTTTACTTGGTTATTACAAGAAATCAAAAGAATGTCTCAAGGTTGTAAAGATCTTACTAGACCCACTCCCACAATTTACATTTTAAGATGACAGGAATAGTCAGAAGATTCTCAAGAAGGAGAACCTGTCCTCAAGCAGGATACATTCAGTTCAGTTCAGTTCAGTCGCTCAGTCCCGTCTGACTCTGTGACCCCACGGACGGCAGCACGCCAGGCCTCTCTGTCCATCACCAACTCCTAGGGTTCACTCAAACTCAGGTCCATTGAGGCAGTGATGCCATCCAACCATCTCATCCTCTGTCGTCCCCTTCTCCTCCCTCCTTCAATCTTTCCCAGCGTCAGGGTCTTTTCCAATGAGTCAGTTCTTCACATCAGGTGGCCAAAGTATNGTGACCTCTTCTTCCCCCACCTCCACAGTGCCACCCCTCCTGATGTAGGGCTGCCCCCAGCCTGGGGGGTGGGGGGTGGGGGGTGCTTCGGGCTCACAATGGCAGAAATGACATCAAGGAATGTGGCGGGTGACAACAGGAAAGGAAGGCAGACAAGAGGCAGGAAGGGTTGGCAGTGAGCAGGGCGTGTCTCTCCCCTTTCCTACTCCCTACAGACCAGCAGCAACGCAGCCTCCTCCATTGTTCACTCAGTCTCCTCACACACACACCAGGAAAACGAGTCTCCCAAGGCTGTGGCCTGATTGTGAGCTGCCAGAGGAGCAAGGGAGTCTCTCTCACAAAAACTTTCTCTCTGTGTGTGACCTGTTTGCCCAAATGCCAGGCATTCACCAGGCCAGGGGAGGTCAGGATGGGGGCCACAATGCAGCCCAATCTTTCCTCCCCACCTCATGAGATGAAAATAATTTTTTTTAAACATCAGGTTATTGACAAAGCAAAGAGGTTTATTTATTTGGAAGCTGTACGTGAATGAGGAAGTGTATGCTGGAGCATCAGAGAAAAGATCATGAACACCAAATGTTATCTTTTTAGGAATTTGAACGAGCCAGTTAAACACAGCCATTATTTAAAATTTAATAATATAAACTGATAATAGTAAATAAGTTATATAAAAAGCAAGGTCATAGATGCCCAAACTCATCACTTCTTAATCACTTTACCCTATTTTATGTCTCTCTATTCCCTTGGGGTGACTGGCTTCTATTGGTAGACACGATATATAATGTGCTGCCATTGCCTCTCTCTTCTCAGGGTGTACAGAAAGTTCACAGTGGCTGCTGTCTTGAAACCAGCCATGCTGGGAGGTGTTTACATGATGGAAATCAGCCAGTGCTAAAATCTGGCCTTAATTTATTGCCATTGTGATTGTCTAAAGGGATAAAGAAAATGTCAGTGATGCCAATTAAAAGAGTGTCTATGGCTGTTACATTGTGGATACAAAGAAAAATCTGAGGAAATGATCTTCCAGGATTTGAAACGTATTATCTAAATTAGCAAAGAAGGTGCTGGTCATTATCCTTAACAGAGTTCCAAAAGGCAACTTTGTTATTTCACATTCCCCTTATTTATGACTGTAAGTGGAAAAATTAGCCAGCATTCATGTCAGAACTACACTGGCTTGTCAGTTACACAGGTTGGCTAGGAACACAAAAATCCGACAAAAATCCATGAAAGCTTTCTATGAGAATCATCTGGCATCTGAAAGTTACAGTAGAATATTGTATAGTCTATTGTTGTAAATTGTGTGCTTTAAAGTAAATTTTTATTAAGTAAAATGTTATAAAGTAAGATTTTTTGTTAAGAAAAAAATATATATCTACTTATACGTATTTCCCTTTCCACTGCCCCCCTGGAAAGCTGGTGGTTAGACATTTAACAGCACACCACTGTGGTGTTACCGACTGCTCCTCTCCCATTGCAGTTCTTTCCCTGGTTCCAGGACATGAAATTTTCACGTAAAGGCATCTTCAGGCTGCATGAAGTTGAGGAGGGATGAGCCATTAGTTACCTCTCTGACGTTGGCTGTACAGCTACAGGCTCTCTCACTTGGTGCTTCAACAGGCCAAGGGGTGAGTTCTCTCATCTTTTAAACTCTCAAGACACACTGCTGCTGTCCACCCACGACTGCGCTTGAGTCTTCTGCTGCCTCTCCTGTCAGGAGGGAAACCTGCTGCTCATTGTTTTCCCAAAGCTGTGACATCAGAAGCAGGATTAGCTTATTTCTTCTTAAGACTCACTCATTAGAAGAAAAAATTCTTCTCTTTTATTGATGCAAAGTCTGTAAGACCAGGGATTTAAGCTTCAAACACTTCAAGACTATTCCTTTCCTTTTCTTATCTCAGTGCACTCTGTAACATTATTTCTCCTTTCCTTGTAAAAAGAAAAAACAAAAAACAAACAGGAAACTTCTCTTACAATGTTTGTAGCATAAACCAAAAATTTAAACNATTGGAGTTTCAGCTTCAGCATCAGTCTTTCCAATGAATATTCAGGACTGATTTCCTTTAGGATTGACCGGTTGGATCTCCTTGCAGTCCAAGGGACTCAAGAGTTTTCTCCAACACCACAGTTCAAAAGCATTAATTCCTTGGCACTCAGCTTTCTTCACAGTCCAACTCTCTAATCCATACATGACTACTGGAAAAACCACAGCTTTTACTATATGGACCTTTGTTGGCAAAGTCATGTCTCTGCTTTTTAATATGCTCTCTAGGTTGGTCATAACTTTTCTTCCAAGGAGCAAGCAACTTTTAATTTCATGGCTGCAGTCACCATCTGCAGTGATTTTGGAGCCCAAGAAAATAAGTCTGTTACTGTTTCCATTGTTTCCCCATCTATTTGCCATGAAGTGGTGGAACCAGATGCCATAGTCTTACTTTTCTGAATGTTGAGTTTTAAGTAAGCTTTTTCACTTTTCTTTTTCACTTTCAGCATAAGAGGCTCTTTACTTCCTCTTCACTTTCTGCCATAACAGTGTTGTCATCTGCATATCTGAGGTTACCGGTATTTCTCCTGGCAATCTTGATTCCAGCTTATGCTTCATCCAGCCTGGCATTTAGCATAATGTACTCTGCGCATAACTTAAATAAGCAAGGTGACAATATACACCTAGATGTATTCCTTTCCCAATTTGGAACCAGTCTGTTGTTCCATGTCCAGTTCTAACTGTTCCTTCTTGACCTGCATACAGATTTCTCAGGAGGCAAGTAAGGTGGTCTGGTATTCCCATCTCTTGAAGAATTTTCCACAGTTTGTTGTGATCCACACAGTCAAAGGCTTTGACATAGTCAATAAAGAAGAAGTAGATGTTTTTCTGGTATTCTCTTGCTTTTTCTATGACCCAATGGATGTTGGCAATTTGATCTCTGGTTCNCCCATCTCTTGAAGAATTTTCCACAGTTTGTTGTGATCCACACAGTCAAAGGCTTTGGAGTAGTCAATAAGGCAGAAGTAGATGTTTTTCTGGAACTCTCTTGCTTTGTCGATGATCCAATGGATGTTGGTAATTTGATCTCTGGTTCTTCTGCCTTTTCTAAATCCAGCTTGAATATCTGGAATTTCACGGTTCACATACCATTGAAGCCTGGCTTGGAGAATTTTGAGCAGAACTTTGCTAGCATGTCACTTTGCTAGAATACATTGTTATTATATAATCCTTAGTACAGAGTTTAACCTGAGTTGTTTTGTTGTGTAATCATCAGGTTTAAAGAAAAAAAACGTTTTCTTTGACTAAAACAAAAGAATGTAGAAGAAACAGTTTGTCCTTTCCTCCTCCTTGAGAACTCCAGACCCCCATCTCCCCTTCGAGAGCCCCAGACCCCTCTCTCCTCCTGGGGGACCCCGGACTTTTTATCAGCCCACCTAGACATTGACTGTCTCATTAGTTGCAGCAGTGTGGATCTAGTTCCCCGACCAGGGTGGAACCCAGGCCCCCACGTCTGGAGAGCAGAGTCTTAGCCACTGGACCACCAGTGAGGTCTCTGTTTCTAAGCAGCTTCCCAGGGTGCCTGGGATGCACAGCCAGGTTTGGGAACCAGCAGAGCTCATCTAGCTCCCCCGCTGTGGTTTGCGTCTCTGCCTCAGCATCCGCCTGAAGGCAGTGTGGAGACTGAGAGGTCCTGCTTTCAGAGGCAGCTCCCAGCACCATCCTGCCTCGACGGGAACTGGGGTCTCATTGGCGAGCATATTGGTTTGCTAGGACTGCTGTAAAGAAAGCGTCACAAATGGAGTGCTTTAAACCCCAGAAGTTCATCGTGTCAGTTCTGGAGGCTGAAACGCTGGGGTCAAGGTGTTGGCAGAGCCGTGCTCCTCCTGGAAGCTCTGGACAGTTCTTTGCACCTGTGCATGTCCGTCGCTGAACTTCCCCTTCTATTTTTATTTACTTATCTTTTCGTTCGGCCGCTCTGGGTCTTCATTGCAGCGCACAGGCTCTCTGGTTGGGCTTCAGTGCCCCATGGCATGTGGCATCTCAGTTCCTGGACCAGGAATCAGTGCCACGTCCCCTGCATTGGAAGCCAGATGCTTAACCACTGGACCACCAGGGAAAGTGATAGTAGCTCAGTTGTGTCCGAATCTTTGTAACCCCATGGACTATAGCCCTCCAGGCTCCTCTGTCTGTGGGATTCTCCAGGCAAGAATCCTGGAGTGGGTAGCCATTCCCTTCTCCAGGGGATCTTCCTGATCCAGGGATTGAACCCACATCTCCTGCATTAGAGGCAGATTCTCTACTCTCTGAGCCACCAGGGAAGCCCATCACGGAAGTCCCTGAATTTTCCTTTTTAACAAGGGCATAATCATATTGGAGCGGGGCCCACTCTAATGGCCGCATCCTAACTGCGTCATCTGCAAAGACCTTATTTCCAAGTCAGGCCCCATCACAGATGCTGGGGTTGGGACTAGAGCATCTCTGGGGGTGCACAGGTGAGCCGGTAACAGGGAGGTGGAGCGTGGACAACGAGCTGTCATACTGGAATGACAGACATTAGGGGATTGAAGCTGGGGCTCCGTCCTAGTGAGAAGAGTTTGGATGCAAATGAACATCTCAGATAAACACCGCTTGACCCTGGGGGTCCAGCAGCCAGCCCCATCTGTGGAGTTGTGGGCAGACACTCCGAGAGTCGTGGTGTGACTGAATACCCCCTCCATAGGTGCCCCCAGCTCCTTCTGCCCAGCCCGGCATGGCTCTCCTTCCCTGGGCACTGCAGGCCAGGCAGCTCATCGCTTGCCTTGTGCCTGGCGCTGCGCTGAGTGGGCACACACGTGGGCGGTTTGCAGCCTCTGATGAGTTACTGTCAGTGTGCCCAGCCGGTCGGCCCCCAGCCTGGTCTCCTAACCCTCTGATGAACTAATCGATACAGGGTGAATTGTGAGGGGGAGCGACTTCTCCACTCCTAACCAGACAAAATCGATCCTATAAGAGGGTTATTGCTGCTGCACGCCAATTTGCCAGAGCTTATTGGTTAGCAGGATCGTTTGCTTTCGAAGTCAATGAAATAGACTCCGGATATTGTTGTGTTTCATATAAACAAATGGCCTTCGTCCTGATTCGTCTGGTCTCCCGTTTCCAGGGGAAATGGGGGATGACCAGGGCCTGATGAAGTGCTCTGTGGCCCAAGGGACCGGCTGTGGATGACTGTGCTTTCTGGGCTCCCGCAAAAGGCTCTGCCTGACTGGAGTGGTTCTCACGCTCCAGCTCATGAATCCCTGGGTGGATGAGGCCAGCCCCGCAGAAGGGCGAGGTTCAGGTGGTCTGGGAAGAGGCCCGAGAATCTGTCCTTCTAACAAGTTCCTGGGTGCCCGAGGCTGGCCTGGGGAGCCCACTTTGAGAACTCCTGCCTCCCTGGAAACCACCCCGTCCCCTGGGAAGCCTTTTGGCTTCCGTGTGCCTAGGCTGACACGGAACCAGTCGCAAGGTGCGGAAGGGGTGCTCAGGGGAAAGTGAGTCTCTCACTCCCGTCCCCCTGGTTCCTGTGTGACTTCCCAGAGGCCACTCCTCTACCAGAGGCTTTCTCCCCTCTCGTCTCCTAGTGGTGCCCTGTGTCTCTCTTGAAAGTGAAAGTATAGTCCGTCATGTCCGACTCTTGGTGACTTCGTGGACTGTAGCCCGCCAGGCTTCTCTGTCCATGGGATTCTCCAGGCAAGGACACTGGAGTGGGAAGCCATTCCCTACTCCAGGGCATCTTCCCAAGCCAGGGATCGAGCCTGGGTCTCCCGCATTGCAGGCAGCTCTCTTAGCACGAGTTGAAACGTGTCACAGGTGCTCTGTTTCCTGATTCAGTCAACACTTAGAGTGGGTTCTGTACCTGCACATCTCAGTGAGCCCCTTGCGGTTGCTATAAACCAGACCGGCACAGTGTTCTGTCAGGTGGAAGTCCTGTAAGTCTTCACACCGCTCCCCCGTTGAGGGACATGCAGGTTGGTTCACACCCACGCGCTTTGCTCTTGCCAGCGGGGCCGCGGTGCCTCCTGGTCCATTAAACAGACATTCTGTTGTTGCTGAACTTTACTTTATGGAGTTGCTTGGTTAACAGATGTTCTGAGTTCCTGTTGCCTGAAACAGCTTGAGTATCTGCTGGCTGGATCCTGCCCTGTCTTTAGCTCACCCAGAGTCCGTTGTTTACCGCAACCATTTATGCCAGAAATATTTCTTGCAACCACTTGATGTAACCAAATATTACACAGACTGATGAAATACAAGGGTGGAAAAGGAAGAGGAGTTTTGATGAGAGTTCAGTCAGCTGGTTTGGATAGATTTGCTAATGTTGAACCACCAAGTTTCCGTCGAGTAAGGCAGAGCGAAGACAGGTGTCCAAGTCTGGGCGACAAACCGGAAAAGCTGAGAACACCTCTGTTTGCAGATTTCTGCCCGCTTGTCTGTAAGTCCTTACACCACGTTAAAGAAGCCTGATCTGAAGATTGGAGATGAACTGTTATGGGTATGGGTTTTGCAAAGCAGGTGAAGCCCATCTAGATTCTTGACCTCAATGCACTGAAATGACTTCTGTGTTACATTGTAGGATGGGCAAGTTAATGGACGTGTATCTACCTGAGGTTGAAATTACTCTGACAGGGGGGATACATCCCTTTGTCCACTTTAGAAATTAACTAATGACCAGTTTGGGTCGCACCGGAAGAGAGAGTATCTCCTATGCACGTTTGGGTCCACACGAACACGTCCTCAATAGGAACTCCTAAGAGCAGGATTATAGGATGGTTTGTGACTTTTCCATTTTTATAGTAATTCCCCAGTTGCCCTCTGTAGAGCTTGTTTCTAATTCACACTTTCACCAATACTATCTGAGAAGGACTTTTCCTTTACCTCAGGCAAAAATACTGGAGTGGGTCGGCATTCCCTTCTCCAGGGGATCTTCCCAACCCAGGGATCGAACCCGTGTCTCCCACCATTTGTATTTCCTGTTCTGTGAACCATCTATATCTTTATATTATCTTTCTGTTGTGTTATTGGTCTTATTATTATTTTGGAGTTGTTTATATGTTGAGGAATTGTCTGTCATATTCTTACAATTATTTTCTCTGTTTGTCACTTACAGACTTTGCTTATGATGCTTCACTTAATTTTTACTTGCTAATTTTTCTTGAGCCATATTTAGTAAAGTCTTTCTCATCCAAGATGAGTCAAAGTAAGTAAACCTTTGATTCACCTAGAATCCATTTTAGTAGAAGTGAGGTAGAGGTTAAGATGCATGTACTTCCAAGTGGCTGCTGAAAGTCCTAATACCATTTGTCAAATAATATATCTTTCCACCATTGGTATGAAATGCCAACTATATTGTTTACTTAATTAGAAAATGTGTTTGTTTTTCATTTCTGGATTTTTCAGTCCTAAGATGAATAAAGTGCCAGACATAAGCCATACGTAGCTAGCTAATCAGCATATGAAATGTGGCTAGCCCAAATTGAGATGTGCTGTAAATGTAAAATGCACACCAGATTTTGAAGATTTACTATATATAAAATAGAAATTATTAATGAGATGCTATATATATGCATATAACATCTCATTAGTAATTTTTATATTGCTAGCATATTGAAGTGATATTTTAGATATATTGGGTAAAATAAAATTAATATTACTAAGATTAATTTCCCCTGTTTTACCATGTTTATTATAGCTTTTAGCGCATTATGGGTCTGGGCTGTGGCTCACACTGTGTTGTACTGTGCTGCCTGAACCTTCATGCCCCGTCTATTCGTGTCTATACTGCTCCAGTGATTGGAATTTTGTTTTATTATCTTTCGTGCCCCTAGTGACTCAGATGGTAAAGAATCTGCCTGGAACGTGCCCAAGTTCGATCCCTGGGTCGGGAAGCTCCCCTGGAGAAGGGAATAGCAACCCACTCCAGCATTCTTGCCTGGAGAATCCCGTGGACGGAGGAGCCTGGGGGGGGCTACAGCCCAGGGGGTCACAGAGAGGTAGACACGACTGAGTAACCAGCACATAGGAACATACGCCCCAAGGATTACTTTTCCTTTTCAAAATTTCTTGGTTATTCTTATAGCTTGTTTTCCTATGCATACTTTAGAGTCAGCTTTCTAGTCTCAAAAGCATCTTCTAGATATTTTTATGAGGTTTGTTTCAAGTTTATAGATTCACTTGGGCAGAAGTGACAGCTTTACGATGAGATTTTCTGTCTGAGGTCAAGGTATGCGACTCATTAAAATCATCGATTTTGTCTCTCCGTAGCATTTTCAGTTTTCTTCCTTGGGATTGTTCATATNTTTCAAGTTTATAGATTCACTTGGGCAGAAGTGACAGCTTTACGATGAGATTTTCTGTCTGAGGTCAAGGTATGCGACTCATTAAAATCATCGATTTTGTCTCTCCGTAGCATTTTCAGTTTTCTTCCTTGGGATTGTTCATATTTCTCTTTGAGTATATTCCTGGGTGCTGCATGTCCTTTAGTTTCTGTTATAAATGAGATCTTTTCTTTAATATATTCTATCTGCTTGTTGTTTTTGCACAGGGAAAATATTGATTTTTTCCCAGACTACTTGTACCAAACTACCAAAGAAAATATTCTCGATAGTTATTGTTCTTTGAATGATCCTCTGAGATTTGTGTCTATCATCATCATCAATAATTATGGTTTCCTTTTCTAATTTTTTTTAGTGTTAGATGTGACTTCTTACGTCTCGTTTCTGTCTTTTTCTCTCATCTTATTCTATTGATAACTCAGTTTTTAATTATCGGATAGCCTGTTCCCGCGTTTGATTTCTGCCCTTTTCCCGCTCCCCGCTGCTCACTCAGTGAAGAATTGGCATGTTATTTTTACTGTTGTGCAATTCCTCTCAACTCCCAAAGCGTTAACCTGAGTGATGTAGCTTCCTCACTGGGAACAATAAAAAGCCTATGGACAGAATTAAATTCTGTAAAAACAGGTCCAAATAAGTCCAAATATTTGAGACTGAAATTGGGGTAGATGTGAGGATTTTCTTTTTATACATAAGACCTTTTTTTTGGCAAAAAAGGAGTTAGCTCAGTTTATATTTGAGCACCTCTTATGGGAACACTAATGTTTTTGCTATGCTATTTCAAGAACTTGCGGTCTGGGGGTTTTATAGCTGTTTTGCCATAAAGCCATCTCCTCTGCGGGTTTATCTTTCATTATAAGTTGGGCCTGTGGGATCTAGCTGATATTTCCTGCTTTGTTTAAGCAATAGCTGAGGCCTAGCACTGTTCCAGGCGTGGTGGAGAAACAGGAGAAAGGGTGACCCGCGTTCTGCAGAAATGCACAGAACCTTGCGGGGGGCAGAAACCGTGCACCTGGGGACTTCTGTCGCGGTCCAGTGGTTAGAGCTCGGCACTTCCTCTGCTGGGGACGTGGGTTCAGACCCTGGTTGGGGGTAGCGGGGCCAAAAACCAAATGAACAAGCAGACAAAAACCCATGCCGTTGAAGGGCAAGAGGGCAGTTCATGATCTCAGACAAACCGGGTGGAGGTGGGGCTGTGTGCACTGCCTGCCAGTGCCGGGACGCCCACTGTGCAGGTGTGATCCCTGGGTCGGGAAGATCGCCGGGAGGAGGAAATGCTGGTGTTCTGCCTGGAGAACCCCATGGTCAGGGAAGCCAGGCGGGCTGCCGCGCTTGGGGTCGCAGAGAGGAAGATCCGACTGAGCACACGCGCACACATGTATTGCACAGACGTGTTCTTGTGTTTGGGCATCTCTGGTCAGAGTGGGCAGGTAAATGATGAGCAGGGGACCCATGGGCTGGGCTGCTGAGAGCAGAGAAGTGGGCTGGCTGCACCGTCTGGGGGAGGCACTCCTGCCGCTGGGCCAGCCGGCCAAGGGCAGGGCGCCCCCTGCTGGGGGAAGCAGGAAAGACCCGTGATTGTCAAATGGGTGGCTTGCGGGGCTCCGAGGAGCTCTGGTACCAGCCGTCTGGTATGTCTCAGTGCAGAGAAGAGTTCAGCGAGAGACAAAGTGATAGATAAGAAATGGTCTGTTAGTGTAGGACACCTGTCAGGCTTTCAGGCGGGCGAGTGAGCAGCGTTGTGCCCCAGGAACTCAGTGGGCTACAGTCTTATCATCAAGAGGGGGGTGCAGAAGACCTCTCTCTTTCTTGAGTAGACATCATGCTTCCATCCCCTGCTCCTCCTCCAGGTTGGGCTGAGGTCTTTTCTTGTTCCTGCATGGTCAAGCTAGGTCCACCAATCATTGTTTTTTATGTGTGCAGAGAGCTTGTCCTGGGGCTCCCTAACTTACTGGGCTCCCTGGGCAGGAGGTGGGGCTCATGTCCCCATCGTTTTATGGTCTGGGGGCCTGACTTGAGCTTCCGTTGCATGGTTTTGTTGCGAAGCAAGCCTGCTTGGTCCTGTGGCTAAGCAAACCTGCTCTCTGGAGTAATCGTTAACTTACAGGGGTCTCCCATAGTGTTCGCCTTACAGTCCTCTAGTGGGGTTAGCTATTTGATCACCTACCTTGTCGCTTTACTGAGTCCCTTTCAACAGGGACCTCGAACATGAGACAGTCTCTCGTTCTCTCTGCGGCTGGAGGACATGTCAATCATTAAGTAGGGAGGTGTGGTGAGAACCTAGATAGCTGGAGCCAAAAGGAACTCTGAGAGCCCGGGACTCCGATCCTCAATCTGTTCAGAAATCTCAGCCCCAACCTCAGCGACTCTTCTAGAAAACCTCTGATGGTCTCACCTGTCTTCTGATCCTCCGTCCCCATCACAGAGTGCTTTTTATTTGCCTGCATTTGCCCGCATGGACTGTAGCCTCCTGGTGTGCAGAGACCATTTGTAATGCATCTTTTTTTTTTTTAATTAGTGTTTTTTTTTTTTTTTTTTGNCTGTCTTCTGATCCTCCGTCCCCATCACAGAGTGCTTTTTATTTGCCTGCATTTGCCCGCATGGACTGTAGCCTCCTGGTGTGCAGAGACCATTTGTAATGCATCTTTTTTTTTTTTAATTAGTGTTTTTTTTTTTTTTTTTTGGCCACACTGCATGGCGTATGGGAACCTAGTTCCCCGACCAGGGATCAAACTGGTGCCCCCTGTGCTGGAAGTATGGAGTCCTAACCACTGAACCTGCAGGGAATGCCCCTGGAACGCATCTTTGTCTCCCCTGCAACCTCAAGTTTGAGCTTTCAGAACACTAGCCATTCTGGCAGATATTTGATTATCGGTTGGAAGCTAAAGAGGAGGAGGGAGGATTGGAGTAGCTGCTCTGAGGAGTAAGTCATGAAGTTGGAGGCTGAGTGAGGACTTGTCCAAACGTGTCCAGCCTCGGTTGTTAAGTATACTGCTGTGACTCAGATCTCTCTGGATCTGCTGTTTTGTCCAAGAGCAACCTACACAATCAGTGGGGGCAGAGAGAAAGGGCTTTTAGAAGGGGGCGGAGCAGAGAAGGTACATGTTTACTGGATGCTCTTCGTGGACGAGGCAGGCCAGGCATCGTGCGGACAGTGCCTGAGGGATTTTGCTTACGCTTTAGAACCATAGGCAACATTTGCTCCTACTTTATGTGTTATTCATGCTCAGCCGTTCAGTC
>SJYV01012712.1:0-15358 GCA_006410875.1 Neotragus pygmaeus | reverse complement strand
GTATTCTTGCCTGGAGAATCCCATGGACAGAGGAGCCTGGAGGGCTATAGTCCATGGGGTCACAAAGAGTTAGACAAGACTGCAGCAACTTAGCACGTGCGCACAATCTACCGGTAGACTGGGCAGATATCAGATAATAGACACAGGAGCAGGGCTGTGAGACAAATAGAGACAGAGTCAGCCATGCTTCTTGAATCCTTACAGAATAAGTGATACGATTTAATTTTAATTGGCGTTTAAATAGAGAGCAGTTCCTTAGAAAGTTACTAATGATGGGGAATGAGGGTAATTTTGGAGGCTGGAGTCTTCTGGGAACCTTGTGAATTGGTGATTCTTAAACAGGGGAACACACCAGAGTCTTCAGGGAATTTTTTGTTTTCTAAGATACTCACAGGTAAGTCCCCATCTGCAGAGATTCTGCTCCTGCAAGACTGGTGTGGACCTTCTTGAAAGCCTTCCCCTGGGTGACTGTGGTTTGTACCCTAGTTCAAAACCAGCCCTTGTAGTCATGAATTATTGTGGCTGTTGATTCTATGAAGATAATAAGGATGATTCTAATTGATGACTCTGGAGAACGATTTTGTCTCTGAGTATTTTTGCATTTTTCTGCTCCATCTACAGATCCGTATGTCAGCTTCCATCCACCCTTTTCTCTTTGCCATGAAGATGAGCAAGCCACTCACGTCTGAGCACTAATTTACTGCTCTGTTAAGTGGGGATGGTGATGATCTGTCTCCTGGGACTCTGGGGAGAATACTACTTAGTGCTATTTAGCATGGGGGCTGCTGTGTGGCAGGATTGAAAGACGAACATGTCTACTGTTTTCAAGGAGCTTATAGATGAGGAAAATTAATCTGCTAATCACAAAAGGTAGAAAGTTGAATGCCCTGTGGAAGAAATGCTCTGGGAGTTTGCAGCAAAGACCCCGGAGGTGGCAAGAGCACACCTTGTGTACCAGAGGGGGGTCTAGGCCCACTTGCCTAGAACATTTGGTTCACCATCAGGAGAAAGATCAGTGGAATAAGACCCAGAGGGCTAGAGTTGCCAGCCTAGGAGCTGGTGGGCACTAGAGAGTCCAGGCAGCAGCACAACCAGGATGCACCATGTTCTAGGGGGTTTCAGGAGAGGAGACTGCAGTGTGCAGTGCATGGAGAAGGATAAAGGGAAGGCTGGAGGTGGCCAGGCACAGGAGGAGGCCAGGGTGGCAGCAGAAATGGGTGAGAGAGGGGCTGCAGCGACGGCTGCAGCAGAGGAGAGACTGTGGCTGAGGAATCGGCTTCTTGGAGTTCCTTGAAAGGGCCCCAAGAGACAGTGCACGTGAAAGAAGCTCCTCAGCAGCCCCTTTGAGGCAGTGTGTACAGTATTCAGACTCTCTGGTTCTCAGAGTATTTGCTGGGCAGGTTATACTGAGGAAGACTAGAGGGTGCAGAGAAACGGTGAGGTGGAGGCTCAGCAGGTTGGAGAACAGACCCCCCACCTCCAACTTGCTTCCACACCAACAGAGTTGAGGACTGGGAGCCTGATTTTCCTGGGTTCAAACTCTGCTCTGCCACCTCGAGCAAGGTATCTCATCTTTCTGCAACTAAGGTTCTTCACCAGTAAAATGTGAATAATGACAGTGACAATAACAATAATAAGCATGTCCCTTTCGTACTGTTATAAGGATTTTATTTTAAGCACTTTGGAGAGCGTCTTGTACCCAAATGGTCCNGCCTGGAGGCAGAGAGAAATCTGTACATATAAAATGCTACTCATCTACAGGATGTGGGTGATTTGATTAATTATGCTGTACTTTGAGCTTCTTGTTTGAAAAGCACTTTGTCAAAGGAAGGAATTTTTGCACTTGTCCTTTTGTACAGAGGTGGGCATGCCAGGATGACATGAAGACTGGGCGTGGTAGTGACCTTCCCTTTGCAACATATAAGGCCCCTAGTTAAATACTTTCTGATTCTCCTTCAACCTATTATAGAGAAGACAGGGGAGGCCCTGCCCAGATAAATAAGTTAGGGGTCAGATCTCTTATGTAGAGTGCTGGAGAGCTTATGCAATTGTGTTATTTTGCTGTATTCTTGTTTCTCTGGAAAAGGAATAAGCTCTGGAGTTAGATGGACTAGGAAACTCCAAACTCCACATGGACAACTTAAGGCTTTAAAACCTCAGTTTTACCTGGAAATAAATAAACTTATTTCACAGGAAGACTTGGAGCAATAAAGGGGTTAGTGCAAGAACATGCTTAGTACTGGGTCTGGGAAACAGACATTTACAAGGTTAGTTACATTTTTTCATTAGCAGCAGTTCTCAGCAGCCTCAGTGGCACCTCGGAGCATCTAGAGAGCTTGGCAAAGCCCCATGCCCGGACTGTGCCCCAGACCAATGAAATCGGCATCTCTGGGGATGAGACCAAATGTGAGTTTTGGCTTTCACCAGGTGCAGCCAAGGAAACTCTGTGTCTCAGAAACAATGGCCATTACCAGTTCAGCCCCAAGGCCATGGGTGACCGTGTTTGGCCGTGTCTGGCCTGAGTCATGCTCCTTGGTGGGATATGGAAAGTAAAAAGATGGGCATTTGTCCTTGCTTCTTGTTTGGCAAGATAACATTCCAGCAGTTATTGAACGCCTGGGGTCTCCAGTGGTACATTTTGGGGGTGACTTGCTCCCGGATGGTTATCAGCTCCAAAATGCTCACTTGACTGGAGATCAACCCCACTGTCAACCTCGCCCCTCCCGTGAGGCTGGAATAAGGTCAGGGATGGACCCAATCGGGCAGATGACCTGTAGTGTGCCATTCGGCCCACTCGGGTTTCTAGCTCTGCTGACTTGAGGGATGGACTGGGTTTAACCTTCTCTCCAATGCTGTTAAAACAAAAACAGCTGGGGCCAGGGAAGGAAAACAAATAAAACCCTAAGTGTCCCACTACAAAGCCATGCAGTCCCTTAATAAAAACAATCATCAGTGGAGTTTCCAAAAATATGCTTGGGACAGCTCCATCTTCAGAGGGCCAGGAGGCACTGTGGACAGAGGACATGCCCAGAATGGCCTGTCAGAAGCTAAAGAAGGAACATTTCTTCTCTGTTGAACCATTGGCTGGCAAGAAAGAGAAAGGCATTTCCCTCTGTAAGGCTCCAGCGCGTTTGCCAGCCAATACCAATGACACTCTCTATTTTCTGCAGACTTTTCGAGCTTGCTGTCTAACAGAGGAATTGTGCATAGACCCAGATGCCATGGGGGTGACTCATTTTCTTATGCCCCGGGTTGAAAAGGGCACATACAGAAACACACAAGGAGCTCCTCTCACCAGTGCAGAATACAGTCTGGGAGACCTCAAACCTGCTTCCTGGCAGCTGTGCTGGGAAAAGGTGGCTCTTTTCTTTAGAGATGGGTAGAATCTTCCCTTAAAACCTTTCGCACAATTTAAGAAGTTGATCTTTCTCAACAACCAAATTGATCTTCCTTCCAGGGTGCCCACAGTGGTCTCAGAAGGTCTCCCCTGCCCCTCTGAGCCCACCCTAGCCCTCCACGGCCTCCCCTTCCTTCCATTTATTTGTCTGATGCTCACACTAGGCTTCTCCTCCAGGCACAGGGAGGGGCGGGGGCGGGGGTGCTGGGGAGAGACCTTGGAGTAAAATTTCAACGTGGCAGCAGGAACCCAGCGTCTGTTATTTTAAGCTCTGGACACCAGACAGGACATTTTGTTTCCAACACACTCTGGGGCAGGGCAATCTCAGGAAAGCTCAAGAGGCTACAGAGCAGCAAGAATCATAAGAATCACATTAGCAGTGACAAGCTTCCCAGTGGGATGGCGAAAACAGGGTTTGGAGTGGTTTGCGGAAAGGAACACACGTTTTTATCAGGCGCTGGAGTGCTCCCTTTTGATGTCCAGATTCCAAGGTTACGGCGTGTTTTATGCTCACACGCACATGTGCCAAGGACTGCCCAGGCCTCTCCATGCCCCCATTAATGCACGCAGGAGCGGCACTGGGCAGGCTGGACGGTTTCATTTCCGTGCCTCTACCTCGCCACTTGCGGCTCAAAGACACTGGCAGGGGCTTAATCCACAAGGAGAGGTAAGGAAGAACACCCCTGTGCAGCTACTGTGAGCCAGGCGCTGTGCTTCTGGGTCCCCTTCAAAGACGAGGAGACTGAGGCTGGGAGGGGGCTTTTGTGTTACCCAGTGGACCTGGACATTGGTGGTGTCATCGAGTGTATCAGAGTCTGCTCTTTGAAGAAGTTGTGAAATTTATTCCTGATGAGGTGTGAGTCCCATGATTCATGGGTTCATACATTTCACAAATGAAAAGCCTTCACTGTGTACCAGAGCAAGGCCAGCTGCTAATATGGAGGAGAAGAGGAAAAAATTCTAGGGCTGTATAATAATCTACCAGTTAGGCAAGAAATAATCTGCCAGTTAGTGCCTCCGAGGTATTGCTAGTGGTAAAGAACCCACCTGCCAATGCAGGAGACACAAAAGACACAGGTTTGATCCCTGGGTCAGGAAGACATTCTGGAGGAGGGCGTGGCAACCCACTCCAGTATTCTTGCCTGGAGAATCCCATGGACAGAGGAGCCTGGAGGGCTATAGTCCATGGGGTCACAAAGAGTTAGACAAGACTGCAGCAACTTAGCACGTGCGCACAATCTACCGGTAGACTGGGCAGATATCAGATAATAGACACAGGAGCAGGGCTGTGAGACAAATAGAGACAGAGTCAGCCATGCTTCTTGAATCCTTACAGAATAAGTGATACGATTTAATTTTAATTGGCGTTTAAATAGAGAGCAGTTCCTTAGAAAGTTACTAATGATGGGGAATGAGGGTAATTTTGGAGGCTGGAGTCTTCTGGGAACCTTGTGAATTGGTGATTCTTAAACAGGGGAACACACCAGAGTCTTCAGGGAATTTTTTGTTTTCTAAGATACTCACAGGTAAGTCCCCATCTGCAGAGATTCTGCTCCTGCAAGACTGGTGTGGACCTTCTTGAAAGCCTTCCCCTGGGTGACTGTGGTTTGTACCCTAGTTCAAAACCAGCCCTTGTAGTCATGAATTATTGTGGCTGTTGATTCTATGAAGATAATAAGGATGATTCTAATTGATGACTCTGGAGAACGATTTTGTCTCTGAGTATTTTTGCATTTTTCTGCTCCATCTACAGATCCGTATGTCAGCTTCCATCCACCCTTTTCTCTTTGCCATGAAGATGAGCAAGCCACTCACGTCTGAGCACTAATTTACTGCTCTGTTAAGTGGGGATGGTGATGATCTGTCTCCTGGGACTCTGGGGAGAATACTACTTAGTGCTATTTAGCATGGGGGCTGCTGTGTGGCAGGATTGAAAGACGAACATGTCTACTGTTTTCAAGGAGCTTATAGATGAGGAAAATTAATCTGCTAATCACAAAAGGTAGAAAGTTGAATGCCCTGTGGAAGAAATGCTCTGGGAGTTTGCAGCAAAGACCCCGGAGGTGGCAAGAGCACACCTTGTGTACCAGAGGGGGGTCTAGGCCCACTTGCCTAGAACATTTGGTTCACCATCAGGAGAAAGATCAGTGGAATAAGACCCAGAGGGCTAGAGTTGCCAGCCTAGGAGCTGGTGGGCACTAGAGAGTCCAGGCAGCAGCACAACCAGGATGCACCATGTTCTAGGGGGTTTCAGGAGAGGAGACTGCAGTGTGCAGTGCATGGAGAAGGATAAAGGGAAGGCTGGAGGTGGCCAGGCACAGGAGGAGGCCAGGGTGGCAGCAGAAATGGGTGAGAGAGGGGCTGCAGCGACGGCTGCAGCAGAGGAGAGACTGTGGCTGAGGAATCGGCTTCTTGGAGTTCCTTGAAAGGGCCCCAAGAGACAGTGCACGTGAAAGAAGCTCCTCAGCAGCCCCTTTGAGGCAGTGTGTACAGTATTCAGACTCTCTGGTTCTCAGAGTATTTGCTGGGCAGGTTATACTGAGGAAGACTAGAGGGTGCGGAGAAACGGTGAGGTGGAGGCTCAGCAGCTTGGAGAACAGACCCCCCACCTCCAACTTGCTTCCACACCAACAGAGTTGAGGACTGGGAGCCTGATTTTCCTGGGTTCAAACTCTGCTCTGCCACCTCGAGCAAGGTATCTCATCTTTCTGCAACTAAGGTTCTTCACCAGTAAAATGTGAATAATGACAGTGACAATAACAATAATAAGCATGTCCCTTTCGTACTGTTATAAGGATTTTATTTTAAGCACTTTGGAGAGCGTCTTGTACCCAAATGGTCCTGTAAGAGTGTTGTAAAGTTATGCAACAATTTTATAAAATGGGCTTCCATGTACATTTCATCTGAAAAAAATTCTATGGTTCAAAAAGATTAAAAACCATTCATTTTCAGTCATCACTGAGCACTGAACTGACTTGCTTGGATTTGCCCTCTGAAGCTGTGGCCGACAGAAGTGACCTGTGCTATCTACAGCTGTTCCGGTTGTTCCTATAACCTGTTTTTTGTTTGCGTCTTTTTTGTTTTGGTGTCTAGGACATGCCTTTTTATATGTTCTTATCTCCCAGAACTAAGTATTCAGTAGACTAACATTCATTCTGAGTATTCAAGATGAAGCTTATTAACTACTGGAAATCTTTACATAAAGTCCTATTTTACAAAGGCAAAATGAATTTTAGGGGCATTAACCAATACTTAAGACCTAATCAGGTTAGCTCTGAGAAAGGCCTGGGCTCTCCCTGAAGAAAGAGACTCAAAGAGGGAGGGAGGGGTCTTAACAGGGACATTCTCCACTGCTGACTTTGAAAATGGAGGGCATCACATGGTAAGAAATTCAAGTCTCCAGCAGTTGAGGTGGGTTCCCAGCTGACAAACTGGGATCTCAGTCTGGCGACCCTCAGGAACTGGGTTCTGCTGCACCCATGTGAGCTTGGAAGAGGAGGGTGAGCTCCAAAGACAGCTGCTGACACCCTGATTTCTGCCTTGCCAGAGACTGCCCAGACACCTGACCCCAGGAGACTGTGAGATTAAAAATGGGTGAGGTTTGAAACCCCTGAAGTTTGAGACTTCTCTGGCAGTCCAGTGGTTAAGACTCTGTGCTCCGAGTGCAGGGGCAAAGCTTCAATCCCTGGTTGAGGAAATAAGATCTCACATGCTCTGCGGCATGGCCAAAAGATAAAAATAGGAAGCCCTGAAATTCGTGGTCATCTATTATGCAGAAACAGAGAACCAACACATTCTCTCTAGCCCGGAGCACAGCCACAAATCCACCTGCTTAATCCTCCCCAGCTGTGGCTGGTGGGGTAACTGGTTTTCTCCCCAACTTCTCCAGACAAGAGTGGGGCTAGGGTACGGCCCCCAGTGTGTTGGTGATTTTTGGTGTTCAGTTGAAAACGANAGCACAGCCACAAATCCACCTGCTTAATCCTCCCCAGCTGTGGCTGGTGGGGTAACTGGTTTTCTCCCCAACTTCTCCAGACAAGAGTGGGGCTAGGGTACGGCCCCCAGTGTGTTGGTGATTTTTGGTGTTCAGTTGAAAACGACCTGTGACAGGGAAAACAGAGATCAATGTGTAACAGCAACTCCCCTTCACCCTCAAAGATCCTACAGCTGGAATCACGTTCTTCTCCAGTTGGACTGAACCGACAGAGAATTCCATGTGTGTTACATCACAACGCCCCCATCTCCCCATCCACGGAGAGGAAACAAAAGTGAAGAGGAAACTTCTGCAGGACTCATGGTGTAAAAGGATCTCTTGTTTGTAGGAGGGGAGGAAGGAAGTGGCTACACTATCCTTTTGCCCCAGCACCATGGAGAAGACAAACAGATTCTCTTTACAGTCTTGCCGGGGAAATCGTTTAAGGCCTCAAAGCAAGTGCAGAATTTACTGATCTGCCATAAAATCCTACCCTGGGCTAACTCAAGGGGAAGTAAATGAAGGGACAGAACATTATGGACCAGTTTTTGAGCCATTTCTGCACAACCAGACAAACTCCCCCTCCCAGTTAGGGTTCCATGTATGGGTTAGCTAATTCTGTTTATTGGATGCCCTCCCCACCCCGCAGTGGTCCTGAAAACATGTGAGCAGCCATAGGGCAGAGAGGCAATGACTGTCACTTTGCTTGCTAACTCCAACCTGAGGTCGCTCCCCCACCCCAGGCCAGGTAGAACTTTCTGACCCCCCAGCACAGGTGATTAATCATGGACAGAGGCAGCCTCTCAGTTGAGAGCCAGCCGAGCGTAGCACCTGCCATCTGTTCTGCATTAACTGTTGCTGAAAGGCCAGTGGCCTGTAACCGTTTAGAAAGCACAGCCCTCTGCGCCTTCTGCCTCTTTCTCTGCATTTCTCTGTGTCTCCAGCTGGCAACCAAGGGCCAAACAGATTTAGGAAGCAGAGGCAGGGGTCTTCCCTGAGCAAGGCCATGAGTCTCAGATGCCAGGGGCTCCAGACGGCCCGTTTCAGGTGGGATTCTCTGTGGACTTCTCTGCACTCATGGAGGATTGCAGAGGGACAGAACTAACAATGTGTTGGGGTTTCAGGGGAGAAAAGAACTGGGAGGAAGTGCATTTTGTATTCGCTAAACTCCCTGCCAAGGTAGGTGCTGAGAAGACCTTTACAAACTGCACATCTAATTATCATGGCTTCATCTGCCTGATCACAGTTCTGTCTGGTTGTCCCTCTTTATTCCTCATAGAGCTTCTGGGTGAAAAGTTAGCAAGAACGGCCACAGGATAAGCTTGATGGTTTGGATGGAGAAGCGTGCTTTGCAGCCCTCCAAACAGCTTGCCCTGTGGAGAAGAAATATCTTAGGAGAGAAGTTCGTGAATGAGTCTCATGTCAAATGTAAACAGCAGGAAAGCAAGAAAATTCCGCTCTGGAGAGTGAATTGCTGTCACCCAGTGGACTCATTTCTCTTCGCCTTCAAAGTCCTAAATCTTCCCAGTTAGTATTCCCTTTTTTAAACCTATCAAACTCAAGTGTAAAAATATGTGTGCCCTGTTCCAGGGACCAGAGCAAAGGTCCAAGGTCACAGCTGGAAGGCGCGGGGGCCACTTTCTCCAAGTCCATGTCGGGTTAGGAGTGGGGTCAGTATCTCACCTGCCAATCTCATGATAAAATTTCACAAATGAGCAGGATGAATGAAATAATCCAGACAAAATATTTTAAAAATGAGGCATGGCTGGATTTTCCAGTGCAAATGCATTATAGTTTAAGTCTCACTCTTTTAAGCTTCCTCTCCAGAGGATAAAGAAAAGAAAAATGGTTGAAGTTCATAAAGGAAGTTATTTGAAAGATCTTGCCATTTTATTCAACCCCTGTTAAGAATGAATAAAAAATAGAAATTTAAGCCTCTGGAAAATTTTTAAATAAAATCCCAGATATGGTAAAGAATGAATTATGTGGACTGAATTCACCCACGTGTACAAGACAGAAGCACACAGTTTTTAATGCTTCCCCAAATAGATGGAATGCTTACAGCAATGTTGCATAGAATCCTATTTTCATATACATTCCATCTTTATGTAAAATTGCTAGTTTTATCTTCCTACCTGGGTTTAGAATTTAGTTTTCCCTTGATTAGTTTGTCTTGATTCATCACCTGCTGGGTGCTGATATGATAAACATCAGAAGTTTGATACTTTTTTAGCCTCTTTGCCTCCTTTTAGTCCATGTCCCCAGATAACCAAAGTGTGGCTGAATAAGAGAGTTGGGATGTCTCAAAATAAACCCACCCAATTCAGATAATTAACCCAAATGCCCATGGTTTTAAGTTATATGTTTTAAATGGTAATTTATAATTTTCTGATAAAGATGCAATTTATAATTTTCTGTCTCGTCACATCCTCCCTTCCCCCCAAATGTCCTGAATTTCTGACAGTGTGTTACTACTTCCAAAATATACATTCTCCCCTGTTCTGGCTTGACTTCCAGAGCTGTTCCAATTTCATGTCTTTTTAGTTTCTTCTTTGAAGCGTTATGCCCAGGGTCCACTTTCTGCCTCCAAAAAGTACACAGCATTGGGGAATTTAGCGCTATCATAATGATAATGATCTCAGTACCTGCCATGGCCTGGGATCAGGTTCTGCGAAAAAGAAGCAGAAGTGTTTCTAGTAAAAGCCAGACTAGAAGCCCTGAGAGTCCCTATAAACGGAACAGATTCATCTTCAGTCTTTTGGACTTTGTTTATCTTTTTTCTTTAGCTACTTTTATTCCATTCCAGGTCAAGAGTTTATTTACTAAGTCAATAGAGAAAGATTGGGAAACTGTCTAAAATATGCAATGTCTTCCCACAATATACATCCATCAGAAAGGCTAGGGAAAGAATGTCCTGGACTGAGGTTAAGTACTGTGGCAAAGACTGGCTGGCTATTCAACTAACCCATTTCCTTATCCCAGGCAGATGGCTAATTTCATTTCCCAGGATCCTTTGTGGTTAGGCAAGGTCACATGACCCAGTTCTACCAAGAGGATGTGGGCAGGAATGAAACATACCTTTTCAGTCATGGCCCCTGAAAACGTCACACACACACAGATCATCTTTGCTCCTTGCCCCAACCTTTTAAACCATAGATTGAAGTGGGAGGAGTCACCAGATGGAAGGAGGCTGGGTTAACAGCCATTTTGGACTTTATATGAACAACAAATAAATGTCTATTGTGTTTATGTGTTGGACTTTATTATCACAGCAAGTTAAACTTAACTAAAACTGACGTTGTAAGGAAAGATACCATGAAAAATTTTCAAGGATTCAAAATCCTAATGACTATTTGTTTTCCGTTGGCTAAATGGCAATAAGGGAAACTCTAATTTTTATGTGGGAAATTTAGTTCCTCAATCTCTCATTACTAGTTGCCAGGGAATGTCATAAAAACATGAAATTTCTTGATTGAAAAGGATCCTAAGTGAAAATCACCATTAAGATGGGGGGGGGGAGGGCAGGTGGTCCCTCAGCATACTCAGTGGAAAATGCCAATTTGGATGCGTAAGAAAACCCTCTTACCTGTATTTTGGAAATACACTTCAGCTCGGACAGGATTAGCTGGTGCCAGTTTTTGCTGATTACTGTGTGAGTCAAATGCACAGTTGAGCTTTGGATGGTGTCTTCATAGGAAACCTTAAGTGAAGGATTCAGCTACTACTTGGATAATTAAAGGAAAAACTCCATTTTTGCTTCTGTGATTTGGTAGCAATAACTTGAATTATCCTGCTTACTCATCTCTATATTAGATGGTGTCCAGAACAAGCCTTAGCATATGTAATCATGTAAAACTATTCATTTATCACAATAATAGAAAAGGAACTGTACATTTTGGCTTATGCATATATCTACTAAGGAAGTGATCATAACTCCAGTATTTGAACCAAAATAATTCTATAAGTAACCTCTATAGCAATGATACTATAATTATTGATAAAGAGTGATTAGAATTCAGGGAATCTCCTTAGCCTTAAATTTGGTCATTCAGTTTTCATTCATTCATATACTTGATGCTTGCATGCATGCTCACTCACTCGACTGCATCCAACTCTTTGCAACCCTGTGGACTGTAGCCCACCAGGTTCCTCTGTCCATGGGATTCTCCAGGCAAGAATATTGGCATGGGTAGCCATTTCCTTCTCCAGGGATCTTCTTGACCCAGGGATCGAACTTGTGTCTCCTGAATTGCAGGTGGATTCTTTACCGTCTGAGCTACAAGGGAAGCCCATTTGATGCTTAAGGCACAATTATTAATAATTAACTAATCACTACATATTTGGAGGACTGGACTAAGGTGTGTGTGACTAACATAAGAGGCAAGGATTGCATGAGACAGAGGAGGGAAGGATTATTTCCTGTCTGCGGCATCAAGACAGGGCTTAGAAGCCTGAACAAAGGTTCAGAAGATGAAGAGTGGGTATAGTGGATGTGTGGGAAGAGATGAGAGTCTTCTAGACAGAGGAAACATCACCAGCTTGCAGAAGGGTGATACTAAAGACTTGTGAATAGTTATAGGATATGGCCAAAGCTTACACTGAATGGGGGGCGTCACTCATCCAGCCAACATAAATCGCTTGAGTTTGAGACAGCGTCGCTGCCCTCATGGCACTTGTACTCTCCTGGGGGAGACAGACAATCACCAAAGAAACAAGAACATAATTCTAAGTGGTGATGGACCCTATGGAGGAAAATGGTGTGGAATGAAGGAGTAGTCACCCACAAGGGAGGGGGCAATACTTTAGAAAGGATAGTTATGGAAGGTCTGGTGTTAGTGGCACAAGTTAGAAGGGTCACTCCAGCATCAACACCCCCCCCTCCCTTGCCCCCCTTACAAGCTCTGCCGAGTCCAGATTTCATCCAGTCCCCAAGTTTCAGTCTGAAGTTCTGAGAGAGAGCTGGAGGAGCAGAAAACACAAGGGCTCCTCTGTCTGGTTTTGGGAGCAAGGAAGGTCTGGGTGGTGGTCCAGGGGTCAATGAGGAAAGTGGAAGTTGCTGGAAAGCAGAAAGGACCACCATTGTTTCCTCTGATTTTGACTTATCTGTGTTTTTAAAGATGATCTGGACTTCATCCACTAACATCATCCACCAGAATCATCCTCTTTCCCTTTTCCACTGTTGTTCCTTTTTGATTAGAAGCCACAGTCCTCTTTCACTCTTTGGATATTCTCAGTGAATAGAACCAGAAATTTTGCAGGGAAGGGACAGAACACTCAGTTTTAATTTGAGAATGGGCAATGTCACCATAAATTAGTGATGCTATAATCTAATCAAAATGTGGATTTAAAAGACATCACCTCCCCGGTTCAAGAGTGGAGAGCCTCCTCACACCAGAGGCCAGTTTGCAGAGGCAAAAAAAAGAGCAATCACATTAGCTGAATCTTTATTCCTTAATCTTGCCAAAGACAGCATGGGGACATGCAAACAGAAATCTAGGGCTGAGGTAACAGCTTCTTCACAGACAGAATGTTTTGAATACCTCTCAAGTCATGCAAGAAATAAAGAGAATCTCAGAAAATCAGTGTGAGGAGGCCCTCTGTTGGGGAGCATGTCTATTTAACACTTCCTCCTCAGATCTTGGGCTCATCACAATTTTTATTTTCTAAAGAGCAAAGGAAGCGCCGCTTGAGGAAGAATGTCTGTATCGGCACCATGACAGGGGTACTTAGATCTAATTTGGGGAGTCAGTTACCCCATCCCTCTCTTACTGACCTTCCTGCTCATGTTTACCAAAGCCTGGGTCTCACACTGAAATATTGAAAGTGGAGAATTGAGGTAAATATCTGGATAATATCTAAGTTTGATTTGTAAGATGATTGAAGAGGGAAGCTGGTAATACTATTTGTCTCATCTTTTTTGCAGCAATAATCCCAGAATACTATATTGATAAAACATGTTAAATTACAAAGGTAAGACAGTTTATTGTGTTTCATCCTGTCAAATCCTGTATAGCTAGTTGCTTTACATCAAGGAAGAACACAATTCATTATTCTATCTTGCCACCTACCCGGCCACCCAGAAGGTCATATTTAAGGGCAAGACAAGTGTGATTTTGAAAAAAACTAGAAGATTCTATTTTTAGAAGAATCTTCTATTTTCCTTTATTGTTTAAGCACAGGAGATTTTATTAGCAACAATGAAAATGTATTCTACTGAAGTTGGATATTATATATTAGAAACTGGAACTCTATTTATTTTCACTTGTATGTAAATTTCCACTACTTTGCCCTTTCTAGGGAAACCTTATCAGCCACTCAATTATAAACAAATCAAATATTGCCATGTATGATAGCAAAGGGAATTCCCTGTTGGCTCAGATGGTAAAGAATTTGCCTACAATGCAGGAGACACAGCTTTGGGAAGATCCCCTGGAGGAGAGGCATGGCAACCCACTCTAGTATCCTTGCCTGGAGAATTCCATGGACAGAGGAGCCTGCTGGGCTACAGTCCATGGGGTCGCAAAGAGTCAGATGTGACTGAGTGACTAACACTTTCACTTTTTTACGATTGCAAAAAGTGGCCTTGTGATTCACAGAGCTGGTGAATTCCATCAGCCTGGCACTGAAGTAACAGCAGGAAAAGTTGATGAAATCACAGAGATCCTTCTTGCAACAGCCATGTGGGTGAGACAAGGAATGAGTTAGACAATGGAGCAATCCGCTGTGTGTCCTGGGGTGGAGAGCTTTTTTCCATCACTTTTTCAGGTGACTGATGTGAGTTCAAGTTTGAGAAGCATGTTTCTACACAACAGAATAGAACAGCGGGGCAAGCGTGTGCAGAGGAAAGCCTAAAGAGAGCAGAGGCTGGAATTCAGGCAAATGTAGATGGGGAAGAGGACCCAGCAGTAAAGGAGAGGAAGGACAGACAAGAAAGAAGAACCAGAAAGAGGAGCGTCTTCCACAACTAAGGGAAGACTGTTCTCAGGAAGGGAGGGTGAGGTGGAGACGTCCTACCAGTTTGGCTGGGGGAGCAGCGGTGGGGTAGGTGGGCTGTGGTGATCTCTGAGGGAACAGAGCCCAGGGAAATGGCCAGAGGATGGAGGCTGATGGATGCGCGGGGAGGAGAAAGGGAGCTGGCGCATGAGCCATTCTTTCAGGAAGATTTGCAGCAATGGAAGGGATGCGACTCAATGGCTGTAGAAACAAAAGGAGGGGTGAGGGGAGGCTTTTACGGGGGAGGAAATGATCAAGTTCATAGCTGAGAAAAGGGGCCAATGCCGTTTACAAGGTGGGAAGGAAGAGAATCAAGCACAGAGGTGTGGAGGAGATAAGGGTCTTTTATTTACTGAGCTGAAAGGGAAAGAGAGAAGGATTCAACAAATACTTGTTGAGAACTTGTCACTGCCAGGCACTGTTCTCAGTATAAAGACTAAAACAAAACGCTTGTTCTCCTGGAGTTCACATTCTAGCGAGGGAAACCAGAAAACAGGCAGATCTGTGGATTATTTGCCCGGTGCTTGCGAGTGCTGTGATGACTGAAGCAAGCTGAGGAGGATTAGAGGGATGGGCAGTGGGTGTGCAGTTCAGGACCCAGTGGCTCCTCTCAGGAGGCTGTTTCCGAGCAGAGATGGGCGGAAAGTGAGGGAGCGGGTCATGCAGGTGTTGGCTGAACATGCTGTTCCAGGAAGACCAGCAAACGTGAAGACCCTCCTCTGTAGTAGCTGTTCCCTGGGTTCCAGGAAAAGCAAGGACACCACCTGCTCTGAGCAGACCAAGCAGGGGAGCAAGTGGTAGGAAATGTGGAAGATCACGTCAGGAGAAGAAGCCTGAAGGCCACAGTCTGGACCTGTATACTAAGGTGGAAAACAGTGGGAAACTGAGCGGAGCAGTGATCCGGTCTGAGTGACTTTTGAAAAAAAGCTTATCTTGTTTTTGTGTGGAGAATGTCACAAGACAACAAGCGTGGGGAGTAGGGAATCACTCCAGTG
>SJYV01012710.1:0-21243 GCA_006410875.1 Neotragus pygmaeus | reverse complement strand
CATGGGGGGTTTTCCCCCTACATCAAGCAACTCTCTAGCAGCAGCCGGGTGTCAGCTCAAGTCTGACACTATTGACCCAGAGGTGGCATCACATCCCGCAGGTTAAGGGGTTCAGTCCCACAAGGCCAAACCTCCCCCCAAACTTCCCCACTTGCGGACACTCAGCCCAAGTCACCTGTGCTCCTGATTGACCTGCTATAGATGAGAACTTCTCACAACCTCGCCTTGGGTTTGATTCATTTGTCAGAGTGGCTCACAGAATTCAGAGAACACTTTACTTACTCGACTAGGCCACCCCTTTCACCCCCTCCTCCCGCCTCCTCCCCCTTCTTCTTTCAACCTGGCTTCCTTTCCTCCCTTGAAATGAGTGACTTCACTTTCAAGAATAAGCAGATGGAAGAGACGCTTGGCGCAAGGAGGGGGAAGGGCTCAGAGCTCCATGCCCTCTGGAGTGCACCACCAGGAGAATCTCTAACCCAGAAGCCTTCTGAACCCCATCCTTTGGGGGTATTCTGGAGGCTTCTTTACACAGGCATGGTTGATTACATCATTGGCCATTGGCAAGAGAGGCTGGAGTGGGGGTGTTGAGGTGACTGAAAGTTCTAGGGCTCTAATCACTCAGGGTTGTCCACCAGTTCCCCACCCACAGAAGCTTTCCGAAAGTCACCTTGTTAACATAACAAAAGACACCTTTATTGTTCTCATCAGGTAGGATATTCCAGGGGTTTGGGGAGTTCTGTGGCCCTGACAGCTGGGATGAGGAAGAAGTCCAAGTATGTATACTTATTATAAATCTCAACATTACAGGAGGCAAGTGACATCATCTTGTCACACAGTCACCAGGTCCTAAACAGGATCCGACAACAGCTTCCTCTCCTTGGTCACCTGCAAGCACAGGGGTGGAGGTGACTTGTGGAATTTAAGAAAATACTTAGCTGTGAAATCCTATCCTCACCCTGAGACTTGCCTTGATAAGCTAGGCTGGAGGTTTGCTTCTAGGTTCGCAGCAAGAGATGGAACCTGAGACTTGACCTTGCCATCTTCCCAGGCTTTAGGCTTCTTTCTGTGTACCTACCCTCTTCGCGTTAGTCATGTTTGACTCCTTGCCACTCTGTGGACTGTGGCCTGCCAGATTCCTCTGTCCATGGGATTCTCCAGGCAAGAATACTGGAGTGTGTAGCCATTTCCTTCTTCAAGGGGTCTTCCTGACCCGGGGATCAAACCCGCATCTCTAACATCTCCTGCATTGGGAGGCCAGGTTCTTTACCACTAGCACAACCTAGGAAGCCCAAGGGTGCCTTCAGACCAAAGACAAATCGCCAGGACTGACTTTTCCTTCCAGTCCTGTGGATGACATCGTAAGCTTGGGAGGAAGCGACCTTCCCCTAGCCTCTGGTGTTCTCTCTCCTTTCTCTCAACAAGATTCTCTGGACATAGATTCCAACCCCACTCCACTTCTGCGGTCCCTGGGGTCTCCTTACAATCTGTCCAAGTCTTGGCCTTGGAGACAACTCTCAGAAACAAAGCCCACCCAGAGGGGAGCATCCTATTTGTCACCTCCTGGGAAAGCCCCTTGGGACACACTTCATCCAGGAACCCTCAGGCATCAGAGATACAGAAGCCCATTAACTGAGCTCTTTCCAACCCCATTTCTCAGAAAGCAGCACCTCCCTTCCTGCCTCCAACACCAAGGACTTCCTACATTACCTGTAACTTCCCAGCAGCTCCACCTTGACTGACAGGTATGGATTCTCAGCACTGTGACAATTATTTGTAATGTGTTTGTTTGGTCTTTCCCTATGTGAATTGGCAACACCCCCAGCAAGGCTGAGAGCCCCAGCTTAGATCTTAGATAAAAGGAAACAGAAGTACAGAGAGATTAAGTTGATCCTCCAAGTTCACAGGGCTAGGGAGGGATGCAGGAGCCCAAACTCCTGACTCTCATGCTCTAGTGCTGGACTGTCCAATAGGATAACCACTAGCCACTATGGGAGCTACTTATGTTAAAGTTTTAATAAATGAAAATCAAGTAAAATTAAAAATCCACAAAAATAGAGCTAGAGATGTAGAAAACAAACTTAGGGTTACCAGGGGGTAAGGGTGGGGTGGGATAAATTGGAAAATTGGAACTGACATGTACAAACTACTATATATAAAACAGATAACTAATAAGGATATTGCAAGGCACAGGGAACTCTACTCAATACTCTGTAAGAACCTATATGGGAAAGGAATCTGAACCATATATAAGCTTGTATGTATAACTGATTCCCTTTACTGTACACCTGAAACTAACACCACATTATAAATCAACTAGACTCCAATAAAAACCCACTTTCTTGGTCGTAGGATTGTCACACACTCCAGGTGCTCACCAGCCACGTGCCTGGTGGTCACCACATCAGAGAGGGTTAAGTTCTTCCATCCTCACGGCAAGTTCTGCCAGACAACCTGATGCTTCTCACTTATACATTTGGGCAAGAAGTCAGGCTTCTGTGGTGGCTCTGGCAGGTAAAGAATCTGCCTGTAATGCAGAAAACACAAGAGACATGGGTTCGATCCCTGGGTCAGGAAGAAGGAAATGGCAACCCACTCCAGGATCCTTGCGTGGAAAATCCATGGACAGAGGAGCCTGGCGGGCTACAGTCCACGGGGTGGCAAAGAGTCAGGCAGGACTGGGTGGCTGAGAACACGCACACACAGGGGGCAAAGTCACTACCAGCCCACCACCCTCACTACCCCATCCCTCTACTAAAATAGTCCCAAATGCCTCTTCAGGGCAGCCCGACGCTGACTTGTCTTTCTCTTCTTGCTGCCAGCTTGGCCCAGTCTCCAGGAGGGTGGCAGGAACCCTCAGCACCCAGACACAAGCAAAGAAGGCGATTTGAGGGCTGAGCCTGCATGACCGGCCCTCCCGCAGAGCCGCAGGAGAACAGCCGTGAGTGAGTCCCCTGCCGTGGCCAGACCAAAGGACAGACGCCCTCAGCCTCACTCTGGACACAGCTGACCTTTCTCGGGAATCAGCATGTCCTCCCAGCCCCCAAGCTGCCCTATGGCTAACTGTCTCCAGCCTCTACTAGCTTCTGGGGGTTTTAAGGCCAAAGAAATCCACCCCCCCCTTTTTTTTTCATAAAGCCCTGGATTTCTCTTGGCTTCTCTACACTCAGAGCTTGCATCTGGAGAAGAAAACCAGCTTCCACATGGTTTCTTTTTAGAAAGAAACTTGACTGAAGGAATATGCGCAGCAGGCTGCCCACTGGCCCCAGGCGGCACCTGGGCTGGGTCTCCTTTACTGTTCGAACCCCTCTCCCCAAGGATATCCTGGTCCTTCTCCTCATCTATCTCCTACTCACAGCATCCAGCATGGAGATGGGGGTCCAGCTTCCCCGGTCTCTGCCTCAGCAATCTCAGGTCCATTTCGCATCCTGTTCATTTCTGGTCCAAACACAGAACCCTAATACCAAATGCTCTTTCTAGCTATAAGGCAAGCTTAATTTGCTCTTTTTGACATCTATCTCCACCCTCTGACTCCAGGGGAGTGAGGAGAGGAGAGAGGCTCTGCATCCTGATGGCATGCCAGTTGATAAAGTGGAAGTCAGGAGCCAGGGTGGAACGTGTATCCCAGGCCCTGGGATGCAGGGACCAGCCGGTGGAGGCAACCCCATCACCGTCTTCTCCCTTTCCAGCGGTAGCATCTCTAGCAGAGATGTCTTTTTCTCAAGGCTTGCACCTCCTCATCAGACTCGGGCAGGAGGTTTTTCAAGGGACACATCCTCCCTACAGAAAGCCCCTGAGGAAGGCTCTCCCTGTGTGTGACTGTAGTGCCTTTCCCACCAATAAGGAGACTGGCACTTGCTTTGGCACTTGGACCTGCAGGTAGTAGGCATTAAGGACCCTCTTCCTGTTGGACAGCACATAGAAAGCAAACAAATCTTGTAGGAAGAATAGCAGGATGAGGACAGGAATCGTGCCGAAAGGTTGACTGGAAGAAAAAGTATTTGCAAAACGTTTGTTGAAGAGCCACCATCAGTCCATATTCATAGCTATGTTATTACCAGGAAAATAGCTCATAGAGACGGAGAAGACAATTTTCAAAGAAAACTTTGGAAAAACGGGCAGAACTTATGAAAAGGCAATTGTCACACAGAGACACAGATGCACATTCAAGGGGACTGAGGTGTCTTAAATGGAATATGTTCAATTTCGATTTCACTTGCTCTCTTAGATGACTTGCTCCCTTTCAGTCTCTTAATCTAAATGCTTTCTAAAGAGATCATT
This sequence comes from Neotragus pygmaeus, assembly GCA_006410875.1. Classification (NCBI taxonomy): domain Eukaryota; kingdom Metazoa; phylum Chordata; class Mammalia; order Artiodactyla; family Bovidae; genus Neotragus; species Neotragus pygmaeus. The sequence continues at coordinate 16,965 of SJYV01012710.1, read as the reverse complement.
TGAATGTAGGCATTTAAATTTAAAATATATATATATAAGACTGTGAGAAGACAGTTTTCACCCATTAGACTGGCAAAAATGAAAAAGAATGATCATTCCCAGTGTGAGGAGGTTGCTCTGTCAAAACCTGTGAAGAGTCTGGAATGTTTCTCCACATGCACGGTTTTTGTATTTCATATATATGGGTACTGCTGAAGTATGGGCTCTTGGATCAGGGAAAAGAGTTCTTTACTGATGCAACCAATAGAGTAAAGTAAACTGTCAGTCCCGGACGCCTAGACCCACGGGTAATGCTAGGAGGGCTGGTAAAGATTCTCTCATGAGTGGCAGATTTCATTCCATACACAAAGGATGGGAACAAGAAAGATTTCCTCCATTTGTATACAGGGGCAAGGCAGCCATCTCTCTCCTCTCTGGATTGGAAAGAGAAAAATCTTATGCCCCTTGGAGGAGGAATGGGAAGAATCCTGGATTCTCATGCTAACCTTTTGGAATATAAAAACATCTCTCCAAAGGTCAGCTAAGCCTGGTAGCTTTCACAGGCTTATACAGGCTTTTACAACCAAGAAATGGTTGCAAGGTTCCAGCTCTCATCCCTTTTGAAATTTAAACACTAGAGAGATAGTGGTCCAGTATTCCTGACACTTAGGAAGCTGAACCCAGGGATCTAGTCCAGTTCATAATCATTTGTCCCACTTGGGGAGATAAGAGAAATTTTGTCATCCTTTTAGATTAGAGGAATTAACAAATTGGCTGCAGACCTGACGTGCTGCAGTCCATGGGGTTGCAGAGTCGGACACGACTGAGCAAAGAGATGACTCAGTGGAAAAGCCCCTGATGCTGGGGAAGATTGAGGGCAGGAGGAGAAGGGGACAACAGAGGATGAGATGGTTGGATGGCATCACCGACTCAATGGACATGGGTTTGGGTGGACTCTGGGAGTTGGTGATGGACAGGGAGCCCTGGCGTGCTGTGGTTCATGGGATCACAGAGTCGGACACGACTGAGCAACTGAACTGAACTGAGTGACTAAACTGAACTGAACTGCAGACCTAATTCTCAGAGTGTATGGAAAGTAAAATGTGCCCATGGAAAGTGAAGGCAAACATTCTCTGTCTTCATACCAGGTACATTTCTCTGTCTCAGGAAAAATCCTAGGGTATTTTACAGGAGCACTGAGAAATACACAGAAGGTTTGTTTTCCCCCTATAAGACTGCAGAGAGAAAAGGACATACATCTGGCCTTTGCTGGTAGACACATATATTACTATAGCTCTCTGGAGATGAAATCTAGCCAATCTCTTCTGACCCTACATCTTAATACTCCAGGAATCCCCCTTTATAAAATGTAACAGAAATGAAACACAACTTCAAAAGAATATACATATAAGAATGCAAATTGCAGGATTGCTAGAAATGGCAACAAACGGAAAACAATCAAGATGCCTGCCCAGAAGTGTATAAAAGCTGAAACAGTTATAGTTCATACGAAGTGTGTTGTGGGAGTTTTTTTATGTTTATTCTATATCTTCACTTACATGAAGATACGTACATGAATTCTAAGTAGCTTAAGTAAATATTTACACAGGTGGGAAAGGCAGAACGGAAGAGATGTATAATACACCCATTTTGTAAAACAATGAAAAACCTTCCACATACATTTCATATAGGTACATAATTATATGGAGAAAAGATAGGATAGGACAGACTTTTAATATTAGCTGCTTTGGGGAGAGCAAAGGTGGGAAAGAAAGGGGAAGGGAAGGCTTAAATGCAGCAAAAAAGAAAAATATGCCTAGCTCAGTATCAGGAGAAAATTTAGGATATAAAACTCTCTCTGTGATATTACTCTAGGTTTATACAAATTTGAACCTACTCCAGGACAAGAACCAGACTGGGATGCCGACAAATGAAAATATTCTATCTGGGGGGTTCAGGATTTATTTATTCACTCAACAAATAGACTGAATGTCTAATCTGTACGAGGCACTGTTCTCATCCTTCGAAGGATGGCACTGGACAGAATCCTTGAACTCTCCCGTCAGGGAGATAGGCACTTCGGTCAAGAATAAATGTGGTAATAAGTGCTATGGTGAAAAATTAAACAGGAGAAGGACCAGGGTGACGGGGTTGCCTTCTAAACGGGCTGACCAGGAACGGCCTCTCTCTCTCTCCTGAGCAGGGACCTAAAGAAGGTAGGAAAGCAGCCACGTGCGTTTTCCTGCCCAGCTCGTGCCTCCGCAGGCTCTTTGCTTCACCCTACATGGTCTGTTTCTGAACCCTCTCTCCAGGGCCCTCCAGTAAGCCCCAAACCAAACACAGCCCTCTTCCTCGAGGTTTGACTGAGTGGAGGATGTTACGCCCAAGGTCGGAATCCCCAAAACTGAGAGAATAAGACGTCCACAGTAATGCAAGAGCACAAAGGGGTTTTATTGCTAGCTCGAGCTAGGGCTCAGGTCTCATCCAGCACAGTGGAATCTGACAAGAGCCCCGAGCTCTAGAATACAGCAGTATTTATCCCTGTTCTGTTGCAATAGCAGAGCTGGCAGATTGGTTAATTCAAGTGCATGCAAAATTCGAAAAAAGGGGCGTCTCAGGGTCTGATTGGTCGCCCTATGGTGAGGGGTTAGGTGTTGGGTTCTAACTGGTTCTCATTTCCCGGGCTGGCCGCGGGTCCTGATTGGTTCTCTTCTCTCCGGGCTTGCCACGGGTTCTAATTGGCTTTCATTTCCCGGGGCTTGATTTGATTTTCCCAGGCTGGCAGTTGATTGGCTTCTGTGTGCTGAGCTAATTTCAGGGAAACTGAAACTTAGGCCTAATTGCTACTAGAGCCTGTCATGCCCCTAACAGAGGAGATGAGTGCGTATCTAGCTTTCCCTCCTGGGGATGTATGCCATGTTGTACGTAGAATAAAATTCTTCTGGAGGCAGTGTGATGTCAGTGAAAAGTAATCTGGAGACGAGTGTTCTAGATTCAATGCCTCCTGGGGGCATTGCATGACCTTGAGCAAGTTTTTTTTTTTTTTTTTTTCTCTCTGGGATCTTGAGCAAGTTATTAGCTGCATGGCCCTGAGCAAGTTATTTATTCTTTCTGGGACCTTCTCAATAAAATGAGGGTGGGGGGTTAATAATCCTATCTACTTCCATAGAAACCATTAATTTTAGAGACTTACTGGATGCCTGGTACATAAACAGAGCTAAAAAGACTTAGCTCTCATTGTTACTACAGCATAGCTCTTACAGTTACTACTGTTACCACTCCTCCTGCTGCTGCTATGTCGTGTCCGACTCTGTGCGGCCCCATAGACAGAAGCCCACCAGGCTCCCCCGGCCCTGGGATTCTCCAGGCAAGAGCACTGGAGTGGGTTGCCATTTCCTTCTCCAATGCATGAAAGTGAAAAGTAAAAGGGAAGTCACTCAGTCGTGTCCGACTCTTCACGACCCCATGGACTGCAGCCTACCAGGTTCCTCTTTCCATGGGATTTTCCAGGCAAGAGTGCTGGAGTGGGTTGCCATTGTTACTACTGCTACCGCGAATGTTTTAAGGGTTGACTCTCTTGCAGTGTGGACTCACACTAAACTCATAGAGTTGTGAGGGCCTGATTGAAACTTACAGATGGTCAGCCCTCTTTTCTTAGAACTTACCTCTTATTGTTAAGGGAGAAAGAGAAGACAGGGATGGGATGCTACTGCTCTGAACCAGGCAGCCCCAGCAGGCCTCTCTGAGGAGGCAACAATCAAGCTGAATGAAGTAGGCAGGCAAGATATTTTCATTGTCAAGGGAAGGAGTGTGCATGAAAGAATATGTACCCAACTCAAAGATGCTCTGGAACTCTAAACAACTGAACCAAACCAATGAAACCTGAAACATTTTCTACACCTGGAATGTTTGTCATATCACAAATAAAAAAGTAATTTGTATTAGTGTTCTCTTTTAATCTTTTATCAAAAATATCAAGTAGAAATCATTTTCGTATGTTGTTGAAATACGTAGCCTCATCACACATCAGTTCATGATTCACAAATCGTTCATATTTGTTTAATATGTCAGGTTTTTTAAACAGGACATCTCTGAAATTTTGGCATAATCTTATCACAGGGGGGGAAAAAAAAGGATTCCCTGTTTATTATTTGGGTCACTCATTATTTTAAAACAAGTAAAGTCATGAAAAAATATTTTTGAGATTTTTTTTTTTTAGAGGAATAACATGATTTGAAGAATTCCAAAAAGCTTCTTCCCCTCCCCCCTTCTCCCCTGAAATCCCTAAAGCAAATATTTACCAGGAATTTGGAAACATCACTTTCTAATGGGAGGGGAGGCCCACAAAAACATATGGGAAAAATTAATACATAAAACATTAGGTAATGTTAATTATCTACAAAAAGCAGGATAAGGGTCTCGAGCAGTGGTCCCTAACCTTTTTCTTTTTGGCACCAGGGACCAGTTTCATAGAAGACAATTTTTCCTTGGACGGGCATGGGGGGAGAGGGGTGGTTTCAGGATGATTCAAGCATCTTGCATTTAGTGTGCACTTTATTTCTATTATTAGCATTACATTGAGATATATGATGAAATAATTATACAGCACCACAATGCGGAATCAGGGGGAACCCTGAGCTTGTTTTCCTGACCTCAGGCAGTAAGGCGAGCAATGGGGAGCAGCTATAAATATAAGTGAAGTTTTGCTCACTCACCCAGCACTCACCTCCTGCTGAGTTGCACAGTAAGTAATGGGTTGGGAACCCCTGATCTAGAGGGAGATGAGGGCTGCTGTTTTAAATCAGGTGGTCAGTGATGAGGAAAACACAGGTAAAGACAAAGGATGAGAAATCTGAGGAAGGCTTCCCGCAGTCACAAAGGAGAGAACAGTGAGCCCAGAACCCTTGGCGGAGGGGGGCCGGTCCTTGTGAGTTTCAACTCACTGTTTGGGAATTGTCACAAAAGGAGATGAGGAAAGTTCTTTCCAGGCACCTGGAGCTCCTGTGTGGAGGGAAGGAATCTGAATCAGCCAGAAAGGACAAGGAGCTGGGTGTGGCCCTAGCGCAGGAGAGTGGCAGCTAGGAAGGGGAGGGGAGGTAGAATTGGGGCAGCTGAGGAATGCCTTGCATACCACACTTGGGAGTTTTCAGTTCAGTTCAGTCGCTCAGTCGTGTCCGACTCTTTGTGACCCCATGAATGGCAGCACGCCAGGCCTCCCTGTCCATCACCATCTCTCGGACTTCACTCAGACTCACGTCCATTGAGTCCATGATGCCATCCAGCCATCTCATCCTCTGTCGTCCCCTTCTCCTCCTGCCCCCAATCCCTCCCAGCATCAGAATCTTTTCCAATGAGTCAACTCTTTGCATGAGGTGACCAAAGTACTGGATTTTCAGCTTCAGCATCATTCCTTCCAAATAAATCCCAGGGTTGATCTCCTTCAGAATAGACTGGTTGGATCTCCTTGCAGTCCAAGGGACTCTCAAGAGTCTTCTCCAACACCACAGTTCAAAATCATCAATTTTTTGGTGCTCAGCCTTCTTCACAGTCCAACTCTTACTTCCATACATGACCACAGGAAAAACCATAGCTTTGACTAGATGGACCTTAGTCGGCAAAGTAATATACTCTGCTTTTGAATATACTATCTAGGTTGGTCATAACTTTTCTTCCAAGGAGTAAGCGTCTTCTAATTTCATGGCTGCAGTCACCATCTACAGTGATTTTGGAGCCCCCCAAAATAAAGTCTGGCACTGTTTCCACGGTTTGGGAGTTTAGCTTACAGGAAACCAAGATGAGATCCTGGATCTGATCCAGTTAATTTCATGGAAGATGCCTCTGGCAACCTGACTGATGGACTGAAGCCTTCTTCTCCAAAATCCCCACTAGGATTGTAGCCCGGCCCACTGCAGCGCATGCTCTTAACTTTCCTGCCTTTGCCTTCACACTTCAGAATCAGTTCTTCCTTCCTGGCACCCTTGATGGGAATCCCGGTTGCCCATCTCAGGATCCATTTCCTGTTCTGTTACATAGTGATGGAGCCCTTGGCTTTAGCAGAGCACAGAGCTGCTTGGAATAAAAGCCTTATTTCCCAGCCTTGCTTACAGCTAGAGCAAAGTTCCTACAATGAAATGTAAATGGAAGTGTTGTGGGAGCTTTCTGGAAATCTTAAGAGACCCCTGGAACATACATTCACACTCTTGCTTCCTCTCTCCCCTCCGACTTTGTTAGAATGTGGTGGAATGATAGGAACCTGGGACCAATAAGATGGGAAAGAAACAAGAGCAAACTGGGTCCCCAGCAACTGGATCCAGCTGCCATTCCAGCCTTGATCCCTGACCTCTGCACTTGGTTTAAATGATTGTCTTTCTGGGACTTCTGTGGTGGTCCAGTGGCTAAGACTCCATATCCCCAATACTAGGGTTGGTGGGGGGCGGGGGTGCCTGGGTTCAATTCCTGGTCAGGGAACTAGATCCCCCATGCTGCAACTAAGACCCAGCATAGCCAAATAGAAAAGTTTTTTTTAATAAATATATTTTTAAAATGATTGTCTTTTATATTTAGGTCACTGTCATTTTGAGCTTTCTGTTCTTGAAGCCAAAGTCCTGGGCAAGAAAATGACACTGCTTTCTGGGGTTTTGTTTTATTTTGTAAGTATCCTCCTGTGTTGCTGCCTTTGGGGAGGAGCAGTTTGTTCCTGTGGACTGAAAGTTTAGAGGAGGACGGAGCCCTCCCGCCAAGCAAGGGTGCCAGGTGTGCCTGGCAACGCGTCCCAACCATAACCTCCCACATTCCCAGTGCAACCGGTTGTTTCTGTTTTACTGTATTTTATTGATTGCAAAACAGCTGCCTTATTTGCCTTTGGGAGAATTGCTTAGGCAGGACGGCTTGAGAATCACAGTTATCTTCTTATGCATTCATTATTTCTGGAGTACCCGTCACACGCCTGGCACTGGGATACTCATGTTCAGAACAAGGACCCCAAGGAGTCTGCTGTGTCCTGTGCAGATCAGATCAGTTGAGGAACAGTGCACTCCTCAAGATTTCACTGGGGGTAGAGGGAGGGTCACAGCGTGAATTGGATATTGACAAGCTCGAGCATACTTGGGGGAACCAAGGATGGTCAATATCTGGGCCACACTCAAACCATGAAGTTCAAAATCTTAAGGCATCAAGGTAAGGGGAATTCAGGGTGTGGCAGATGTCCTATTCAGGCTTAACCAGAATCCTTTGCCTCCATACTCTGGTAACAATTTCCCTTGCTTTGAAGGCGACCTGCTTTTCCCCTATTCTTTGTGTTTCTAGGAGGGGGTTTTACCTGCACTACTCTGACCTCTAGCCACGGGGACAGACATGTGACCTGAACCAGACCAATCAAAGCCAAACCCTAGAGTTTTTATCTTTTGCCCCTTGGAAAGAAGTTAAAGTGTGTGTTTGCAGAGATGGTGGTCCTCAGATCCTCAGCCACCTGGAAGAAGTTGAAGTGGTGGAGCAAACCACAGGCAGAAGACAAGCTGAGAAATGGCGAGATGGAGGACCTGGCTAGTCAACCATAGGGGTAGCTCTGTCCTCGCCATCCTGCAGTTGGCTCATAGGAGGCAGTAGCTGTCCTTTTTTATTTTACCTGGTTTGACCTGGGTTTTCTGTCACAACAGAGTCTTAAATAATGCAGGCCATGATCTCATATGTTGAAGTCTACCCTGTGAAAGAGGGATTAGTCAGCTATCTTGGATCTAAAAGCCAAAACTGGACCCAAGTGCAAAAGTTCCATGGAGGCAGACTTGTGTTCAGTATAAAGGGTTTTTGTGTTTTTTTTTTTCTACCTGGAATGTTATTACTATAATCTAAGAATAAAATGATTGGCAAGTTGACTGGTCTGAAGGGAGGGGGCTGAAAGAGGTGACTTTGTATTTCCTCTACAGCTCAATGACTACGCTATTCTAGGGAAGAAAGAAGTTAGTCCTATTGTCTATATTATACAGAAAATATTTAATTACTTTGCCACTGGAGAAAATAGAGAAGATCTGGATTTGAAGGGGCAACTTGCAGTTCACTATTGCACGCATGTACGCATCCATCCATCCAACCATCCAGCTGTCCATCCACCCTTCTAACTATCCATTCAGTGGATTCAACTATCCATTGAATGGATATTCAAACATCCACAATCTTTCACTCTGTGTTGGACTTGTGCTAAGTGCTGTATCTACAAACACAGGAGGACTTGGAACTCATTTGTAACCCCAAGGAATATAAAGGTCTTCAGAGGCAGCCAGATAGATAATCTAAGCAACACCACAAACAGAGGTGTTGGAATAAAAGGGTATGACTCATTCCATGACACTATGAAGAAGGTGGTAGGGAGAGTGAGGATGGTGGGGAGGTTTAATAGGAGTCCAGAGTAGAGGTAGATAGGAAGGAGGTATTGGCCAGGCAAAAGGCAGATGTGCTAGAGGTGGGAAATTAGGTCAAAATGCACCAAGGCATGGACTATCACTGCCCTTTAGAGCAAGGCAAGTGGTAGAGATTGCTAAAACAGAGGGTGAGATTGAAGTCAGGGGTTCATGTACCTGGATGAGGGACCGGGGTCCACCACAGGATTGTAATAGGAAAGAAATCTGACCTGAATTAAAGTTTTTGTTAAATTACGCTAACAATACAATCATATTGGTTTTTCATTGGCTATATCTCATGTTTTAATGTCATGTTGAATTCCAAAGAGTTCAAAGCTCTGAAGTCAAAGGATTTCATCCAAGGTCCAGGTTCTGTCACTCCCTGCCTATGAAATCTCAAGCAGTTCATTTAACTACTCAGAGACTCGGTTTCCTTGTCTGTAAAATGGGGATGATAATCCACTGTACAGGGTTGTTATGAGGATTTAATGAAATAAACTGTCTGAAAGCACCTTATAAATCTCACATAACCACACCAATGCACAGATTTGTTGTTGCTGCTTTATAAAGAACGTTTTTGTCATGGTATTATTATCAAACAAAATTTATGGTAATTTTTAAGGTGTAGGAAGTATAATATGGAGCTTGAAGATAACGGGGGTTATTTTGAGGTGAGAAGATGGACTAGAGGGAGAAGGCTGGGTCTTGCAGTTCAAGTAGACCCAGATGATAGGAGATCTTTGGTTTACTGGAAAGGATAAGGCAAAGAAGGCTAAACCAGATCAGTAGAAGCAAGCAGGCAGAGGCAGGAAGTAAACACTACAGGCCAAAGTCCAAACGAAGTACAAGGTCCGGGGGCCCATCAAGGAAGCAGAAAAAGGTGATAAGCAGAGATCCAGGTGGAAAACACTTGGATCTGAGCCACTGGAGTAGGTGGTACAAGAAGACTTTGATAACAGGTAATCAAGAGGCCTTTCTACAAAAACTCAGTTTTGTTCATTTGACAAACATATATTTCGTTCCCAGTTACATTTCAGGGGTTCAGAATACAAAGTTAAATAAGGTAAGGAGCTTACAACCCAGTGAGGAAGACAGACATACGTAAGGTATATAATACATCTGATAAGAGAAACAACAGAGGAAAACATGGAATATTCTGGAACAACAGGAGGAGCAGCTAATGCAGGCTGAGTTGCATCAAGGACAATTCTGGAGGAGGTGATGACTGAGTGGAGCCATAAAGAATGAACTGGAGTTAGCCAGGGGAACCCCTCCCCCATTTGGAGGGGGAGGGCGTCCTCGCAGCACCAACAGCCCAGCCACAGAAGAGAAACACAAAGCAGGAAATCTAAGCGGTTTAAGTCGCCGCCACAAATGAAGGCCGAGAGCCAGGGAGGGGTGACAAGGTGACGGGAGGAGACGTGGCAATAGTTGGTAAGAAAGCTCCCTGGGCCAGCCTAGGAAGGCTGGGGTTTCTTCCTGAAGGCCATGGAGGCCATGGAAACCTTAAGCCAGTGAGTTATAGAACAGAGAGAGCATTACCGAGAACCGACTCGCTTTGAATGAGGGACAAAGCAAGGGACTTGGGCACAGAGGGAGGTGGTGGACCAGAAAGACACAGAGAAGCAAGGGAGGAGGGTGCATTAGGAAAGGCTCTCCAGAGCAGCACACTACATATACGTGTGTGTGTGTGTGTGTGTACATAAGTAGTGTTAATATTAGTCACTCAGTCATGTCCAACTCTTTGCAACCCCATGGACTGTAGCACACCAGGCTTCTCTGTCCATGGAATTCTCCAGGCAAGAATACTGGAGTGGGTTGCCATTCCCTTCTTCAGGGAATCTTCTCGACCTGAATTAACTCAGATCTGAACTGCAGACAGATTCTTTACTGTCTGAGCCTCTAGGGAAGACTCTGTGTGTGTGTGTAGTGTGTGTGTGTGTGTGTGTGTATTGTATATAAATATATGTGCAATATATAAAATATATCAATTAAATATATATAAGCATATATAGTTAAAAGCACACATACATACATATATTAGGACAGTTACTATAAGGAACCGGTTCATACAATTGTGGAGACTAAGAAGCCCCAAGATCTGTAGTTGACAAGTTCAGGACCCAGGAGAGCCAATGGTATGGTTCTAATATAAGTCTGAAGGCCTGAGAACCAGGAAAACCAGTGGTGTAAGTTTCAATTTGAGTATGAGTCCAAAGGCAGAAGAAAACAGATGCCCCAGTTCAAAGAGAGTCAGGCAGAGAGAGCAAATTGCCCCTAACTCCACATTTTTATTCCATTCAGGCCTTCAACAGGTTAGATAGTGCCCACCACTTTGGGAAGGGCTATCTGCTTTATTAAGTCTACTAATTCAACTGTTAATCTCTTTCAAAAACATCTTCATAGACATACCCAGGAAAATGTTTAACCAAGTATCTTGGCATCCTGTGATTCAATCACGTGTGCTGTGTGCTCAGTTGTGTCCAACTCTTTGCAGCCCTAGGGGCTGCGGCCCAGCAGGCTCCTCTGCCCGTGGAATTTTCCAGGTAGGAATCCTGGAACAGGGTGCCATTTCCTACTCAAGGAGATCTCCCCAACCCAGGGATCAAACCTGCTCCTTTTGTGTCTCCTGCACTGGCAGGAGGATTCTTTACCACTAGCTCCACCTAGCATGTTGACACCTAAAATTAATCATCACCTTACCAGAATCAAGATCTCACAATAAAGTAGCTCCAGGCACCTGATGGGCTTTGGTGCTGCATCCTTGAGCTGATACTTGCAGTGAGATCAAATGGGAAGAGGACCACAGCCTGGAGGAGTGAGAGGGAGGTCAGAATGAGCAACAGTATGATTAGAAATTACGATTAAGGTATAAATCTACATTTACTGGCAGAGACAAATGTCCACTTAATATTGAAAAAGTGTTAAAACGTAGTATTTCACATGTGTGAAATGGTTTCATTTAAAAATGTGTTGTGTGTATGAGCAAATGTACACACATCTAGAAGAAAGTCTCGAAATAGAAATACAAATATGTTAATTGCAGATTTTTTCTGGGTGTTGTAATTCTAAGTGACTTTTACTTTCTTCCTTATACCTTTCTAAATTATCTCTTTTTATTTTCATAATAGGCATGAATTACCTTTGTAATCAGAAAAAAATCAATAAAGCTAATTTCATTTTAAAGAAATAATGTTAAAACCGAATGAGGATCCAACCAAGTCACCCTATGCTTCCACTCTTGAATGGTTCCTCATTGATCTAGCTCCTTGACACAGTCCATGGAGTCTTCTGTGACATGCCTTGTACTGGGGGAATTTTGGCTACTGACCACTATTCTAACCAAATAACCTCCCCACCTCAAACTGTCCCCTCCAGCAACACTGAGAAGTAGCATATCCCTAGACATATACGGCTGTTTGTGAGCCTTTAGCTCCCTTTCTTTTCTTGCTAATTCTCCCCTCTTCATGACAAGTGATTACTCTCCATAAAACTCAGTCCAGGCAGCTCTCCTCCCAGAAGCCATTTCTCGCTCTTGCCAGGCTGTGTTTAGTGCCACAACTTCAGCTTTCCACTTATCCCAATAGCACAGCACCTCCATACTGAATTGTGGCTGCCTGTGGGATGTGTGTGTGTGTGTGTCTCTCTCCACCACTGGATGATGTCTCTCTTCCCTTTGACCCTCTCCAGGATTCTGGCCCAGAGCCAGAGTCGAAAACTTCTGGTTGACTAAATGGATAAGTTTTAGTGATGTGTAAGAACCAGGATCCAGATTGTATTTTATCATGGTGAGTAACAGTGGGTCAGTGAAAACCTAGAAAGGGAAGATGTTAATACTCTAACTCAGATAGTAGCCCTCCTCTTCCTCTCTTTCTTCTCCTGCTTTGTCCCTGTTTTTCTTTCCTCCTCCCTCTAAGACCCCTATACCCACCTTCTTCCTTTTCTTTCTAGAGAAGTGTTTCCCAAATTTTGCTGCACAAAAGAATTGCCTAGGGAGCCTGCTACATGCACATTCCCAGGCCCTGCCCATAGTTCTTATTTCTTAGGTCAGGGGCCCAAGAATCTGTATGTTAAGAGGAACCGGTAGACCAGATGATTATGATACCAACTTGAAAAACACTATCCTAGAAAATGTAGGATTCTTTTTTCCTTCTCTACTAACATTAGCTGAGGAAGCTTTGAATGTGTTACCTGCAACATTCTCCATTTCCCAGTCATGTTTCCTGATCCTACAAGCTCAAATCATGTCATCCATTCAGACCTACACGCATCGTGGGACAGAGTAGCTTTCTGTGTGGCTGACATATGTACTGTGACTAAGTAACATCCCCCTAAGCCTTCAATGCACCTGACTCACAAGTGTGATGACTGTTTCTTATTATTTATATAACAACTATAATTACCACCATCACCATGGTCCCACTAACTGCCATTTCTTAAGTTCCTACTAAGTGTCAGGCCCCGTGTAAAATAACTTACTAGCTTTATCTCATTTAATAGTCACAGCAACTCCATAAAGCAGATATTGTTCACTATCCCTAATATACTGATAAGAAAGCTGAGATTAGGGAGGTTATGAAACCTTCCTAGGTCACAAACTCATAAGTAATGGAGTCATTTGAGCGCAAACTGATGCAACTGCTAATCCTATGGTCTTCCCACTATGGGATTTATTTTTACTTATTCTCCTACCTGACTTATTCTCCTAACAAAGATTTCCTCGGATAACAACAACAACAGTAATAGTATACTACATAACTCTTTACACCAAAACTAATTCCAGAAGGAGCACAGATTTAAAAGTACAAAGATGAAACTTTAAAAGGATTATAAGAACACCTGGTGTCAGACAAAAATAGATAAAGCCACAAAAGCCTTGTAGTTGTTGTTCAGTCACTCAATCATGCCTGACTCTTTGTGACCCCATGGACTGTAGCACGCCAGGCTTCTCTGTCCTTCATGATCTCCTAGAGTTTGCTCAAACTCATGTCCACTGAGTCGATGATGCCATCCAACCATCTCATCTTCTGTCATCCCCTTCTCCTCCTGACCTCAATCTTTCCCAGCATCAGGGTCTTTTCCAATGAGTCAGCTCTTCACATCAGGTGCCAAAATATTGAGTTTCAGTTTCAGCATCAGTCCTTTCAATGAATATTCAGGAATGAGTTCCCTTAGGATTGGCTGGTTTGATCTCCTTACTGCCCAAAGAACTCTCAAGGGTCTTCTCCAGCACCACAGTTCAAAAGAAGGAATCTAAGCTCTATTTACAACTAAAAACTATGCACTAGATTAAATGTAAAAAGATAAGACAGAGAAGGGGAGTGAAAAACCGCATCAGCAACCTGTGCAGTGATGAGCTCCCCAGGCTTGACGTGAAGACAAGCCCCAGTCATGGAACTGTGTGCGGCAGTGCACGAAGCTGAAACTCCAGTAAGAACTCTGATTCTCTGACCAAGATAATTTGGGAAAGAGGCCTCTGCAGTCCCCACAGTGTGTGAGGAGTCCTTGTTTTCTTCTCTTTTTTCTCTTGCTTCTTGGTCCTGAGGATGGGTCCCAGTCATGGACGGGTGCTATCGCCTATAAGGATGCAGACAGATAAAACCCTAAGTAAAACCCCATCTTTGTGAGCAAAGGATCAGGAAAGACTGCTCTATGATCTGGATCACAAATAAGAATGCTGGAGAGGAAAGACCCAGAAAAAGGAATTTTCTAATTCTGTGTGTAAACCTACACAAGGATCAGACTTAACTCTGAGGTATGAATGCACTAGACAGATACAAAGCATCATGGGAAAGTCTTTGAGAACTGAATTATAATTTAAACCATCACTCAAGTCTCAAATTAACCCCAGAGTAGCACAAACATGGGACAGACCGCAAACGCCATAGCACCAATTTGAAAACTAACATTGCAAAAGTCATCCACAGAAGGAGGTACAGATCTTGCCATATGAACAAAATAAGGTCTGCTGCTGCTGCTGCTAAGTCGCTTCAGTCATGTCCAACTCTGTGCGACCCCATAGACAGCAGCCCACTAGGCTCCACCATCCCTGGGATTCTCTAGAAAAGAACACTGGAGTGGGCTGCCATTTCCTCCAATGCATGAAAGTGAAAAGTGAAAATGAAGTCGCTCAGTCGTGTCAAACTCTTAGCAGCCCCATGGACTGCAACCTACCAGGCTTCTCTGTCCATGGGATTTTCCAGGCAAGAGTACTGGAGTGGATTCCCATTGCCTTCTCCCAATAAGGTCTACTGAAATATAAATATCAACATTTGCCAGAGGATTTTAATAGCATACAAAGTCTCATAACATAATGTTTAGAATACAACCCCAAATTACCCAGCAAACACAAAAGAAGAAAATTTCAAGGGGAAAGATAAAAGATGCCAACTCCTAGATGATACAGATGTTGGAATGATCAGGCAAAGGTATTAAAGCAGTTTTCATAATGATGGTCCATAAGATAGAGGAGAATAGTCTTGAAATACATGAAAAGATAAACATTCTCAGCAGAAAAAATAGAAACTATTTTAAAAAGGAAATTTTAAAACTGAAAAATGTATAATCTGAAATAAAAGATTTACTAGATGGACTCAATAGCAGCATGGAGATGATAGAGATAAGAGTCAGTGAACTTGAAAACAGATGAATAGGAATTATCCAGTCTGAATAATAGAGGGACTAGAGACTGAATAACAATAAGCATAGCCACAGAGACCTGCGGCACAATATCATAATGTTTAACGTTCATGTCACTGGAGTCCCAGAAGAATAGATGCTGGTACATTAAAACATTTGAAGAAACAATGGCCAAAATTTCCCAAAGCTGGTGAAAAACGTTATTTATAGANATGAAAATGAAGTCGCTCAGTCGTGTCAAACTCTTAGCAGCCCCATGGACTGCAACCTACCAGGCTTCTCTGTCCATGGGATTTTCCAGGCAAGAGTACTGGAGTGGATTCCCATTGCCTTCTCCCAATAAGGTCTACTGAAATATAAATATCAACATTTGCCAGAGGATTTTAATAGCATACAAAGTCTCATAACATAATGTTTAGAATACAACCCCAAATTACCCAGCAAACACAAAAGAAGAAAATTTCAAGGGGAAAGATAAAAGATGCCAACTCCTAGATGATACAGATGTTGGAATGATCAGGCAAAGGTATTAAAGCAGTTTTCATAATGATGGTCCATAAGATAGAGGAGAATAGTCTTGAAATACATGAAAAGATAAACATTCTCAGCAGAAAAAATAGAAACTATTTTAAAAAGGAAATTTTAAAACTGAAAAATGTATAATCTGAAATAAAAGATTTACTAGATGGACTCAATAGCAGCATGGAGATGATAGAGATAAGAGTCAGTGAACTTGAAAACAGATGAATAGGAATTATCCAGTCTGAATAATAGAGGGACTAGAGACTGAATAACAATAAGCATAGCCACAGAGACCTGCGGTACAATATCATAATGTTTAACGTTCATGTCACTGGAGTCCCAGAAGAATAGATGCTGGTACATTAAAACATTTGAAGAAACAATGGCCAAAATTTCCCAAAGCTGGTGAAAAACGTTATTTATAGATCTAAGAAATTCAGTAAATGGCAACCAAGATAAAGTCAAAGAAAACCATGCCCAGACACATCATAATAAAACTACTAAATACCAGAAAAAATATTTTAAAACTTTGAAAGAGTCTAAAGAAAAACAGCNAAACATTTGAAGAAACAATGGCCAAAATTTCCCAAAGCTGGTGAAAAACGTTATTTATAGATCTAAGAAATTCAGTAAATGGCAACCAAGATAAAGTCAAAGAAAACCATGCCCAGACACATCATAATAAAACTACTAAATAGCAGAAAAAATATTTTAAAACTTTGAAAGAGTCTAAAGAAAAACAGCACCATGGTTTTAGAGGAAAGATAATTCAAATGATTACTGATTTCCCATCATAAACAATGGAGTCTAGAAGATAGTTAAACATCTGTAAAGTGCTGAAAGAAAATGAGTGGCAACCCAGAAGTCTATATCTGGTAAAAACATTTTGCAGGAATGAAGGTAAAATAAAGGCAATTTCAAATAAAGGAAATCGCTGAGAGTTTGTAACCAGCAGACAGGCTTTAAAATAAATGCCAATGGAAATTTTTTAGTGCAAAGGAAACTGATATCAGGAGGAAATTTGGAAATTTAAGAATGAAAGAAAAACAAACAAAAATGGTAAAAATCTGGGTAAATGGATACTAATTTTCATCTCTTAAACTCCTTA
Organism: Neotragus pygmaeus; assembly: GCA_006410875.1. Classification (NCBI taxonomy): domain Eukaryota; kingdom Metazoa; phylum Chordata; class Mammalia; order Artiodactyla; family Bovidae; genus Neotragus; species Neotragus pygmaeus. The sequence goes on along the minus strand of SJYV01012710.1, from coordinate 324 downwards.
AGATATTTAAAACTATTTAAAGCAGTAATTATAGAGTTGTATAGGGCTTTCAATGTATGTAGATTGCAGATACAGAAAACAGGATACCTGTAACATAAAGGGATCCAGGCAAAGGAAACTATATGATTGCAGGGTTTCTGCAATTCATCTGAAGTAATGAAATAGTAACACTAAGTGGACTGTAAAAGTTTAAGCGTATTTGCTATAGTCCCTATCTATTTACTTAAATGCAAACAGATATAGCCCAAAATCAACTGATAATGTTAGGCCCCAGAAAGGCCTATTCTCGGGAAACGTCGCCTCACAGATCACCAAGACTCGAAT
>SJYV01012704.1:0-17185 GCA_006410875.1 Neotragus pygmaeus | reverse complement strand
GGTCACAGAGAGTCAGACATGACTGGGTGATTGAACAGAATGGAAGAGATACATATCAAAACCTTAACAATTCTCATGCCCTTTCAGGTAGTAATTAAATTTTTCAAGATCTAAAATTCTTTAAAAAGATACCAAAATCATACAGTTTTAAATACAAAAAAAAATTTAGTGTACAGTAAAACACTGGCAAAAGGCTAAATGCTCATAATTGCAACCTTCTATATAGATATATATTTATATTTACTTGTGGGTGCTATCTATGTGATAATAATACATATGTAAAAATTACATATAAAGACTTTTCAGAGTCTTAAATTCATATAGCATCATATAATATTAGAAGGAAAGCACAGGATTCGATATTGGGTAAAAATTCAGATGGTCTTTATTATATAAAATTTTAAAAAGTAAGGTAAGAGACCAATACCAACATCTGGGAGTGGTTATCTCCGAATAATTGGATTATTTATTCTTCCCCTTTTGTTCTGTTTTTATTCAGTTCAGTTCAGTTCAGTAGCTCAGTCGTATCCGACTCTTCACGACTCCATGATTATTCAGTTACTCTGCATTTTCTACATTGAGAATTCACTGTTTATTTTTTAAAACTAATGCATTTAAAGTTACAAACAGCTTATCTTACTATCCCATGTATACTTAATTAAACTAGGCTTTTTAATTAAAAGATATTTTTCACTTTGAAGTTGATTATATCTTCTAAAATTATCTCACAAATTACTTGCTAATGTCACAGATGCTTTTGCATTNTTTTTTAAAACTAATGCATTTAAAGTTACAAACAGCTTATCTTACTATCCCATGTATACTTAATTAAACTAGGCTTTTTAATTAAAAGATATTTTTCACTTTGAAGTTGATTATATCTTCTAAAATTATCTCACAAATTACTTGCTAATGTCACAGATGCTTTTGCATTTTGTGAAAGTGAGAGTTGCTCAGTTGTGTCCGACTCTTTGTGACCCCATGGACTGAAGACCCCCAGGCTCCTCTGTCTGTGGAATTCTCCAGGCAAGAATTCTGGAGTGGGTTGCCATTCCCTTCTCCAGGGGATCTTCCTGACCCAGGAATGGAACCTGCATCTCTTGCACCTCCTGAACTGCAGGCAGATTTTTACCGTCTGAGCCAACAGGGAAGTCCTTTTGTGTTTTAGATTCTACTTTAACAAATTTCAAAATTATTTAATGAAAATAAATTTTAACAACTGAATTTATTCAAGACATAAGAAAAAACTTAGGACAATATTAAAGAAGACTAAATATGATAGAAATATATTCAAATAGCTATTATAAATGAAAGAATTGGCTTAAAAGTGTTCAAAAATTCTTAAGTAATATCTATACTGAGACTTAGCATTACTAAGTGCTCTATTACACCATTATAGAAAATTTCATTAGAAGAATACATGTTTGGTTCGTTTTGGATACTTGATATGTCTTAAACTTTGAGTCCAAAGAAGAGGGGTCAATGAAGAGAGAAGCAGACTTTTGAACTTGAATGTTGGGAGTTAAGCCGCCTTACCTTTTATATAGTGTATTATGTTTTCAGAGATCTTTCAATATACTATTCTTACAACGCCACTGTGAGATACACAGGCCAAATATTTAATGAATTTGAGGGTTTTTGTGGCTTTCTCAGCCAATAGGTCCCAAATCTATGAATAGAGACCAAATCTTATAGTCCTGTATTTTCTAAATGTAACATCTTTTTTCTTTCTAAAGACAGCTCTTTAAATCCAGGGGAGGGAAAGCTTTTAGGCAATAGGATCTCACTACATGAGTCAAGTTATGTAACATGAGTGACTTTCTGTGTCTAAATACAGAATAAAAGATTAAAACTGGAATTTATATGTACGTGTTTGTCTGTTTCCTCTAGTTCCTATTTCATATCACATGGTTCGCATTATTATAGTGCAAGGTACCTAAAGTGTGTTTCTCAGTTGTTCCTAGGATGTAGAAACTAACAATAGTTTCCTTGTCTTTATTCAGCCATGGGAAAATATTAACTAATATTTTGCCTCAGAAATCTCAATCAACATTTTACTCAGGCACTTCTAACATGCAGATACATGAAAATAATCTAAAAGGAGCAGGCACTGTACTTAAAGTGTGTTTTACAAAATCTATTTCTGGCCTTATGAATAATGTATGCTGTATTCATATAGAAGTAAGGATACTAACGTGACTGACTGTAGTCAGACTAGCCAGCCTTCCTCCTGCTACAAAGAGGTATGAGTTTTGTTTTGTGTGTTCCCATTAAGACATTTCAACGAAATACCCATCACATGTGTTGTGGAGTAAAATAAACTGAGCTATAGACAAAGCAGACACAAAAGCAATGGTGCTTCTGAAGTTTGTGAACAAGCAGGATATGTCAGTCTTTGCAAGTGTAGGACTTGTATTTATCAGTTTAATAAATTTCTAAGTGCTTTATGACTCCAGTGATTAGGCATTAGAGCTAATTACTCTGAGTATTTNCAAAAACAGATTATTGTTTGCTCGCTAGACTATTGCTCACCTCCTGTTGTGTGGCATGGTTCCTAACAGTACCAGTTCATGGTCCAGGGATTGGGGGCCCTTGGCTTTAAGTTCTGTCTCATAATTGGCGTTTTGTGTTTTTTTTTCCTATCTATTTGCATCATTTCCTTATTTGGACCTCTATCGAGATATTTTTCTGATGTTTCAATTTGCCTATATTCTGTTTTGCCACAACTAACTTGCTTTTAAATATATCTATTGGGCATTTTCTTTTGGTTACTGTATTTTCTTCTTCTAAAATGAACATCTGAATTTTTTAAATATATATTTTAAGTAGCTGAGGCTATTCATGTTCACTTTTTGTCGACAAAAGTCTCCATAATCAAAACCATTATTTTTCCAGTAGTCATGTATGGATGTGACAGGCATACCCTGAAGAAGACTGAGCACCAAAGAATTGATACTTTTGAACTGTGGTGCTGAAGAAGACTCTTGAGAGTCCCTAGGACAGCATGGGGACTAACCAAACCCTGGTTTGAAAATCACCAAATTCATATACCATTAATATTCAGGAAATCAACCCTGAATACTCATTGGAAAGACAGATGATGAAGCTGAGGCTCCAATCCTTTGGCCACCTGATGCAAAGATCTGACTCATTGGAAAACATCCTGATTTTGGAAAAGATTGAAGACAGGAGGAGAAGGGAATGACAGAGGATGAGATGGTTAGATGCCATCACTGACTCAATGGATATGAGTATAAGCAAACTCTGAGAGATAGTAAAGGACGGGGATACCTGGTGTGCTGCAGTTCATAGAGTTGCAAAAAGTCAATCATGACTGAGTGACAAAACAAAAGTTGTTGTTGTTTTTTGTTGTTTTTTTTTTTTGGTATTATTCTCTATTTTTGTAAATTGGTTGACCTGAATCACTTTAAAGATGTGTCTGAAAATTCTGACATCTAGATCAACAAGGTAGTTCTGCTTGGTTTTATTTTATTTTTGGCTTTTGGTTAGTTGATGTTCCCTTATGCAATATGATTCTTTTAACCTAGAGAATTAAGCTTTCCCTTTGCAAGGAATATAGATGGCTTCTTCTCTTGTGGCTCAGTTGGTAAAGAATCCACTTGCAGTGCAGGAGACCTGGGTTTGAACCCTGGGTCAGGAAGATCCCTTGGAGTAGGAAATGGCAACCCATTCCAGCTTTATTGCCTGGGAAATCTCCTTGACAGAGGAACCTGGTGGGCTACAACCCACCATACATTCTCAAGAATCAGACAAGACTAAGCAACTAAAACAAATCACCATTGCTAGGAAAATTGAGTGACTGATCACCTTAATTCAACCAGACCAAAATGACTAAAAGGTGTTTTACTTTTGGAATTAATTTCTATTTTCTGTTTCATGTCTAGTCATCAAGTATATCCATGTAGTAGTTCCACCTGAGTCTAGGGTGTTATGCAACACTGATGTATATCCAAACTAAACTATGATTCAGGGTCTCAAGTACCTGTCTGTTATCTTTTGTGTCTTAAAAATTGCTACAAGAATTTGTCCTTTTATTTCTTAGTATCAAACCATTCCTGCAGTACTTTGTTGAAATCATAAGATTTTGATGTGTTAGCAGAATTCAAGAATGTCCTAAGGAAAGAGCTGCTACAGAGTGTGTTTGTTCAGTCACTCAGTCATGGATTGCAGCCTGGAGGAACATGGAATTTTCCAATCAAGAATATTGGAGTATGTTGCCATTTCCTATTTCAGGGGACCTTCCCAACCCAGGAGTTGAACCCATGTTTCTTGGGTTTCTTGTATTGGTATGTGGATTCTTTATGACTAGTGCCATATTGGANCAGCCTGGAGGAACATGGAATTTTCCAATCAAGAATATTGGAGTATGTTGCCATTTCCTATTTCAGGGGACCTTCCCAACCCAGGAGTTGAACCCATGTTTCTTGGGTTTCTTGTATTGGTATGTGGATTCTTTATGACTAGTGCCATATTGGAAGCCCTGGCTGCTGCAGAATGCCATACCAAATTTTAGCACAGTTCCCATTTTCCTAGGTTGATGTTCTCTCAAGTCTTTGCTGCCTTAGAAGATTTCTGAAGCCTTCAAGTATATTTAATTTGTTTATTACTTTTTCTAATCAATGGGATTCTCTTATTCCTTTTAGATCAGTTGATCTACTGCAAGATAAAAGATCTTTTCTGAAAGCAGGACTATAATGGTCTTATAAGTCTTTCAAATTTTTTAAATTATAATTTTTAGCAATCTTTTAAAAAGTAGATTTTACTGTCAACTTTGAGAACAAGCTGTTTGGATGTCTATCTGTTGTCAGAGGAAATCTAAGCTATTCTCAGTTGTAAGTGACTGAGTAAAATGTCCCAGCCAAATTTGATGAAATAATATAACTATCCTAATTTCTCATGAGATAAGCTGTTATGCTAAAGGAATTCATCACATATTTCTGAATAGTTTACTTTTATTGCTAAATGAAAATATTATTTGCAAAGGATAAATGCACATATATTTTTTAAATTTTGTTAAATAGCAAGTAGTCACCATCTAAAGAAACACAATTTTTAAAGAGTTCTAAAATATATTCATTTCATTTCATTTCAGTCGCTCAGTCATGTCCGACTCTTTGCAACCCCATGAATCGCAGCACTCCAGGCCTCCCTGTTCANCATGATGCCAACAAATAAACCAAAAAATAAAATCAAGAAAAGGTGGGAATTCATAGGAACAAAAGCTGTCTCCCATTGCTATATCATATCTCATCAATAGTATCAGTTTCTATATAAGACTACCATGATATATATAGAGGACAAACTTGTTGCCGGGGGTAAGGCAGAGGGTGGTATAAATTGGGAGACTAGGATTGACATATACACATGACTACATATAAAATGGGCTTCGCAGGTGGTGTTAGTGGTAAAGAACCGACCTGCCAATGGAGGAGATGTGGGTTCAATTCCTGTGTTGGGAAGATCCCCTGGAGAGGGAAATGGCAACCCACTCTAGTATTCTTGCCTGGGAAATTCCATGGACAGAGGAACCTGGTGGTTTAGAGGTGATGGGGTCACAAAGATTTGGACACCTTGAAGCGACTTAGCATGCACATATGAAAGAGAGAACTAATAAGAACCTTCTGGATGGCATAGGGAACTCAACTCAATACTCTCTAATGACCTATATGGGAAAATAATCTTAAAAAGAGAGGATATATGTATATGTATAACTAAATCACTTTTCTGTGTACCTGAAACTAACACAACATTGTAAATCAAGTATACTTTAATAAAAATTAAAGCAAACTAAATCTGACATTAAATAGGGTTCTCACCAGCCAACTCTGGAATATTTGTCTTCCCGCTGTCTCTACAGTGTCTTAAACGTTATGTCCAAAACTGTTGAATACACATTGCTAGAATTTTCATGGTTGAGTTGTGAAGGTGTTTGAAAGGATGAAGGTGTACAGGTGTTAATATTTTCATATTTGGTTTCATGTGGACATAGCCTGAAAGCCCATGGGATGGTGGATGGTCACTGACTTCTGCTAGGCATTGGGACTTTGAAAATGTGAACGCACGCACTGTTTGGGTGCAGTGGCAGAAGCTGCCAGAAGTCTTCAAGAATCACTTGTTAGTAGAAGAATCCACAGCTCTGCATGGTTCCCAAAATACAGCCAAGAGTATCATAACAAACTGGCTCATTAGCACCTAGTTTTAAACTCCTACACTTAAGCGACATCACTGCCTTACAGAGAGGGTGATACAAATCACATGTGAGCTTCAGTGTAGCCAGAATTCTCCAGCATCACAAGCCAGGCCAATTAAGCAGCTGACCGGACTTCCTGCGGGGAGGAATCTCTTGCATCTCTGTGGCTAGGTAATGAAGTATCATTTCAGTAACTGTGTTTGTGGTTCTCCCTCCCTTTTTTTGTTTCGTAAAGAATTAATGTCTTTAATTTGAAATTAAAGAACCTTGTGGAAGCTGTGCAGGTTTAATAAATACATATTAAATTTATTAACTTTCACGAACCTGGTAAATAACTCACACACATCCTCTTGATTGGAGATTGAAGAGCAAGATCTGACCTCCTAGGAAACTTCTCATTAGAATCTACTGGCACAGCATCTTCTGTTACTCTTTCTTTCCCCTGTGCTGATGGCCCTTCTGGCTGTTGATAAATGTAGTTGCCTATGTGATGCTGTTGCCTCATGGATATCTCAAAGTAACATGTGAACACGGAACCCAGAATGAAATGGCTGTTAGCTCCATCCATTTGAATACAATTAGTCTGGAGTCTGAGAAGTTACAACTCAAGAACAGGTGAGCACATGTATTTGTGAAGATACCAGTTCCCCCTTAGGAAGCAGAAGGTGCTTCCTGTTTCCCCCTTCCTCCCGTAATAGCCTACAGTTTAGGATATAAGTGAGTGGAAAAGTCAAACCGATGTCCTATTAAGTAGATCCAATAATATCGAGAGTTTTTTCTGGATAGGCTGCTATTTCAGTACGTTGGAAGGGAGTGTATATTTCTCTCATGCCTTAGTATAGAAAGGGTAGACCCAAGAGAGCTATAAAAATCAGCATTCTATAAAATGTCTGACAAGTCAAATAGGATACAGCTCAGAAATGACGTGTGACTCCTTTCTTTTGGAATTACTGGAGACTGACGCAAGTTAGAGCCTGGTCTCTGTGTCTTTCTCTGCAAGGCTGGATCTGGGCTCCATTGTGAAGGCTTACAGTGTCCCCTTTCCTACCCACCAACCCCCATCTAAGGACTGTTTGCCAGAAAGGGCTACTTTATCTACCATCTCCCTTTCTCCTCCAGTAAAATTTGTTTTCAGGAAAGGTTATGACATTAATCTGAGTATGCATCAATGTTTTATTCTCTCAAAAACACAGTAAGTGTAGGTGAGAGAGCTGTGGCGTTTGGGTACCAAGCATGGCTTCTGTGTACATTTGAAATGGCACAGGCTGGAATGTAGTGTCCTCCTCTGCTCTGTACCAGGACAGAAGACTTGTCCCAGTTCTGCTAGCCTTGCCTGGAAAGTCCACTGTGGCATGGACCTCAAGACCTCACCTATTAACTATATTGGAAAGGGGAGAAGATAATTACTAGCATTGGGGAATACACAGGATTGATTTAGGAAGGAAGACACTTTGGTGTCTTTACACTCTTGTATAAATAAAGCTGAGTGCCTAAGAATTGANCTCAGCTATTTGTAAGGCTTTCTCAGACAACCATTTTGCCTTTTTGCATTTCTTTTTCTTGGGGATGGTCCTGATGACTGTCTCCTGTACAATTTTACAAACCTCCATCCATAGTTCTTCAGGCACTGTCTACCAGATCTAATTCCTTGAATCTAACTTGTCATTTCCACCGTGTAATCATATGGGATTTGATTTAGGTTATACCAGAATGGTATAGTAGTTTTCCATACTTTCTTCAACTTAAGTCTGAATTTGGCAATAAGGCGTTCATGGTCTGTGCCACAGTCAGCTCCCAGTCTTGTTACTGTTGACTGTATAGAGCTTCTCCATCTTTGGCAGCAAAGAATATAAACAGTCTGATTTCCGTATTGACCATCTGGTGATGTCCGTGTGGAGAGTCATCTCTTGTGTTGTTGGAAGAAGGTGTCTGCTATGACCAGTGTGTTTTCTTGGCAAAATTGTTGGCCTCTGCCCTGCTACATTTTGTACTTCAAGGCCAAGCTTGTGTTACTCCAGGTATCTCTTGACTGCCTACTTCTGCATCCAGTCCCCCATGAGGAAAAGGTCAATTTTTTTTGGTGTTAGTTCTAGAAAGTCTTGTAGGTCTTCATAGAACCATTCAACTTCTGCTTATTCAGCATTAGCAGTTGGGGCAGAGACTTAGATTACTGTGATACTGAATGGTCTGCCTTGGAAATGAATGGCTATCATTCTGTCATTTTTGAGATGGCACCCAAGTACTGCATTTCAGACTCTCTTGTTGATTTTGAGGGCTACTACATCTCTTCTAAGGGATTCTTGCCCACAATAGTCAATATAATGGTCGTCTGAATTAAATTCACCCCTTCCGGTCCATTTTCGTTCACTGATTCCTAAAATGTCAATGTTCACTCTTGCCACCTCGTCTTCGACCACTTCCAATTTACCCTGATTCATGGACCTAACAATCCAGGTTCTTACGCAATACTGTTCTTTACAGCATCGGACCTTACTTTCACCCCCCCAGACATATCCACAACTGGCCACTGTTTCCACGTTGGCTCAGCTGCTCCATTCCTTCTGGGTTTTTTGTTTTTTTTTTTTTTTTGCTCTTCTCTAGTAGCATATTGAGCACGTACTGACCTGGGAAGTTCATCTTTCAGTGTCATATCTTTTTGCTCTTTCATACTGTTCATGGGGTTCTCAAGGCAAGAATGCTGAAATGGTTTGCCATTCCCTTCTCCAGTGGACCACATTTTGTCAGAACTCTCTGCCATGACCTGACCGTCTTAAGTGGCCCTACACGGCATGGCTCATGCTTTCATTGAGTTAGACAAGGCTGTGGTCAGTGTGATCCATGTTTGGTTAGTTTTCTGTGATTGTGGTTTTCATTCTGTCTGGTCTCTGCTGGATAAGGATAGAGGCTTATGGAAGCTTCCTGATAAGAGGTACTGACTATGGGGCAAACTGGGTCTTGCTCTGATGAGCAAGATGCTAAGTAAATCTTTAACCCAATTTTCTGCTGACGGGTAAGACAGTAAGAATCTTCCAGGTAGGCACTGTCAACTCATTCTTCATTAAGGAGGGTGTAGGGAGGTGCCTGTCCTTGTCCCTGAGGTGCAGGAGCCTAGGTCTAGACCAGCTCTTAACCTGTGCTACCCAGAAGCCAGGCTGTCAGTGACTTTGTCCAGGAAAGTCCTCCAGTCACCTGGCCCACTCTGTCAGGAGCCCCTCACCACTTAGCCCCCCCTGCACACTGACTCAGGGGCACCCTCAAGCCTGAAGGGTACCTGAAGAACTCACGCTTCAGGAGGGTGGTGGGTCTCTGTACCAACTCCTATGGCCCAGCTCAGCAGTTCTTCTGAACTCTGCAGCCATCGCGTCTGGAAGATTCATTTGCCTCTGGATTAGATGGGGTTCAGCACCAACTCTTCTAGTATTTGTGTACAGACACCTGACTAGAAGCACCTCAGAGGCAAACGTGCATTTCTTTTCACCCTAGAAAGTACCAGCCCTTCCTGCACTGTAACCCCCTTTGGCCTGGCACCACCTCCTGATCTATTAGAGCCTTCGGTGAAGACACTGAAGTCTCAGCTCCAAACCCACCTACCAACAGCTCCCTCCCCACTCTGCACCCAGAGCCCAGCCCTGAGCCTCTGCGGCCTCACCCGCTGAGGGCGACTTCATTTATGGGCTATCTCATCCACTGGAGTGGGCTTCCATGTTATAGCAAAAAAAATAAAAATAAAAAACCAACCTTCCATTTCGAAATTATCTGTAGGGTCCAGTATGGTGTGACAGACACACCTGAGGGTCAAATATATGTTGAATGAAGGAAAATCTAATTTTAATGCACTAGTGTTACTTGCACAGTTCCCAGGTGGCGTTAGTTGTAAAGATCCGCCTGCCAGTGCAGGAGTTCAATCCCTGGGTTGGGAAGATCCCTTGGAAGAGGTGACGGCAACCCACTCCAGTATTCTTGCCTAGAAAATCCCATGGATAGAGGTGCCTGGAGTGTGACAGTACATAAGGGTCGCAAAGGGTCGGACATGACTAAGCGACTAAGCACGCACAATCTTACTTGTGAGTGATTTATTTCCCATCACTATAGTAAGACTGTACAGCAACAAACAATTTTGATATATTCCCCCGCCACTGACAGGACAGGAGCCAAAATGAGACATTTACTTCATATTTAACTACTACCTCCAAAGAACTAGGATGACTCTTAAGTCAAAATACAACTTTATACACATAAAGAGATATAAAATTCACATTTAAAAGATGGCTTCCTTTGGGAAGCCACAGTTTCTTGTCAGAAAAGTTTTAAGATATTAAATTTCATAAAAGAATCTCTCTGCTTTCTAGAAAGCAATCAAGCAGAAAGAAGTTCATTTCCAGCAGAAATGGAAACGCTGCAGTTCGCGCATGACTTCGCGTTCCGGGGACACCTGTACAGGGCTGCGAGCGTCAGCAGAGCACTGCCCCGGGCACACTGTGCCACAGCCCGCTGCGGCCGGCAGTGACCACTGTCACGTCAGGGAACTCACACACGACTACGACTTGGCCAAGAGCCCATCGCCATCAAGCAGTGGACCCACAGCTTCAACCTGAAGTCCTGTGTTAGGCCCAGCACACGTGCAACAAGACAAGCTCGCCGGCATCCCCGTGCCAGGACCACGCCGGTCACGGCAGAAGATGAACCAGGGAGGGACAGTCAGGCCTGCGGCCTCGAGGATGAGGAGGTGGGCATACAGGACACAGCCTGGATAACTCCTCGAATGCGTGAGGAAATGTAATGAAACAAAGAGGGGCAGGGAATAAAGTGCGGCTGAAGAAGGACTGGATGCTAAGATTCAGCTGGAGAAAAGTATTGGAATCCAGTCTAGGTGGTCTCCTAAACTCAACCCCCTTCTGCCTTAGCTAACGAAGATGTCCCCAACACCAAGGATTTAAAATAACTACCTACCCTATTTATTTACGATTCAAAATCTTGTTACATACCATGAATAATTTTCATTGTGAATTCAGCTAAATTTGGGGCAGGATTCCAAGTTTTAGCAAATGAAAGAGCCAAAGAGGTATCCTGAATATTCTTAATGTTCTCAGNCAACACCAAGGATTTAAAATAACTACCTACCCTATTTATTTACGATTCAAAATCTTGTTACATACCATGAATAATTTTCATTGTGAATTCAGCTAAATTTGGGGCAGGATTCCAAGTTTTAGCAAATGAAAGAGCCAAAGAGGTATCCTGAATATTCTTAATGTCCTCAGTGGAAAAAAACTACTGCTTAGTTTAACTCATCAACTTCCTACAAAGACTCAATATTTATCTTCAATATTATTTCAAATATGCTTATTAGAAAAATTAAAATATGTGCTAAATTAGATCTGTGTATTCATACATAACGGAGAAGGCAATGGCAACCCATTCTTGTACACTTGCCTGGAAAATCCCATGGACGGAGGAGCCTGGTAGGCTGCAATCCATGGGTTCGCTAAGAGTCAGGCACGACTGAGCGACTTCACTTTCATTTTTCATTTTCATGCACTGGAGAAGGAAATGGCAACCCACTCTAGTGTTCTTGCCTGGAGAATCCAAGGGACGGCAGAGCCTGGTAGGCTGCCGTCTATGGGGGTCGCACAGAGTCGGACACGACTGAAGCGACTTAGCAGCAGCAGCAGCATACCTACATAGTTAAATTTCAAATTCCAGTCAAAAGGTACAATACTAAATAAAAGATCTGTTTCCTTAAAGTTTAGATCAAAATCTGGTATAAACTATGAATTCTTAACTGAATTATCTTAGGGGAAACAAATATATGTTTAAAAAAAAGAACTTAATACTTAAAGACAAAAGAAAAGGCTATGTAGAAAAGCAATACTGAATTGACAAGCAAATAGATTCTACAATAAATAGTTACTACAGCGACAGTCCTTCAAAGGAAGGACCATCAATAAAAAAAAACAGCAAGCTAAGAGTTTTACACATATCTACATTTCTCCACCATCAAGATTTTTAAAAAGCTACAGAATCTTCAAAATCTGGCTTTTTATAACACCATAAACTATTTTGCAAGTCTATCAACAACCTCTCCACTTAAGAGATGGAACACTTAGAAAACAGTAAAATAGATGGCATATTCAATTATTATTTAAATTGCTAATATGCAAGTGGCATCTGTAATCAACAACCACTTCCGATCAACAAAGTGATTCTTTTACATCTCATCTGCACAGGTGGGGAGAAACATGAACACAGCATGCAGGGAGCTTGGATGAGGGGATGGTGGGAGTGGTAAGGGAGGGTGCTGGAGACTTAACCCATTTTTACAAAACCTAGTTCACACTTACTGAACAGACTGAGATGGAATTCAGCTGTGTGGGCTTTTTTTTTTCTGTCCCCCAAATATTCTACATGGAAAGACTGTAAATGTGCATTACTCTTGAATTGTCTTCCACTAATCACAACTAGAATAAACATTTCTGATTACACTACACTACTTGGTAATTCACCCAGGAACCCTTTGCTCAAGCTCAGCATCTGCTTTTCAACACATTCTGCATCCTTCCTCTTAACTCTGCAGCTGGATCAACAAAGGGAGAGACTGGCCCTCAGGCTTTCTCCTACCTTGGGCTCCCAGCTGTAAAGGCCTTTGAAGGGAGTGCAAAGACTGCCTGATCTCTGGAGGAAGAAAAGAACCTCACTGAAATCCCTTGCAGGCCATTAGGATCAGAGGATGACATTCTGAATTAAATACACAAATTACAGGATGGCGGCCTGGGCAAATAAAAGCGCTCCCAAATTGAAAAGTATTTAAGTTCTCTCTGCTACAAAAACTGATTAGGTGTACATAGTCCTTGCATTGGCACCATGTTAACTGAAATGTCAGGAACATCCCTCTTTGCACGGTGGCAGGATCTAGTAACACGGTCAAGTCATACTAACTTGTCCCACTTCAAGAGGCTAAGGAGCACCCACCATTCCAATCTCTTTCAAAGGAGGCGTGTGTGTCACAACTCACAACCACCAAGAAGTCAAGGCAGGCAGACAGGCAAGACAGTGGAATTAATTTCAACTCAGTAGCTACACACATAGCAAGATGAAGCTAGACCTATAAGCTCTAAGTAAGTAAAATTCCAATTTTTATATAGAACAAGTTGGGCTGTCAGACAGACAGATACCCAAACACACAAACTTGAGATCTTTTTTAAAAATACAGATATTTCTTGCTTTCTACAATGTTTTTACCATATTTCCACTAATATACATGATAATTTTAGAGATGCTTAAACTATCTTTGATTGACTTTTCAATACATAATAGGTGTACTTTTAAACTGCTGTTGAATTAAGTTATAAACACAATTAAATTAAAATAAGGCTTCTATTTAAAGAAAGTTGCTCCCAAAAAAAACCCTCTTTATAAAGCAAAGAATCATTCAGTATCATAAATAATCATTTCCTATTATATCTCTCTTAAAGAAAAATGCTAAAAGGGTGAAGAAACAGCTAGCTGTAATCTGTCAAGAAGTTACTTTCAAACCACCCACACTCCTCCCATAAGGATACTAGATTCTCAAACTGTGGAATGTCAGGTTTGGAAGAGACCTCTGGGTTTATTATCTGTGTTCTCAACAAGAACATCTTTAAAACAATGACATCTAATGTTAGGTAGCAGGTATGGTTGTCAAACTGCTTTGTGAACCACAGCCAAATTCAACTCAAGGATATTTCACTAACACGGATGGTCCTCAACTTAAGATGGTTCAGCTTAGACTATTTTGACTTTAATACAGATGAAGCAAAAGCCACAGGCATCCAGGGGAATCCTTGCATTCTGACCTTTCCCAGGCTAGTGACATGCAGTGCAATGCCCACTGGGGTGCTGAGCAGCGAGTCTCAGCCGCCAGCCAGCCAACGGAGCACGAGGGCAAGCAACCAGCACACTCGCCACCATTCTGAACCTAGACCACCGTTCGGCTTTTCGCTTTCAGGATAGCAGTCAACAAATAAGAGGAGACAGTCAGCACACTGGAGAAGGCAACGGCAACCCACTCCAGTATTCCTGCCTGGCAAATGCCATGGACGGAGGAGCCTGATGGGCTACAGTCCATGGGGTTGCTAGCAGTCAGACAAAACATTGGAGAAGGAAATAGCAACCCACTCCCGTGTTCTTGTGTGGGGAATCCCAGGGACAGCAGAGCCTGGTAGGCTGCCGTCTATGGGGTCGCACAGAGTCGGACACGACTGAAGCGACGCAGCAGCAGCAGCAGCAGCAGCAGCAGCAGCAGCAGCAGTCAACACATTATTATGAAACAGGCTTGTGTTAGATGACTTCGCCCAACTGTAGGCTAATGTCAGTGTTCTGAGCATGTTTAAGGTCGGCCAGGCTAAGAAGTTTGGTATCTTAGGTGCACTAACTGCATTTTCAAATGCTATCAGGATATAACCTCATCATAAGTTGAGGAAGATCAGTATAGCCAAAACAGTCTTACTTTTCCACCAGCCAAGTGAACAAGTGAATTCACACTTGGATTCAGAGCATATTTCTTGAGTAATCTGCAAAGGAAAGATAAGTTAAGACAGCCTTTAGGATAAGGGGATAACCAACTAAACCCTTGGTTACATAAACTGACCTTCAGCTAGATCCGTGTGCTTTATTAAACAATAAATCCAAATGCAGTTTTAATCCAAATGCAATTATTCAGGCTGTCATTTTGTTTGTTTCCAGGCTAACTGTCATTTTGTTTGTTTCCAGGCTGTTGAAAGTGTGTGCACCCTGGGGCAGGTTCCCACATGACCGCCTTCGTCCTAACTGCACCATTCAGGCATTCTCTGTTTCAGGAACTGAGGTAAACATTTTACACAGTAGATAGGGAAAAATACTATGCCCACTTTACAGATGAGAAAGTTTAGGGAGGTTAATCAATTTATGCAATTTAGTCAAGCTTAGCGAGGTTAATCAATTTATGCAATGTGATAAAGAGCTGGTAGCAGAGCTTCATCAGCGCAGCTTGGTATCCAACTTCATCGATGCCCAATAGTATTAACATGTGAGAGGTTAAAATTTTACTCTGGCTTGGTAATGAGTACCACTTTACCTCTCAAAATCTTAACTTCAGAATTAGACTTCGTCTTCCATTGCAAGCCAAGAGTGTTTGGACTTACTTATCTTGATTATTTAATTAACTTCTAATAATACTTGGAAAGGACTTGAATAAGAAAAAATTTTTTCAAAGCCTCAACTTTGGAATTAAAATTATATTACTATTTTGTTAGATTTTTACTTTGAGAATCAACATTATGTAAATTTCCTGGTGGCTTAGAGGGTAAAGTGTTCGCCTGCAATGCGGGAGACCCAGGTTCAATCTCTGAGTGGGGAAGATTCCCTGGAGAAGGAAATGGCAACCCACTCCAGTACTGTTGCCTGGAAAATCCCATGGACAGAGGAGCCTGGAAGGCTGCAGTCCATGGGGTTGCAAAGAGTCGGACATGACTGAGCAACTTCACTTGATGGGTAAATTATATTTGCAGATAAAAATATTTTACAGTTTCCAATTTTGAGTTGGAAAGTGAGATGAAATTAGGAAATCCAGGATACAGAAGTCAATTTTGCCAAGTAAGGTACACTTGTACAGGCAATAAAAGTGAAAATCAGGAAAATTCAAAAGCAAGGAATCCTTAAACTAATACCTGTAAGCAGTTACATATGATTCAGAATGAACTGATAGCCAAGATAAACACTTCTTCAACTGTACAAAGAAAAAAGGACGCACAGGAAATCAAAATATTATTTCTGGTAAATCAATGGGCCCAAATATATTACTTTTTAATTGAGAAAACCAGTTTCTAAAGATAAAAAACCTCCCAGTGACAGATATTCATCAAACTGCATCAAGAAAGATAAAGTATCACTAAGTTACATTTCTAAAAACTACTGCAGATTAGTGATTAAAAAAAAAAGAGAGACTATGTAGTTCAAACATTTTAAGAGATTTGGAGTATCTCAAACTAGATTGACACCTTGCAAAAAACCTTGAGCCAGGAGTTAAGATTTTTACTCATATATTTACTAAAATTCCACAAGCCACAAACTAGGTACCTGGTTCCCACTGAATTCAATGATCATCTACTAGATATTTACTGTGAGCAACCTCGGTCATACTGTAGACAGCCTCTTCCAGCCACCCCTGTCTTTGTCATCTTCTTCAAGATCATGACAGCAGCAAGTTCTAAGGAAAGTTTGTAACCAGTTATCAGAGCTCTTAGAACAAAACAGTTTTCTAGGGGCTGAACTTTAGAATGGAAAACTTTCAGTACAACCTTCACAGCTCTCTCATTTTCCAATGGCTTCTAAAGCAAAGGTTTAATCATCATTCAAAAATGTGGCCTAAATGTTCACCACACGGAAGAGCAGCTTAGTGTTAGTGTCTTCCTGACAATCTTATTGCACTACTATTGACTGATGAACAGAAGTTTTCATGTCTACAGACATGCAGGCATGTTGGACTCATCTTCGAGTCCAACATCATTCCTACTCCAGGGATCACTGGAGAGAGACCAGAAGCAGCAACTATTTAACTCATTCAGACTAGAGTTTCACTGCACACATTAACCTACAATTTTGAAAATATATATATATATATATATATGACAAAGAACAGACAGGGTAGCAGAAGGAAAACTGAGGTTGTTGAGGGCCCAATAAAAGTTGTTCTGTAGCTGTTTGAGAACTTGGCTTTGCACATTACTTCCCTGGGCCAGAGGAAAACTCCTCCTTAAAATGCTGGAACCTTTCCAAAATATCAATCACAACAGCCCCAGGGACTAACCTGGTAAGATGAGACTGCACGCATAGTAGCCAGAGTAGACACACTATATCATGGCTCAAGTAAGTCTTTCCAAATTTTAATGGTGGAGAAAAGCTGCTTTTATTTGGCTATACTCTCAAGTTAAATGCATTCACTTAAAATAGTTTAAAAAA
>SJYV01012701.1:17389-27917 GCA_006410875.1 Neotragus pygmaeus | reverse complement strand
CGTGCATGCCAAGTTGCTTCAGTTGTGTCTGACTCTTTGTGACCCTGTGGACTGTAGCCTGCCAGGCTCCTCTGTCCATGGGATTCTCCAGGCAAGAATACTGGAGTGGGTTGCCATACCCTCCTCCAGGGGATCTTCTGAATCCAGGAATCAAACTCATGTTTCTTATGTCTCTTTATGGATTGCTCTTTCCAGAAAGTTCTCCTCTGCCTTCCATCAAGGAAACCCCCAGCACCTGTGAAGTGCCCCGACCCTCTGCAGATCCTCAATCCTCTTATGTCTCTTTATGTTTCTTTACCACTAGCACTGTACCTGGGAAGCCCCCATCCAATACCCACCCCTTGTTTTTTCAGTCTGCTTGCTCTGAGACCCATTGCCCCCAAGGACACCCCCCAGCCCCCTGCAGCCCTCTCACATGGTGACCTTTCAGGTCCCAGCCCCTCTTCTTGGAGGTGGACCAGGTATCTCCCTCTTGTTCATTGCTCTTTCCAGAAAGTTCTCCTCTGTCTTCCATCAAGGAAACCTCCAGCACTTGTGAAGTGCCCTGACCCTCTAAAGAGCCTCACTCCACTGACTAATGTGCATTTGCCATCTCCTTACCCAATCTCCACTTTCCTTTCCACCCAGCTTAGATTCCAAGAGCTTCTGTGACCTGCCCTTTGCATGTCTTTGTCCCCGTCTCCTTCCAAGTCAGTCTCCTGACCACCCCCATCCAATTCCATCTCCTCACACCTGCTCTGGGGCAGCCAAATGTGGCTGGAGAGAAAACACACCACCCTGGGTGTAGGAGTCGTCCCATACCCATGAATTCACTGCCACCAGCCTCAAGTTCCATCTCAGCTTCCGGCCACTGGACCACCTGGCGATGGCCAGCCTGCTCCCTGCTTACCTTGGGAACCATCTCACATGTCTCCTTCCTCTCTTCCTTCCTCTTCCTACCTTCCCGTCTCCTCTTCCATCCTCTAAACTCCAACTGTTCCTGACTGTCAGCAGATGACCTTGCTTCTCATCCCCACCTGGCCCCTTCAGGAAATGTCAGAAAACAAGACCCCCCCCCACCCTTTCTTAAGAACTATTTCCTTTCTCTCCTGCATCCCAGGTTTTTCCTCCTCTGTGTCAAGACACTCCCATCAGCATGGGAAGCACTGCAGTCTCCTCCAGGGGGTATATCAAAGCATCTCTGAGCTGCTGTAGCTCTTCAAGCCCCATTTCTCTGCTCCCTATAATAGTCAGCCTTTGCCAAAGGCTGTTTGTACTCACCATTTCTCTTTTATCAATCCTCACTATCTTCGGAGCCCATCTGAGTTAAGAGATTTACCAGCTAGACCAAAGAAAGTTCTTTTGTTTCGGTCATGCTGACTTCCATCTTCCCAAGCCCAGTGGTCCATTTTTGGTCCCCGTTTCCTGATCTTGCCTGACATCACAGCCCTCTAGTTCCGCTCCCAGCTCATCCTGGCCCTTCCCAGTGCCCTATGAATTGTTTTCCGTGCTCTCTGTGCCAACTCAGCACTGCAGTGTCCCAGCCCTGTGCCCTCGGCTTTGCTCTCTTGGCACTCACATGCCAGGCTTCCATCTTCTCTCTTTACTTTATATGATATCTGTATACAGAACTTCAAAATTTTGCCTCAGGTCTGACATCACTCCTGGAATTCCAGTTTTCCACTTCTGCTTTATTTTCTTTTCTGTCCTATCCCGCAGGCATCTTGAACTCAGCACATCCCAGATGGCACTACTGATCTCACCTCCTAAAGCCACTCCCTTTCCACTGGCCCCTGTCTCAGTGAATGACATCTCCAGCCCCCGTAGTTCACACCAGCAGCATCAAGGTCAGGTTTATCTCTTCCACATCCACCTGCAATGCAGAAGACCCAGATTTGATCTCGGGGTTGGAAAGATCCCCTGAAGAAGAAAATGGCAACCCACTCCAGTACTCTTGCCTGAAGAATCCCATGGATAGAGAAGCCTGGTGGGCTACAGTCCATGGGGTTGCAAAGAGTCAGACACAACTGAGCGACTAACACACACACACACTTCCACACCCAGTAGCCCAGGCATCCGCAGATCCCCCCACCATTGATGCCAGACCAGCCCCTAGCTCGCCACTAGCCCCCAGTCCGGCCAGGTTCATCTCTCCTTGACTCCGGTGGAAAAGCTCCTTATCTTATCTCCCTGTTGCTGCTTGAATCTCCCCAGACTGCCCTGACACCCATAAGGCGTGCTGTTTCCTGACTGCCTCCTGCTCACTCCCCTTCCATCACAGAGACAATCTCTTCCCCTCACAGCAGCCCAGACCTTTCCTACCCCAGGCCCTTCATCTCTGCTCCTCTCTTGGCTTGGAAACCCCAGCCTGTGTCTTCAGTGTCTGGCTTCTCGCCATCGGCCAGGTCCCTGCTGCCTTGTTGCTTGTTCCCGGAGTACTTGGCCAAGCACAAGGTTTTCCTCTTTTTCCAATGAGTTTATTTGTATCAGTCTTCTAGTTTCCACACATAGGTGATACCGTGTGATGCTGGTCTTTCTCTGTCTGACTTTACTTAATAGGAGATTCTCTAGGTCCATCTAGGTTGCTGAAAATCTGAGCAGTACTCCATTGCATCATTGTATATAATTACCACATCTTCTTTATCCATTCACCTGTCGATGGACATTGAGATTGCTTCCATGTCTTGGCTGTTGTAAACAGTGTTGCTGTGAACCCGAGGTACAGGTATCTTTTCAGATTAGAGGTTGTATGTTTTCAGTATGTCACATTGTAGTATTACCATGAGTTTTCACTTGTTTACTGTTTGACTTTGGGTGGCCCATTAACTCTCTAAAGCTCAGCTTCTTCCTCTGTAAAATGGAGATAATAATAGTATCCAACCCTTGAGACTGTTGAGAAAATCTTGTCCTGGAGTAAACAGCTTTTAAAATAGCATGCTTCTAATTTTGGCTTTATACTACCAGTCAAATAGAGTAATAGTGAGAATTACGTAAAGAAAGACACAAATATTGAAATGAGTTAAAATTCTATTCTTGGTTAACTTTCATCTGACTATGTTTGCAATGATTCGTTATAGAGAATTGAGTGCCTGAGAAAAGTCAGGGGAAAAAAAGCCGAAAGAGTTGAAAATGGTTGTGTCTGTGAAGCAGGAGTTAAGACTGGGGCAGGTATCATTAATGCCAGTACTGTTTGACATCTTGCTTTGATAAAACTGAACTTGAATTTAAAAAGAAAAAAAAATGAAAGAAAAAAGAAATACTGTAACATCTTAAAAGGAGTTCTCAGGGGAAGAGGAGAAAGTGGAACTGTTGGTTATTTTTATTTTCTTCTTTGTGCTTTCTAAATACAAAATGATCCATGATGTACTTATTTATTTTTCATAATGAAAAATGGTATATATGCTTTTCCTATAGTAACCAAATATTGGAAGGTGAATGGAGAATTAATTGATAGGAGAAAGAAATGGCAACCCACTCCAGTTTTCTAGAAAATTCTATGGACAGAGGAGCCTGGCAGTCCATGGGGTTGCAAAAAGTCAGAAACGACTGAGTGACTAAGCACATTTTTAATATGCTCTAGTAATTCCTGGGGCAATGCAGAGAACACGGCAACTTAGGTGTGACTGCTGAGCACCAGTCATGCTGGAGGCCTTGAGCTGCTGGGAATGTGGGCATTTGTGGCAGAAAAGAGGCTCAAAACAGTGTAAAGGAGATCAACCAGAAGGGACAATGGTCCTCGGCAGTCTGGTCACTAACGGGTTGGTCCCAAGAACAGAAGAGTAAAGACTTTGGAAAACTTTAAAGCTGAAAAGAGGGCCAGACAGAGCTGGAGCCAGGTAGGCGAAACATGGTTTCAGGGTCATTCTGAGCATCCCCTATATGCATGCGTGCTAAGGTGCTTCAGTAGTGTCCAACTCTGCGACACTGTGGACTGTAGCCCGCCAAGCTCCCTGGTCCATGAGGTTCTCCAGGCAAGAATGCTGGAGTGGGTTGCCATGACCTCCTCCAGGGGATCTTCCCAAATCAGGGATCAAACCCATGGCTCTTATGTCTCCTGCACTGGCAGGTGGGTTCTTACCACTCACACCACCTGCACTCACACCACCTGGGAAGCGCCTCTGAGCATCCTATTTTCATTTAAATACAATCTTCAGGCCAAAGCAGAGTTGCAAAGGGGTCACTTATTCCACACCTGGAAAGGAAAGCGAGTACTCAGGGTAGGCTCTCCCAGCATCAGGCTGTCTGGAGGGAACAGGAGGTGGGTCTCAGTGAACACTCCTCTCTGTTAACCTGGGTGATGGAGAAGCAGAGATCTGAGATCTGCCCTGACAAGACTGGAGAAATGTTTCGCAAATTCGCATGCTCTGAACGCCCAGTGTCAGGAGGTGAGGAATCGCTGTGCCTTCCCCACGTGATGGGCGCGTGCTGTGTTGTCTGTTGCAGGACGGATGGTCACAGTATCACTTCGTAGCCTCATCTTCAACCATCGAGAGGGATCGACAAAGACCCTACTCCTCGTCCCGCACGCCCTCCATCTCCCCCGTGCGTGTGTCCCCCAACAACCGCTCAGGTAAGAGGGTCCCAGGGCCAGCTATCTGCTTCCTTTTGATCCAAGCCCCTTAGCTGACCCTGCAGACCACAGGGCCATCCCGACTGGGACATTTGCTGGAAATGTCAAATACATCTGTTTTCTTTCTATAGCAGGCGTGACTCTGTGTTGTATATCCACAAACTCAGAACAGACATCTTTCTGATAGAGTTCTACAAAACTCTAAGAGTGTCATAAGCATGAAATACACATCCTGGACCTGCATTCAGGGAGAAATAAGAATAAATAGAACCACCAAGTGTTTGCAAGTCAGGCTTTTCCATAGACATTTTTCCAGCTTCAGATAGTTTAATTTGCATTTTATTGATTGTAATTGGGATACAAAGTAGGAGAAAGAGGATGTGCTCTTCCCTTCTTGAGAATGACATGCATTGGAGAGCTATCGTTGCAGCTTTCATTACTGTTCTATACCCGATTTGCTTTTTATTATTACCTGTAAACCAGCGGATAAGTTATTTGCATATTCACATTATAACCAACCGTGACTTTTAAAACATTCAATTTAATTTTTTCTAATTTCATTTCATTCTTTTACAAAAAAGTTTATTGAAGTATAATTGGTATGCAACANTAAACCAGCGGATAAGTTATTTGCATATTCACATTATAACCAACCGTGACTTTTAAAACATTCAATTTAATTTTTTCTAATTTCATTTCATTCTTTTACAAAAAAGTTTATTGAAATATAATTGATATGCAACACTATATAATTTTCAGGTGTACAATATGGTGATTCACAATTTTTAAACATTATGCTCCATTTATATTATTGTACAATATTAGCTATATTCCCTGCATTGTACAATATATCCTTCTAGTTCATTTTATACAAAATAATTTATACCTTCTACCCCCTACTTCTATATTGCCCCTGCCTTTGTCTCATTTTTATTGCTTAACTTGGGAACTAGCTTTTCTTATCTACTTGTAAAGACACCTTATTTTTAAACCCTTTTTCAGTCACTTTATGTAATGCCAAAGATTAAAGAACTCATTGAAGGAAAAATATGAACATATTGCTTAGTATATAAGTGACATAGATTTTATTGTTGGTCTATTCTAGCATGCAATGAATAATTATACTCACACATGCAGGTATATAAGCCTTTATTTAACAAAAGTTTTTCCTTGCCCTTCACTGCCCTCCTCCTGCCAAAGAACTATATTTTCTGGAACCACATCTCAAAGGACACAGTACAGAGTGCCCTCAGCAGGGTGTCCCCTCTGCCCTTGAGCACATTTGTCATGAAACTTTACATCATGCTTTACTATCAGAGCAGAGGGGAAAATCAGAAATGAATGGGGACTATTTGATTGAAATAAATTACCTTCTCCCAGCCCCTTGAAAGCTTTTATTTTTAGTGCTATGTTATTGCTTGTAACATTTAGCTTCACACTGAACAAGAATTAGGAAACCTCGTGTAATTTGAGAAAGTGCCACTTGCCTCAGAAGCATGGAGGTGGCCTTTTACACATCGTATTTTCATAATTCTTAAAAAGATAAGATCAAACCAGTCAATCCTAATTCAGAAAATCAACCCTGAACATTCACTGGAAGGACTGATGCTGAAGCTGAAGCTCCAGTCCTTTGGCCACGTGATGCAAGGAGCTAACTCATCAGAAAAGACCCTGATGCTGGGAAAGATTGAGGACAGGAGGAGAAGGGATGACAGGATGAGATGGTGGAATGGCATCACTGACTCGATGGACATGAGTTTGAGCAAACTCAGGGAGATAGTGATGGACAGGGAAGCCTAGCAGGCTGCAGTTCTTGGGGTCATGAAGAGTCAGACACGACTGAGCAACTGAACAACAACAAAAAGATAAGGAGCAGTGAGTCTGGGAAGCTCAAGGATGGTGTCTTTCTAAGAGCTCTAATTATGAAGAACCATTCTGTGTTAGGAAGATGGAATCATATAATAAATTGGAAGGTGCCCAGGAAGAAAATCACTGCCTTTCAGGATGCCAACATCCCAGAGATGCAGCTAGAGTCCTGCCTGGTAGTCCCCTGGCACAGCATATCGAAGGCACCCAATAAACACTCGTGGGTGTGATTTGATTTTTCCAGGAGCATCATCCTGGATTACCAGAGACTCGGACCACTGTGTGTGAGGTCTCAGGAGATAATTACACACTTGGCATAGTTTCATAAAGCCCACCATCTGTGCAATATTAGATTCTCATTCTAAAGCTTTGTTCAAGAGGCTCCAAAATATTGTCCCTTCGTGATTGTTGGCAGTGATTCATAAAAGGCCGATCTTTATGCAGTAGACCTGGGAACAGAGGAGCAAGGGCAGGAAGGGACTATCCCAGGAGAGGAAGATGGAGAGAGAAGAGAGGAGAGAGGGCAGAGGTGGAAGGGGTGAGCAAGACACAGTAGCCTGGGTGCTGAGGATGTGCAGAAACTGGACCCAGAGCCTGGTTGAGATATGTGGAACAGTTGCAAGTTTCTTCCCTGGTTTCCCATTGGATTTACACCTAGAGATTCTGATCCAACTCACTGGGTGAGAGGAGTTAATTAATTCTGATGGGTAGCCAGAATTGGAAACCTCTAAGGGTTTCAAGAGCTGAGCAGTGAGCCTAGATTTTATTTGGCAGGTCTGAGAGGTGGGTAGGAGGTCTTTCAGGAAAGGATGGGTAAAGGCCTCTTTTGTTAACTTCTCATCACTGGGCTGAGACATCCACTGAGTCTCTCCCTCTTATTTATTCTGGCTTTATTTCCTGTCCTGATGAAGAGCTCCTCAAGTTTAGAAAGTGGGCCGTGACTCGTGTTTCTGTCCCCGATGTCTGGCGTNGGCTGAGACATCCACTGAGTCTCTCCCTCTTATTTATTCTGGCTTTATTTCCTGTCCTGATGAAGAGCTCCTCAAGTTTAGAAAGTGGGCCGTGACTCGTGTTTCTGTCCCCGATATCTGGCGTGGGGCTTTGTCCGTAGAAGATACTAAGTTCAATGAAAGCAATCAGGTGACTCAGGGAACAAGCAGGCCCAGTGGGCTGGACCTGGGGGACCCTGCAAAGGATGTAGAACCAAAAGCAGGAGGGTAAACTGAGGCTTGACTGGGGAGGGTCTTGGACACCAGTGAGAGAAAGAGAGATTTATCCTAAAAGCTAGAGCTCCCCAGAGATTCCCTAACCTTAATAATCACCAAGTGTACTTACTAAATATGAATTCTTAGGCCCATATACTGAAAATTCCGATTCAAACTTTCAAGGATATGGTTTTAGGGTTCCCAGGTTCTCAAGTGAGTCTCAACGTTAAACAAGTTTATGAAGCGCTGCCCTCAGGCATGGAAGATGGGGCTGACTCCATGCCTGCACTCTAGTGAGATGCAGTTGACTAAGCTTGGGATGCAAGTGGCCTCACTGAGGAGCATGGAGACCAATCCTGAGGTCAGCCTGTAAGATGCGCACATAATGGCTGCCTTAGCACTGGCACACTCACTTAACCTCCACTTCTCTACATTGCTTAGTTGCTCCCACTCTATCTAATTTTTTTAAAAAACAAAACTTCTTTTTGTTTGTTTCCTTTAGTCCAAGTAAATATTTTCCTCTGTTCTGGGACCAGTTTGTTAAACCCAGGGAGGTCTAATTACAACCTATCGTTTTAGAAATGAAGACCCAAAGGGTTGACAGGGCTCAGTTTCCAGGTCTGATAGGCAGATAATATCAAGGGTGCAAAGTGTGTGTGCAAGATTGCTGAGGGCATTTGAAATGGAGCAAGGACACTCATCAGAAGACAGACGCCCTCCTCATACTGTGCCCCCAGCCACCTCTGCAGGTTGATGGAGAGGATCTTGGAGGTGGGACTGCACTGGCCCCACAAATAGCCTCCGCCTTCCTTTACAGCCATTTCTGCATGACTAGGAATTTAAGCAAAACTCATCTGATTTAATCAGAGATTCTTCAATATCAGTCATCACTCTTCTGAAACACATCTAATTTTCTAAAAGGAAGGAAGAAGAAAGGAAAGGTGAGAAAGGGAAAGAAAAGAAAGAAAAAGAAATCAAGATGGATCGCATTCTTAAAACTGTCCCATACGCCTTGAGCAGGTCACAGCCCCACAAGGGTGTCTCTCTTGGGAAGATGCTCGCAGGATACAGCATTTAGTTCCCTGCCTCCAAGTTGCATGGCCCCTTAACTAGAAAGCACTGTGTGACATGGAATAAGGGGAGGGGGAAAGAGAAGAGTCAAAAGAACAAAGATAAAAATCAATCGACAGGTCCGTGTACACATACTGGCCTGTGCTGAGCCCGGTGCCCCTTTGACCTCACGCGTTTGAGTGAGAAGCTATGCGTGCTGTGGGATGACGCGCAGAAAGTGACCCTTTCCATTTTTTTTATGTAGCAAGTGCCCCGGCTTCACCTCGGGAAATGATCAGCCTCAAAGAAAGGAAAACAGACTACGAGTCCACTGGCAGCAACGCCACTTACCACGGAACTAAAGGAGAGCACGCTTCCAGGAAAGACACCGTAGCAGGTGAGCCCAGCTGGGCGAGTGTGCTCCGAGGAGCTGGTGATGGGACTCGGGGCAGAGGGTGGGGACATCAGACTGCAGCTCAGCAGCTCGGCAAGACGTGAGAGCTCTACGGCCAAGATTCCCAGGGACTGGCGCTGAGATGAACCTGGGAGTATAAACATGGAGCATCTTGTTCCTGGAGGAGCTGGGAGAACCCTCGGTCTTTCTTTCCCTATCCCTTTCCTTCTCACTTTCCCAAATTGTGCTGTTGTTTGCTGTCTAGTCACTAAGTCGTGTCTGACTCTTTTGCGACCGCCATGGCCTGTATAACCCACCAGGCTCCTCTATCCGTGGGATTTCCCAGGCAGGAGTACTGGAGGGGGTTGCCATTTCCTTCTCCATTGTCCACTCATGATATTTGCTCAAATTAGAGAAGGAGATCATCATAGATTTCTTCCCAGTTGGCATAACCCGAGATGGTGGTCAAGCTTTGCCCATTAGGAGTGGGGAAGAGAGAGGGGGTGGGGAAAGNTGCCAGGATTTGGTGATGGACAGGGAGGCCTGGCGTGCTACAGTCCATGGAGTCACAAAGAATTGGACACAGCTGAGTGACTGAACTGAACTGAACTGAATCATAAATGGGTGCTCAATTTTCACAAAGGTTTTTTTGCATCTATTGAGATGATCATATGAGTTTTATCTTTCAACATGTTAATATGGTATATCATATTGAATGATTTACATTTATTGAAGAATCTTGGCATCACTGGAATAAATCCAGCTTGATCATGGTATATAAGCTTTTTGATGTGTTGATGAATTCTGTTTGCTAAAATTTTATTGAGAATTTTTGCATCTATGTTCATCAGTGATATTGGCCTGTAATTTCCTTCTTTTGTGTTGTCTTTGTCTGGTTTTGGTATCAGGGTGATGGTGGCCTCATAGAATGAGTTTGGAAGGATTCTTTTCTCTGCAACTTTTTGAAAGAGTTCTAGAAGGATAGGCATTCACTCTTCTGTAAATGTTTGATAGAATTCTCCTGTGAAGCCATCTGGTTCTGGACTTTTGGGGGAGATTTGATTTTTTTTTTTTTATCACAGCTTCAATTTCAGTGATTGTAATTGGGTTGTTCATAAATTTTATTTCTTCCTGTTTCAGTCTTAGAAGATTGAACTTTTCTAAGAATCTGCCCATTTCTTCCAGGTTATCCATTTTCTTGCCATGTAGTTCTTCATAATAGTCTCATAATCCTTTGTGTTTCTCCATTGTCTGTTGTAACTTCTCCTTGTTCATTCCTAACTTTGTTGATTTGATTCTTCTCTCTTTTCTTCTTGATGAGTCTGACTAAAGGCTTGTCGATTTTGTTTATATTCTCAAAGAAGCAGCTTTTAGTTTTATTAATCTTTACTATTGTTTCTTTCATTTCTTTTTCATTTATTTCTTCTCAGATCTTTATGATTTCTTTCCTTCTAATTTTTTTTT
>SJYV01012701.1:0-13715 GCA_006410875.1 Neotragus pygmaeus | reverse complement strand
AGTTTTCCCTTTTAGGGGGGGGGAAGAGAGGGGGGGGGGGGAAAGGGGGGGAGGGGAGATGGGAGGGGAAGGGATGGGAGAGATGCAACAGAAGAGGAACTCAGGGAAACCCCCAGAACTGTTGTTGAGACATTTTCCCCTCTTGACATGAAACCAACCTCTTAACATGGCGAACTCCCAAGAAGGCTCGTGAGATCCGCTGACCTGTCTCCCTTCAGGAAGCATTGATCTGTCATGCCCTTCACATCCTCCACTCCCCCAGTCACACCTGTTGGCTCATCAGCTGGGACTCTGCAGAGGCGAAAATTGGTACCAGCCACCCAGCCCACCCGGGCCAGCCTGCCGAGTGACCAGCCTTGACCTCAGCCCTCCTCCCTTCTGTACAGTTTCCTTGGCTTGGGCTCCATGTCCACGTTCATTGTCTCCGCCAGCCTCCCCGCACACTTACCTCCCACCCCGGGTTTGCCCCTCCTCTGGGAGCAGGACTTGCCATATTGATGTGTGTGCATGTGTTGTGTGTGTGTGTGTGTGTGTGTGTGTGTGTGTGGCATGGGTAGGGGGTGGAGATATGCCTCGAAAGCAGAGCTGCCAGAACCATCGGGATCTCTTCTAACCCAGGATTCCACACCCTTTGCCAAGCGGATGTGGACATGGGCCCCTCCTGAAAATAGACCATAAGAACTTCAACAGAACAGGCCAGATTAGGATGTTCACAAAACTGGGGTACCAGGGTGCAGTCCTAAACAGACACTGAGCCCCGTTATCCGAAGACTCCTAAGAGTTTGAGCTATGATTCCTTGATATTATTTAGGTGTAGAGCTGCAGGGAAGCAGAACAGACAAATTGGATGATTTATTAACTTGTCTTCTGGATCCAGGGCATCTAAGATGAATTTTTCTAATGGGAACTGTATTTACCCCAGAGGCAGCATTTTTCCATAGCAACTCTACCCGGCTGCCAAACGAAAAGCATCATAAACAGATGCTCGTGGTCCCCATCCTGAGCTCAGCGCCCTGCCTCCGTGTACGCCACCAGGGAACACCTCACCCTCACGCCTGAAACATCTCCTGAATGGGGGAACTGAACGCATTGCAGAGGACATACCTTGTTTTCGGCCATGGCAAGTGAGATCTTACCTCTCCCCCTAGAGATCGAACCTCTGCCACCTGCAGTGGAAGCATGGAGTAGCACCCACTGGGCCACAAGGGAAGTCCAGTGTAGGCCGTACCTTTTGATTCTCATTCCCTGGTTCATTTATCCCCGTAAGTGTTGCCCCCCGTGGTAGATGAGCATAAACAAAGGAGCTTATGAATCCGAATGCTGAGCAGCTGAGACTGTACTGATTACTCCAGAGCAGTGGAGTAAAATTCACCTGAGCCTTCTTTTTTGATTATTATTGCCCCAGGTAGCCACATCACTATCAGGCAGGGATGAAAAATTGAGACTATAATTATGAGAATAATTGTGAAATCAACTGCTTTGTTGTTATTTAACTTGACCTTTTCTCTTTAAATTTATTTATTTATTTATTTTTAAATTTAACTTTACAATACTCTATTGGGTTTGCCATACATCNAGCTGGTTTGGTGGTTCTGAATTCCCTCAACTTTTGCTTGTCTGTAAAGCATTTGATTTTTCCTTCATATTTGAATGTGATCCTTGCTGGGTACAGTAATCTGGGCTGTAGGTTATTTTGTTTAAGTATGTCTTGCCATTCCCTCCATGCCTGAAGAGTTTCTATTGAAAGATCTTCAGTTATTCTTATGGGAATCCCCTTGTGTTTTATTTGTTGTTTTTCCCTTGCTGCTTTTAATATTTGCTCTTTGTGTTTGATCTTTGTTAATTTGATTAATATGTGTCTTGGGGAGTTTCGCCTTGGGTTTTTCCTGTTTGGAACTCTCTGGGTTTCTTGGACTTGGGTGATTATTTCCTTCCCCAATTTAAGGAAGTTTTCAACTATTATCTCCTCAAATATTTTCTCGTGGTCTTTCTTTTTGTCTTCTTCTGGGACTCTTACAATTCGAATGTTGGAGCATTTCATACTGTCCTGGAGGTCTCTGAGATTGTCCTCATTTCTTTTAATTCATTTTTATTTTTTCCTCTCTGATTCATTTCTTCCATTCTATCTTCTATTTCACTAATCTTCTGCCTCTGTTATTCTACTATTTGTTGCCTCCAGAGTGTTTCTGATCTCATTTATTGCATTATTCATTGTATATTGATTCTTTTTTATTTCTTCTAGGTCCTTGTTAAACCCTTCTTGCATCTTCTCAATCCTTGTCTCCAGGGTATTTATCTGTGCTTCCATTTTGGTTTCAAGATTTTGGATCATTTTCACTATCATTATTCAGAATTCTTTCTCAGGTAGATTCCCTATCTCTTCATCTTTTGTTTGGTTTGGTGGACATTTATCCCGTTCCTTTACCTGCTGGGTATTCCTCTGTCTCTTCATCTTGGTTATATTGCTGCGTTTGGGGTGGCCTTTCTGTATTCTGGGAATTTTTGGAGTTCTCTTTATTATGGAGTTTGCTCACTGTGGGTGGGGTTGTATCGGTGGCTTGTCAAGGTTTCTTGGTTAGGGAAGCTTGTGTTGGAATTCTGGTGGATAGAGCTGGATTTTTTCTCTCTGGAGTGCAATGAAGCATCCAGTAATGAGTTATGAGACGTCTATGGTTTTGGAGTAACTTGAGCTGCCTGCATTTTGCAGCCCAGGGATGTGTTCCTGTGTTGCTGGAGAATTTGCATGATATGTCTTGCTCTGGAACAAGGCCCTTGGGTGGTGCTTGATTTCAGTGTAGGTATGGAGGCATTTGATGAGCTCCTATCGATTAATGTTCCCTGGATTCAGGAGTTCTCTGATGTTCTCAGGATTTGGACTTAAGCCTCCTGCTTCTGGTTTTCAGTTTTATTTTTACAGTCACCTCAAGACTTCTCCATCTATACAGCACTGATGATAAAACATCTAGGTTAAAGATGAAAAGTTTCTCCACACTGAGGGACACC
The DNA here is from genome assembly GCA_006410875.1 of Neotragus pygmaeus. Classification (NCBI taxonomy): domain Eukaryota; kingdom Metazoa; phylum Chordata; class Mammalia; order Artiodactyla; family Bovidae; genus Neotragus; species Neotragus pygmaeus. The sequence continues at coordinate 10,712 of SJYV01012701.1, read as the reverse complement.
CAGAGAGGTTCACTGAGTTACATGGAGAAGAGAAGAGGGAGGAATTAGTTAGAGGTGACTGGAATGAGATGAGGCGGGATCAGAAGAGGAAAGAGCAAGCTAGCCAGTAATCACTTCCTTATGTGCACTCCACAGTTTGGGCAGCTCAGAGATGTTCACAGAGTTATTCAGGGAAGAGGAGAGGGATGAAGTAGACAGAGGTGGCCAGGAGGATAAAAGAAGGAAATGAAAAGGAGAGAGACAGATCCAGCCAGTAACCAGTTCCCTAAGTGTTCTCCATCATCTGGAACACAGAGAGATTCACAGAGTTGGGTAGAGAAGGGGGAGGAAGGAGACAGAGACAACCTGGTGGAGAAAAAGGAGAGTCCATAGGAGGAGAGAGCAGTCAAGCCAGTGATCTCACTCTCAGGTAAAATTGGGTACTGAAGATTGGGTTTTTAAGTGTGCAAAATTGACAACAAATACCAAAAAGCAAAGGTTAAAAATCTGGAGTAGAGATTGGATTTTCAAAAATATAATATTAAAGAAAAGCAGAACAAGAAGAAAAAAAAATTCACAAGAATTCACACCACTGTGTGCGTGTGGTTGTTGTTGATGTTTTTTTATACATATATATACGGTGTGTACTTTAAAAATAGGGTCTTTTTTTTTTGAAAAGAGATAGTAAGGTTATAAAAATTAAAATTAAAGGAGAAATAGAGGACTTAAAATTTTAAAAAAGTTTTAAAAAAGGAGAAGAATAAGAAAAAACAATCAAACGACATCAACAACAACAATAAAAAGAGAATGGCCATAAAAATAGTAAAGATATTTCTGGGACTTTCTCTGGTGTTGTGGGCAGTGTGGGGTTCACTTCCAAGGCGGTTCCCTCTGTTTAGCTTCTTCTGTTTGCTGGTCTCTTCAGTGTCTGATTTCCACCCTGACACAAGTGGGGAGGTGGTGGACACATTTTTTTCTTTTAGGCTCACTTGTTCAGTTGCACTGTGGGGAGGGAGGGATGCTGCAAACAAATAACACTGGCATGTGTTCACAGTGTCTCAGCCACACTGGGCATGCCCCTGCACACAGCACACACCACTCAGGCTCTACGTTGCTCTGCTGGGAACTGTCTGAGGCTGGCCCTAGGCTGCATGCACCTCCCTGGTCTAAGCCACTCAGGCTTGGCCTCAGGTAGCCCTCAAAGGTGCAGATTCAGTTGGGCCTGTGTTTTGTGCCCTTTCCAGGACCAAGTAGCTCTGGTGTTTGGTGAGCACGGTTGCTGCGACTTATCGCCTTTCCCTGCTGCTCAGTTTTCTGGGTGTACTGCTGGCGCCCCTTGTCAAGCAGATGGTGACTGTTCAGAACCCCAAGAAGTCTTAGTTAGCAAAGAAGCCTGCTTGCAGTTTGGTAGGTAATGTCTCTCCGGGGCTGCAATTGCCCCCTTCCAGCCCTTACGGTTCTGGCTGCCTGTCACTGGAGGGTGATCGTCTGCAACCGGCTCTTTCTGTTCCATCCTTTGTTCTGTGCACAGTCTTGGCAGTGTCTTATGTTAGAGCTTTTCATGTGGTAGCTATCCCACAGTCTGGTATGCTAGCCCAAGTTAGTTCACTTTGGTTATACTCNCTTTTCCCTATACTTAAAAATGCAGTTCAACACCCTGCTATCAGTCTTGCAGCCGGCCTAGAATTACATGAGATCATCATTGAATTATATATTTACACAAGAAGGTTCCCTTTAAGCCAACGAGTCCTGCGTAAAAGTTAGTTGTTATCACTGTGGTGTTGATGGAGACAGTGGGGGTGATGATGGGCGTGGTGCTGGTGATGGAGAAGGTGGGGGTATTGGGAGTAAGGTTATTGGCGATCATAGTAATGGTGGTGGTGAGACTGGAGGGTGTGTTTGCCCTCTTTTATGGGCTTCCCTGGCAGCTCAGCTGGTAAAGAATCCACCTCCAATGCAGGAGACCCTGGTTCGATTCCTGGGTTGGAAAAATCCCCTGGAGAAGGAATAGGCTACCCACTCCAGTATTCTTGGGCTTCCCTTGTGGCTCAGATGGTAAAGAATCATCCCACAATGTGGGAGGACCTGGGTTCGATCCCTGGGTTGGGAAGATCCCCTGGAGAAGGGAAAGGCTACCCACTCCAGTATCCTTTCCTGGAGAATTCCATAGACAGAGGAACCTGAGAGGCTACAGTCCCTGGGGTCAACACAGCTGAGTGACTTTCACTTTCACATGTTGGTATGAACAAGCCCCCAGCCAAGCTGGGCAGGCATCAGCATTCCATGTAGGAACGCAAATGATGAATTGCCAACCTCTTTTCAGCTTCCCTTTAGGAAATACCCATCATTTCAATGTTTACTTGCAGATCAGATTTCTTAGAACTTGCATATCCAACACAGTACTTTTTCTTTTTCCCCAATAAATCTAGGGGGCATTCAAAGTTCAGTGCCTTGAAAAAATATCTGAAAAGCTGCCATCTTCCTTATTTCTCATGCATCAGAAAACATCCTAGACCATTCCCCCACTTGCTGTGGGAAAACCATGGGAAGCTTCACCCTCAAAATGCAACATGTAAAATCTTTAAAGTGAAAAGCAGTTTCTTGCCTTATCATCCCCTCTCCTGAGCTCTCAGAAATGCAGATCTATCTGGGTTTTTATTCCAGGCTCCCCCGCTACAACCTCTGTATTCATTCTCTAGCTTAGGGGGTGTCTCATTTCTCTCCTGTTTATCTGCCACTGAAGGGCCCTTGGAAAGCCAGAGTCAACTGTTCACTCAGGCATGCAGAACTGTTATAGCTATTTTTCGTGGTCATGATTCCCTGGGAGCATTACATGTTCAGAAGCACACATCGGAGGAGGGCTGTGTGATCCCAGCAGCTGCACAGCCTGACTTCAGAATTCACCTGCGGATTTTGCCCTCCCATCTGAGCTCCCCAAATACCTTAGCATCCAATGGTCGATCCCATTTTGTCAATGTCTGTCTCTGTCATGCCTCTAAAGCCATTCTAATCTTCAGTGTGTTGATTCATTTGGAAGTTGGTGGTGGTGGTGGTTTAGTCGCTAAGTCACTCTTGTGACCCCATGGACTGTAGCCTGTCAGGCTCCTCTGTCCATGGGGATTCTCCTGGCAAGAATACTGGAGTAGGTTGCCATTTCCTTCTCCAGGGGATCTTCCCAACCCAGAAATCGAACCCAGGTCTTCTGCATTGCAGCAGCTTCTTTACCAACTGAGCAAAATTGGGGCCTCTATAAAAAAAGAAAGGCATTTTCCTACCAGTCTACTCTTTGCTCAGATGTGTGAAGGGCAGAGCACCCGGGAGGGACATGCGCTTCACGTGTCCAAAGAGGCCACAAGTTCAATCTCAACTACACAGTCTCCTTTAAACAGGTGAAGTGGGCCAAAAAGCAGGAGAGAGGAACTTCTAGTAGAAACATCTTTAGCTCAGAAGCCATAACAGGGAGGGAGACCGAGGCTATAAAAATGCACATTCTGCCCCCAAAAAATGCATTTTATTCTGAGTAACAGGAAAAAAAATTTCACCTTGTCCTTGAAGTGACATTTTCCATCAGCAGATGATAGCTCCAAAGGCAGATTTTTCTAAGGTTTACTCATTCATTCACTCAGCAAATAAAGCACTCACTCTGTGAGCATGCCCTGAGCCCAGGCACTGTCCCAGAGGCTGGGGAAACTACAGAAGTGGCAGGTCAGACGGAGCTCTGTCCTCAAGGAACTTCTTGTCTCCTAGGTAAAGGGAAGTAATACACAAGGTAAACAATGGGACAAGCTTGTCAACAAGGTAATAGCAAACAGTGTTGGGTATAATGGAGAAAATAAATGGGGTCATAAGACAGAGGGTGTCTAGTGGGCAGGGTTCCATTAACTAACAAGGTCAAGGAGGAGTCCTTTGAGCTGAAACCTGAATACCAATAAAGAGAGGGGGGCTGTGAGTTCCAGGAGAAGGCTCAAGAAGACTAACATCTCAGATGCAAAATAAACTTGGATGCTCAGGCCAGGAAGGAGGGCCAGGGTAGCTCCCTGAACCAGGGAAGAAGACTGGGAAATGCTACAGGAAGTCAGGTGGGGTCCAGATCACACAGAGCTTCAGAGACAGAAATGGGAGCTCAGCTTTTATCATAATCACAGGAGCAGGGCATTGCAGTGACATAGTCCCATCTGCCTAACAAGATGGTGGCTTAGCTGCTGGGACCAGAGTGGATGGAGGAGCAGATTAGGCAGAGTGGAAGCTGGGCTGTTGAGGAGGATGCTGTAGCAGTGGTCCAGGCAATGGATGGTGGTTTCCATGGTAATCCAAAGACAGGAGCGATGGGCATCCAACCAGAGTCTCTCGGAGTGGCTTTAAAGTGGGAAATGGGCTGTCAGCTCCCACATTCTAAGCAGAATTTCCCAAGAAGAATTTTATTGCACAGCTATTATGTGCTTTTAGTAATAATCATGGGCGGAGCGATAGATTATGCTGACTTAGTGTCTAGAGTGACTGGTGTCCATGAGAGAAGAGATGATGAGACATCCTATTTCATGATCCCATAGATACTAGAAGCAAAAGGTACATTTTTCTTGATATCTGAAGTGTTTTATGGGCTTCCCTGGTGCCTCAGAGATAAAGAAACCACCTGCCAATGCAGGAGAGGTGGGTTCGATGTCTGGGTCGAGAAGATCCCCTGGAGGAGGAAATGACAGGGTTCCCCTGGAGGAGGAAATGTCCATGAAATTTTGTTCATGGACAGGAATACAGGTATTCAGGTTTCAGCTCAAAGGTCTCCTCCTTGACCCTATGTCTAGTATTGCCTGGAAATTTACATGGACAGAGCAGCCTATAGAGGCCATGGGGTCACGAAATAATTGGGTACAACTTAGTGACAAAACACAACAAGAGTGTTTTATAGCCTGCTGATGCTCGACAGGCAATGTTTTCCAGAGCTTTCTTAAACTGGGACCTTTTAGCAGCTATAACAGGGCATCTTGCCCTGGGCCCTTCCTCAGGGCCTGTGGCAGGCGTCTCAAGGGCCCCAGGTGAGGAAGCAGCCAGGTGGGCATCTTGCCCAGGTCTTTGGAAGCTGCCGGCAGCTGGAGGAGACCTTTCCTGCCTTTTGTCTAGACCACAGGCTGGTCACAAGCCAGGATGCAGGGCTTCCGTCTCTGCGTGGAACAGGACTCCAGTGCCGCAGATGTGCGGGGCCAAGGCAGGCGGGACTTCCTGCCTGTCCATCAGACTGCTGAGAAATGAACTGTCTCAGCGATGATCAGGCCCTTCTGTGAGCTCAAATTAGAAATTTCATTCTTGTCATTCTCCAGCTAAAAGCTAAGCAGCCGATTCAGATTCCTGCACGCTTCAGTGCAGGTGACAGGTTTTTATTATCTGCTGGTGTTCACCAGGAAAAAAAAAAAGACCACAGCACTGGCAAGATGACCATCTGTTTGCTGCGCCTGCCCTGGCCCCAACTCCAAGCTGATGAATGTTATTGCAAGAGGCTGACAGGCTGTGGGGATTTTATATTAGTGCATAACTTCTTCTTTCTTAATATCGGTATGTAAAATGAGGTGTTCAGGGCAAAAGAACTTCTTCCATTTGGAATGGTCCATGTGATACCCAAGCGCGGTCAGGGCAAATCCTGGCCTCGATAACTGTCATTCCTCCTTTGAAGTCTTGCATTCTTTGCTAATACTTTTGTTTCCCTTTCAGCTCAAACTACTGGAATTTCCACTTTGTATAGGAATTCATATGGTGCACCCGCTGAAGACATCAAACATAACCAGGTAAAGGAGAGGCAGCACGCTGGTGTTCATTTCTCCCTTCGTCTCCTGTGAAATGGCTTGGAATCATAAAAGAGAAGTTAGCTTCTATTTAACATGCATCACAGGGCTTACCAGGTGGCATAGTTGGTAAAGAGTCTGCCTGCCAGTGCAGGAGATGCAAGAGACATGGGTTTGATCCCTGGGTCAGAAAGATCCCCTGGAGGAGGAAATCACACCCCACTCCAGTATTCTTGCCTGGAAAATTCCATGGACAGATCACAAAGAATCAGACATGACTGAAAAAAGAACAAAAAGAAAATAACGTCCCCTGCTGCTCTCCACTCGTGTGTGACACCATACCCACGTGGGTGGTGGCAGTCAACAGAACAGCCTCGAATTTGAAAGCAATTTTTATTTCACTACAACCCCATGCATTATCTGGTAGTAGAAACCAGATTTTCCTACTGTGATGCAAAACCTGAAAGAAAGGCCCAAATGTCCAGGTGTAAGATGCTGGTTACTAGACAGAGTGTCTAATTATTAGGCGTGGATTAAGGCACTCCTGTAACCCAGCCAGTTCTCATTCGGAAGAAAGCATTCCTTGGACATGACAGTTACCAGTGAAATAGACACGTCAAGTTGAATGTGAAAGGCGTTGTGTCATGCCTCGCCTCTCAGGCACATGGGAGAACCAGCAGCATCAGCGTCACCTGGGAGCTTGCTGGGAGCACAGAAGAGACACCTCTCTGGCCCCATTACCCTCACGCATTCAGGGTCTGCTGCATCAGAGTTGCATTTTAGCTGGGTGTCTAGATGTCTTGCATGGCTGTTCAAGTTTGAACAGCCTTGGCTGGTAGACACTTCATCTATCTGTGTTTGTGTGTGTGTGTTTTATTCAGTCGTGTCCAACTGTGTGCGACCCCATAGACGACAGCCCACCAGGCTCTCCCATCCCTGGGATTCTCCAGGCAAGAACACTGGAGTGGGTTGCCATTTCCTTCTCCAATGCAGGAAAGTGAAAATTGAAAGTGAAGTCACTCAGTCGTGTCCAACTCTTAGTGACCCCATGGACTGCATCCTACCAGGCTCCTCCATCCATGAGATTTTCCAGGCAAGAGTACTGGAGTGGGGTGCCATTGGCTTACAGCTCATTGTCTCCGTGGTTCTGTTGGAATTGTAAAAGCAGGAGGGCACCTCCTCTGCTCCTTTATTGAATGACAACTTCCCACTTGTCCTTCCCTGTGGTGGGCATCACAGAAGGACTGACGGTCTTTATAGCTCTTGGCCACTGGCCATCATTGTCAGAGCTGGCTTCTGCTGGCTTCTACAGCCACGCTCTTGCTCTGTGTCTGGAAGGTTGTACCGGAAAGATACACCTGGAAGCTGATGCTTGACCACAGTAAGCAGATAAAAGGAGACACGGAAGGGAAATGTGCTGTGTTTGAACAGTTGGCACCACCCAAATGGTCAAATACAACCAACATACCTCCACAGCGAATGCACCTCATCAACCGACGGCCGTTCTACCGGGCCAGTGAGCAGGTTTGACCCCTTCAGCCGCAGCTCTCCTCAGCCATCCTCGGTGATTCGTCCACATAAGCTCTCAGAACTGCAGAACTCGACCTGAGAAGGGGTTGACATGGGCTGTTATGACCAATACAGATGAACTGAAGAAGGTAACTCCCCAAGATAAGAGACCGAAATGAGCTTCTGCTCCAGCCAAAAAAGGTCCACCGTCCAGAAAGAACATAGCAACAAAAAGAAATTTGAAACATGTTGTGAAAAGGAAAAATGAAAGGAACAGCCACAAGGAGAAGGGCCACAAGCCTTGTACGGAGCTTTCCTAGAAGACCCCCCACACACGTTGGCAGTGCCTCCCCAGCCACCGAGACCAGCACAGAAAAGTCAGATCGCTTCTTGGTCTCCTTTATTTCTACCAGCCTTCCTTCTTATGACAGGGTCTGGAGTCAACTCAGTGAGGCTAGCACCCTGAGGGGGGGCCACCTCAGCTCAACCAAGACTGTACCCCTCTCTCGGAAAGGATGTGGACCGTGGAGTCAGCCAGGCATGCATTCAAATCCCAGCCCTACCCCACCCCGAGCCAGGGGTGGCATCCTGCGCACGTTTCTTAGTTTCTCTGACCTTCAGTTTCTTCACCTATAAAGTGGGGATTGGATGAAAGGATGGATGGGAAGAAGGGAGAGGAAGGGAAAGAGAAAAAAGGAAATGGAGGAAGAACAGAAAGGAGAAAGTGAAGGAGGGAGGAAGAGAGGGAGAGACTGAGAGGGAGAAGAGTTAAGGGAGAGAAGGAGGTAGATTAGACAGATGAAGAGGTGGATGATAGATGGGCACATGGGCCTCCCAGGTGCTGCTAGTGGTAAGGAACCACTTGTCAGTGCAAGAGACCCAGGAGACTTGAGTTCAGTCCCTGGGTTGGGAAGATCCCTTGGAGGAGGGCATGGCAACTCACTCCAGTATTCTTGCTTGGAGAATCCCATGGACACAGCAGCCTGGGAAGCTACAGTCAACAGGGTCACAAAGAGTCAGACACAACTGAAGCGGCTTCACACACACACGCGCGCGTGCGTGCACACACACACACACACACACACACACAGATAAATAGAAGGATGGATAGATACAGACAGACATAGTGAAGTGAAGTTGCTCAGTCGTGTCCGACTCTTTGCGACCCCGTGGACTGCAGCCCGCCAGGCTCCTCTGTCCATGGGATTTTCCAGGCAATAGTACTGGAGTGGATTGCCATTTCCTTCTCCAGGGGATCTTCCCAACCCAGGGATCGAACCTGGGTCTCCCACATTGTAGACAGACGCTTTACCATCTGAGCCACCAGGAAAGTCCATATAGACAGACATAAACATGCAATATGTATCTCTAATAGTATGTACATATATATATATATATACATACACACACACACACAAGATTAAATAAAGAAAATTTTGTTTAATGTTTAATATAGTGCCCACTGAAGGAAACAGTAAGTCTTAGTTCTCTCCCCATGTAATTTTTCCAAACCTCCCTAATCTAACCCTGTGCATGCTCCACACTTGGATAGCAACACTGCGTCAGAGTGGAGAAGTTCCACGTGGTACCAGTTTTTCGAAGACCAGCCAAGGGCACCTTAGCCTATCCCATGATCGGGAGCAGCTGGCCTCAGCAATGTTTAATTGCAGATTCTGAAGTCCCCCTTCGTGCCCAGGCTCTTAGGCTGACACGTGGCTGAGCTCTGCGGACTGTCACAGATGGACAGGAATGTCATTCTTTCAGCCACCATGAACTGGAAGTGTGAACCCGCCTGCACTGGCAGCTGTGATGAACTTCACTTCTCTGAAGAGCAGTTCTGTGACTCACTCATGTAAATCAATTACATATGAAAGAGGGAGTTTTGCTTACTTAAGAGAAGAATTATGGGCAGGTCATTAGAAGCATTCATTCACACACAACGTACTAATTACAAATCATTATCTATTAATGAAGACCAATGTCTAGAGGATGTTTCCATGCTGAGCCTTAGTTAAATTAGCAGGGAATTACCAGGGCCACTCCAAAGTGATCAAAGTGTTCTTCTTCAGGCAGCTTCCATCATTCCCACCAGACCTTCCCCCCCCACACACACACACATCATTCCCTGTGGGTTTTGTGGATGCCCTTGTGCAGCAACCCTGAGTATGGTCCTTGCCCCATGCCTTGAAGGTATCCTCACTGTTGGAGCTTAGGAAAGGACCCCAGAGGCATCAGAAGCCAGGCCCCCACATGTAAGTGCTAATTACTAACCTATGAACACTCTTTGTTTTACTGTCCTTAAAGCCAAGGGAAGGGAGAGAACTAATCCTAGACTTCTCTGTGCTCAAAGTTTCTGTGATCCCTTTAGCCCCTCGAGGCCCTCTTGATCAGACAACAGCCTGCAGAGGAAAAGAGTGGAAATAGGAAGCACTGACCGGGGCTGGCGGACATTGGTCAATTCTGAAGACCCCTGCCCCCTCAACCAAAGGCTTCATAATCCCGTGTTATTCTCAAGCCCCATCAATTTTTTATATTTATTTTTAATTGAAGGATAATTGCTTTACAATATTGTTTGGACTCCCGTCACATCAATTCTTTTTTTTTNGTAGCAGCCTTAACTGACTGTGATTAAAATATCTTCCTTCTGTAAATTTTACCAAAACAAAAAAACAAACAAAGAAAAAGAAGACCTTTTTTTTTTGTAGTCATAGGATTCCTTCTAATAGCTCAAAACGACTCTTTTTGCAAGGGTTCTGAGGCCTCACATCACCAGCTTCGTGGTTATTCTGCTTGTGATTATAAGAAAGACACAATGAAACCATTTGCCTCATTTCTGTTAACTTTTGCATTTCTGTTCATTTATATTTTTTACTTTTCTTTCCAACTTGCATACCATATCTAACCATTTCCAGTTTTGCATAATATATAGCTGAAATAACTTTTAAATCTGTACTTCTGTTCTCTTCTCATTTGCTGTCTAAGCCCTGACAGTTGGCGTCACTTTTTGTAATATAAGTGCCCAGCTTAAGCTTTGATTACTGAGACATCCACTTCAAAGAAACAGCCACTTCAAAGAGGTCTATCTCAAATAAACATATTACCAGCCACACTCTAGATAAAGGGCCAGCCCCCTTTCCTTCACTGAAGGTCTTTTGTTTTAGAAATCCTGGTTGATTTTGATAAGTGCCCATTTGGGGCCACTTGTATTTTTATTTTTTTCTCTTCCCTCACTTTAGAATTCTGTTTTTATGCTTTAAATTCACTAATAACGAGTGAGTTTGTGAAACCTTAGGCTCCCACAGACTATCTCAATAAAAGACTACTAGGCTCCAATGAGCTAACTCATTGGAAAAGACCCTGATGCTGGGAAAGATTGAAGGCAGGTGAAGGGGATGACATAAGATGGCATCACGGACTCGATGGACATGAGTTTGGGCAAAATCCAGGAGA
>SJYV01012696.1:547765-568937 GCA_006410875.1 Neotragus pygmaeus | reverse complement strand
GGGTGGAGGCAGGGGAGGGGGCAGGGCTGAGGCTGTAGAGATCTTAGCCCCCAAGGGCTCCCCTGGGGGCACTGCCCAGGAGACAGGGAAGGAGACCAGACGAGGGCCCCCAAACCTGCCATTTGTCAGGGCTCTCGGAGTGGAAAAAGCCAGGGGGACTGGGAGGAGGAGGGGCGGTGCTGGGGGAGACCAGGATCCTTCCTCCCAGGCTGCACTCTTGAAGAAGCACGTGGGCAGGCTGAGTCCACCCACTTTTTGGCCTCAGTTTTCCCATCTATTCAAGGGAACTGTGTGGGTGGGAGAGGCAAAACCAAGCAATAGGGAGAAAGGTCTCAAACCTCAGCCTGCCATGTCTCAGAGTCGCCAGGCTGCATGTGGGTCCTGACCGTCCAGAATCCTGCTCAGGGTGTGTGCCTGGAGTTCGGGGTGTTTAGGCTTCAGACAAGGTAGTGCGTGCGGCTCAGCCCAGGGGGATTTGGCTGATAGATGAAGAGNACCTCAGCCTGCCATGTCTCAGAGTCGCCAGGCTGCATGTGGGTCCTGACCGTCCAGAATCCTGCTCAGGGTGTGTGCCTGGAGTTCGGGGTGTTTAGGCTTCAGACAAGGTAGTGCGTGCGGCTCAGCCCAGGGGGATTTGGCTGATAGATGAAGAGCTGGAACTAGCTCCCCTCCACCTCTGCCCCCACCGCCACCGTATGTTTGTCTGTCTCCCCCATCTGCCTCATCCCCTTCCCCAGGCTGTGGGAAGAGGCTTCTCCTCCTGGCCAGGGACACCACCACCCCATCCCTCCTCCACCTCAACTAGCACCTTCAGCACCACCCCTGCCTTCCCCAGGTGCACCGCCTGTGGCACCACAGGACAAAGGGCAGGGTTGGAGCAACGTGGAAAGGCACCCCAGGGCTCGGAGACTGAGAGGGAGTGATGCTTGAGAAAGGGCTGCAGGCAGACAGCAGGAAAGGGACCACGGAGAAGCAGTGTTGCTGACTACAGACATCCTCTGCCCTGGGTCAGGGACCCCCAGGAGACAGGGTTGGGGCCACTTCACAGAAGTGCTCCCCGCAAGGCACAGTGGAAAACCTGGGCTGAGGAATGTCTTCTCCTGGCTTGCTTTCTCCTTTTGCAGTTGCTGTTGATGTCAGGAGGTCCTCCCTGCTACCTGCCTTCCTGCTCTGCCCTTAGCCATGGATGGCACACTTGGGATTGCTGGGGGAAAGGTAAGGTCTGCTCCCCTCTCTGAGCATCTTGAGTTTTTTCCCTCCACTGAAACAGTCTGATGGGGAGCGTGCAGGACTAAGAATTAGGACTCCTGGGTTCAAGCCCAACAGCCCTGTTAACTTTTTCTGGGACCGCGCACAAATCACTTTTTCTGTCTGGTTCAAGAAGCCCACATCTGCAACATGGGAAAGGTCAATTCTGCATCACCCTCCCTTCTGGGCCCATGGGCAGTGGATTCAGGGAAAAGGCTTTGGGATTTACTAAGAGCTCATATTATTCAGCATTATGTTAGGCCCCTTTCTAGCCTTACATCATCTAATTCTCAACAATTCTAAAAACTAGATACTATTTAAAAGTTCCATTTTATAGATGAGACAACTGAGGCCCAGAGATGTTGATAATTTGCCCAGGCTTGTACAACTAGCGAGCGGTAGAACTGAGATTCAAGCTCAAGCAGGTAGTCTGTCTCCAGAGCCCACATGATGAATCACTACCCCATACAGCCTCCCTAGTGAAAATATTCAGAAGCATGGGCAGCTGGGAGAAATCAGCCAGGATATTCAGATCACTGAGGGCTTTTCCAAGTCTATCTTCATAATAACGCTAATATGTCATTTGCTTTTTTTTTTTCACTTTCATTTTCTCATGGGTGTCCAGTAGAATTTTCCAGAATCAATGTGATATTGTAACATATTGAATGCAGAAGCAGATATGAGATACCAACTGTCTTCTGTTAAGCCAGATATCACACAGATTTGAGACAGTGAGACAGTGCCACTTACTAAATTTTGTTTGTTTTTAAATATAGCTGCTGCTGCTGCTGCTAAGTCGCTTCAGTCGTGTCCAACTCTGTGCGACCCCATAGATGGCAGCCCACCAGGCTCCCCCATCCCTGGGATTCTCCAGGCAAGAACACTGGAGTGGGTTGCCATTTCCTTCTCCAATGCATGAAAGTGAAAAGTGAAAGTGAAGTCGCTCAGTCATGTCTGACTCTTAGCAACCCCATGGACTGCAGCCCACCAGGCTCCTCCATCCATGGGATTTTCCAGGCAAGAGTACTGGAGTGGGGTGCCATTTTCATTAAAAATATGTCATTAAAGTTGACATTCAAAACAGGTTGATTGTTATTTTTGAATGAATTAATACATATTTTAAGTTTGCTCTCCTTTCTAACCTATCAGCAGACGTAATCCACATGAACAAAACTCAATAAATTTTAAGATTGAAGGGAGTCCTGAAATCAACAAGTGTGTGAGCCACCGTTCTAGACTCAGACATCCTTACCTTCTCCTCTTGCTGTTGCCTGTGGCTTTTTTTTTTTTTTTTTTTTTTAAGCAGATCAACTAGGGAGATTTGGATGTGGGGAAAAGGTCTTGGGGTTGGGACTAGGATGAGGGCTGAAGCTGAGTATATAATGCTAAAAGGTCAGACCTAACCCCACTTGAGAACTATCTCCACATGTCTGCTAGCATGCAAGCTCCCACCCGGAGGTATGCTCAAGACCACGGGCCTGTCTCAGGCTGGATTCTGGTCTCTGCCCCTTTCGCAATCCAGATGCCCACTGACAAGTCCAACATCAGGCAGGGGCAGACCTTCCTGGTGAGGAGAGAAAACTTCTGTGGATACCCGTGTGGATTTTTGTGTTTGGGCCAGCAATGTTTAATCTGCTTCCTGTAATCTTAGGATGAAACTGTCTCCCCAGTATGGGGAGCTTGGTAGGAGATAAATGTCTCTGGCAGTTCCCAGGAGAATTGGATAACAGGGTCTTATGTACACCCTAGTCTGGGCTTCCCAGGTGGCACTAGTGGATGGAACCTGCCTGCCAATGCAGGAGATGTAAGAGATGCAGGTTCGATCCCTAGGTCAGGAAGATCTCCTGGAGGAGGGCATGGCAACCCACTCTAGTATTCTTGACAGAGCTGGACATGACTGAAGTGACTTAGCATGCACGAATGTGCACCCTAGTCTAGGACACTCCTAAGCTTCTAAAGCTTTAAAAGTCAGGATCCTCCCCCAGAATTAGCAACCAGAAAGACTTTTTACCTAGAATCAAGCTGGTCAGTAGGCACTCTGTGCCCTGGGGTAGAGGGATCCAGGGAGGGAAAAGATGCGCATGCTGCAGGGAGTCCACAGTCTGACAGGGGTGTAGGCCCCTCCCTAGAGGAGCCCCCGTTATTGAAGGAGACAGGATGTCCCTTCCAGTATTACCACTGCCCAGGTTGTCCTGGGCAAAGTCACAGACACAAAGGACAAGGGACAGGCAAGATGCTGACAAGAAGGGGTACAAGATGATAGAGCAGATAGGGAAACAGGAGGGTGGAGATTTGCAGGAGGCGCAAGGTTAAGACCCATAGGCATGTGTGAGGGCCCAGGGTAGAAGGGTGTGGCTCAGGGATTGCTGGGATATGCTCCCCCAGTACAAAGTCTGAATAGATTGGGGTCCCTAAAGAGGGGGTGCTGCAGGGGATAGGAGAAAAGCTTATATAAAGCAGCTTGAAGACTGTGATTGGGAACTTTCGTCTGAAAACCGATAGAGATGTCTGGGTAGGAAAGGGGCAAGGTAAAACTGATGCTTCATGATGACAATTCCAGTGATGATTGTAAAGGGAGAGAATCAAGGAGAAAGAAAGGCGGGAGTCAGGAAAGTCCTAAGGAGGCTGCTGTGGGCACCCAGGCTAATGGGATGGACAGGCTGATTGGGGGGCAGGGAAGAGGCTGGCTCACACACCTGAAAGGAGTTGTGGGGGGTGAGGGGAAATGGGCAGGGAGGGGACGGGCAGGGCCATGGAGGGACCAGGGTGAGATGTGGGGACAGAAAGAAGCTGCCATCTTTGGCTGGAAGAAACAAGTTGCCCAGAATGGGGAAAGACACTCTTTTAGGGAAGCTCACCAGCTCAGTTACATTTGTCATATCTGAGTTGAACACAAGACATCTGCTAGGTGAAAACTTATGGAAAGAAGGGCCAGGAACATGGAGACCCCGGCTCTGGCTGTGGCCAGACTGTTGGGCTGAAGACAGGAAGCTCATCTTAAGCAACTTGATAATTCTCCCACCCTTCCAAAGTCTAGATGGGTGGAGAGATAGAGACCCAGGACAGACCTCAGCAAAAGCCCCAGGGAAGGGCTGTGGCAGGCCCAGGAGCCAGGCAAGATGATGGAGTAGAAAGTCACATATGTGGGGGAATCACAACAGCCAGCAACTGCACTTTTTAGTCTTCACTTGCTAAGCACCATTCCGAGCCCTTTACAAATACTGACTCTGTTAATCCATAACTATAACTTTTAGCCCCATTGTAAGGATGAGGGAACATGCAGCTACGAAGCGGCAGAAGATGGATTGTAAACCCAGGAAGTCTGACTCCAAGGCTGTGTTCCTAACTGCTATGCCTCTGCCTCTCAGGCAACAGAAATGCACCCTGGGATGCACTGTGGGTCGCACCTTCCTTCCAAAAGAGGTCTCTTGACCTGTTACAGTAATCCTTGCATTTCTCTGAGTTTCCCAGCTCCCCTCACAAGCCTTAATGATGGGCTTTTTTTGTTTGTTTGGGAGCTTTTTTGTTTTTGCTAGAGCCCACAGGGTGGTCTCCCTCTCTTTTCCAAACTCCATTTCAGATCTCTTTCCTTCTATGGACATGCTTCCTGAAATCTAGCCTAAGTCCTTCAAGCTGCAGCCCCAACCCTTTCCCCGGGTCTTCTGCCATTGGCCACATCCACTCCTTCAATACGACACCTTTTCAGGGACCTGAAGTGCTAATTAAGCCCTCTCAAGCCCATGCTTCTCCAGCCTCCTCCAGGCCACCATTTCAGTTCTCATTTCTCTCCTGCATTCCACAGCGAACCCCTCCCTTCTCCCCACCACCTCAAATCCAGCTCCCAGCTGGCTGACACCCACGGGAGGGTTTTTCCCATAATCCCTTTCTCTCTGCCCTTTCAAGGTTCTGATGGGCGGAGGGGATGAAGAGGGACCACGCAGATGCACTGTCTCCATGAAGATGGAGGCAACGCCTATAATAAACTTGGATGAAGGGAGAAAAGCACTGAACTCAGCCTGTGGAAGAGAAGGGGCGATGTGATAAACTCAGAAAGCTCTGATTCCCAAGAGCTGCCCCTTCCAACCACCCTTCACTGGGTGCTAAAACAGTTGGATTCCAGATCTCCCATCTCTCTAATCTTTCTGCAGTTTCATCTTAACAGTGTGCCTTGGACTCTCCCTTCTCTCTGCCCCTTCCAGGGCCTCACCACCATCCTGGACAGCTTGGCCTCAACCCGGATTGTAGCACTGACCAGTCAGGCAAGAGAAGAATCTAGGCTGGCTGGGGAGGGGATTGAGAGTGGAAGTTTCTTCGTTCTGTCCTAAATAACCCTTGGCAGGAAAGCTGAGGGGCTCTGTGGCCCAACATCTCTTTCCCTCCCCACCAATGCCAGGGGGTTCAGCCAACCTTCCATCTTGTGTGCAGAAACCAAACATTTTTCTAAAAGGTGCAAGAGGACGTTTCTCCTTTTTGTAGAAGTGGGTCTTTCTGCCTGACTCACTCCCCCTCCCAGAGCCCTAAACCCCTTATTCCATCAGTCCCAGCATGGCCCCAGAGGACTTCATTTAAGCTCACCCAGCGCCAAGCGTCCTGGCCTTTCTGGTCCCTAGGGAGGACTGGGGAAGGAGGCCCCTGGGTCTTATCCCATGCCCTTCCCTTCTAGCTCAAGCCAGTGTGCACAGAGGTGCAGGTGCAGAGATGGGGCACCCACCGTCCAGTGGGGCACAGGGATGAGGTGAGAGATGCCAAGGGCCTGACAACTAACCCTCCCACATAGCAAACATGTCCACAGACTGCATGTGGGGCAATGTTCGGGAGACAGATTTTTTTGCCCAGAGTAGGGGGCAGCAGTGGGATTCCGCAGAACCACACAAGGGATGAGACCATAACCCTGCCCCCCCCCACCCCGTGTGGAGTCATTGCCATTTGATATCCACTGAGACAAGTTGGCTGCTCTGCTCAGGGTGGAGGGTGGGGGGATGGCTCAGAAAACAGCAGCTCCTTTCAGGACCTAGGTTGGCAAGGGCTTTGGGAGGCTGGACTGGCCCAGATCACCCCCAACACCGCCTCTCTCCCTCCCGCGCCACCACCACCAAAGGACTGGAGGGCAGCGAAAAGGAGTTGGCACTGCCTGGGCCATGCCTATTGCCTCTGTAGACCAGCTCTGGCCCCCCTTCTTGGCATGATGCCTCCCCTCCCCTCCTCCCTCATTTCCTCCTCCCTGAAGAACTAACTATAAACCAGGACACCTGGTTCCTTCTACACTTGGTCCCTAGTACCCAGCTTATACCATGAGGAATTAACAAGCCTGCCCCTCAGCACAGGATGGTCCCCACCATCATGCCAGGAACATAGAACAGAAATCCTTGGAGATTAGGGCGACAGTTTCAAGATGAAACTAAATGGAACTCAGTGGTAGCTGCTGGTCTCTCCTCAAACCGATTTCCTGATAGCCACCCCAAGCCCCCCTCATTCCTAAACAAGCATCACTCCTCACAGGACACCAAATCTCTCACCATCTCCTTCCCANCACCAAATTGAACTTATCATCTTCCACCCCAAGCGTGACACTCCTCATGACTTCTGTGACTTCTCATGGCTTACTCTGTATTTCTCCCAGTCAATCAGATTAAAAAGTTAGAAGTCATCTTCATTCTCATCCTTACCCTGTGCTCCATCCATCGGCACGTCAACTAAATTCTGTCATGTCTCCCTTTGGCCTATTTCTCTAGGATATTCTTTTTCATTCCATGGCCACTTTTAGGGTCAGGAAGATCCCTAGTAGCCCAGGATCTTGACCTGCCCTTCACCTTTCCCTCCAGTCTCAAAGGAAGAGGCAGCCTGTATTCACCATATCACTCCTTGTGTCCTTGGATCAAAACCCCAAACTGGTGGCCCTTGGTAACAGGTCACAGCCCAAACTCGCTAGCTTGACGCTTAGAGTACTCCTCTGAGGAGTTGGGAGAGGAAGAATCAAAGGGCAGAAGCAGAAAGAGATACCTAGTGGTGAGGAAGTCTCTGGAGAAGTTCCTTACAAAAGGTCTTCACTTCTGTGTAATTCAGAAAAGTCATTCACAGAAACTCAAGGTGTGGCAGGACAGGACAGTTAGAAAGCACTTAGATGTTCTAGAAGAGCAGGTGTGTGGGGACTGTAGCACGTGCACAGATAACTTGAACGGCATTGTTAAGTTTTCCATTTTTAAATAGTGATTTAAATAAAAGTTTTGTTCTTTCTATGTTTTATACAATTATAGAGATACTATTATGTATATTGCTTTTTGCATAGTCAGTTTTTAATTTTTGTCTTGTTACAAAAGAGAAGTCTCAAAACAGTCACTAGGAGACCAATATGGAAGCAATAGTACAGGCATAGGAAATTCGTATGTGTGAGCATTCACTCAGCAAGATACACATATTACTTGAGATGGGAAAACGGAGAGGTTCGGCAGCTCACCTATGGTAACAGAGCAGAAAGTGTTAGATTTGGAGTTTGAATCCACGTATGCTGGACTCCAGAGTTTGTCTCAAGGTAACACTAGAGTGAATTTGCATGGTTGAAACATAAACTCGTCATTATGGGCACACGTTGGTATGAAAAATTTCCAGTGTTTCCCAATCTGGGGAATCGTCGTCCTTTGAGGACCTCTCCCCAATTCCATTCCTCACTTTAGCAAGTTCTCTCTTTCTTATTTTCAATGACTCCTTTCCGACTCACTCCTTCCAACTTTGGCCTCATCTCTTCCTTCATCTCATCCGCAGTAGGGCAGGGGCTTCCTCAGAGCACAGAGCGCAGCAGAGATGAGAAACCTGTTTGGGGAGGAGAGTCCACCAGTGGGCACAGTAAGAGGGGCTCCTGCTGGGAAAGGCCAGTGGACAGAGGACAGGGAGCCTTTGGGTCAGGAGGCATGAGAAGGCTCAGAGCAGACAGCACTTCACAGTCAGGAGTGCCGCCTAGAAATAGCAGAGACGTTGACAATGCTCACTACAGGATGCCAACGGGCATTTTAGTGTTCAGGCCCCATAGGCTGAACAGTTTCCATTAGTAGTAGGGTGCCTACTAGCTGGATAATTCAGACCGCAGAGGAGAAAGCCAAGAGAGGGACTGAGCATCCATCCGCCAGTCACGAATGGATTCATTATTTAGATATACCACTTCCTTTCAGTAAATGAGATATCCACAAACTCACACTTATAAGACCTGTCTCTTATACACATCTGGGGGGCTCCGGGCAAGCCAATGGGAACGTGGAGCGCCAGGCCCGAGCCGCCGGGATTGGAGGGGCCTGGGCAGGGGGCGGGGCGTGTGGAGCAACGAAGCGGAGCCCCAGACAGCTGCAGGAACGGGGCAGAGAGCAACACCCAAAGACAGAGACCCAGACAGACTCAGGAGAAAGAGATGGAGAGACGATAGGCGAAGCGATAGAAGCCGAGCTGGCAAGGTGACGGAGGAAAAGAGAAGGAAGAGAAAGGAGGCGGGCGTGTCAGGGATGGGGAACAGAAGCGGGAGCTGGCGGGGGCGGGCCTGGGGCCGAGTTAATGAGTTGGAAATGAATTCAGCACCCGCCCAGTGGCCCGACAGGCTGCGCCGAAGGGGCGGGCTCCGGGGGCTCCGGGGTTATATCCCTCGGCACCATTTCCACACTGTTTGCCGTTTTCTAAGCGCTGAGTGAGGTCCTGCGAAGTGCGCAGACATCATTCCCACCTGCAGTGGCTTGGTTTGAGAGGGGGAAGAACACGCAGCCCTAGTGCCTGGGAGGTGCTAGAGGCTGCAGAAAGGGAAAGAGCACTCTACTTAGGAGGTCTTAGGTGGGAGGACAGACTTCCGATAAGGTCGCTAAAGAATGCAGAGGATTCAGGTACTAGGAGCTGATGGGGAGGGAATTTAAGGCAGAGACAACTGCATTGAACAGTTCTGGGAGGACAGGAAAATGCAAGTAGGCTTGGGAAAGAAAGAGCAGCAAAGTGGTCCATTGGACTGGAATATAGGGTGGTGGTTCTCAACCTTAGCATCACAAGGGACTTATTTGATTATCTGAATCCATGTTTTGAGAGTTTTTTCTCCACAATCTCCCATTCTTGGCATGTATTAAGAAAGAAAACATTTACTCCCCCGTCATAGATATTTAACTACTAATCAGTAAACCGTATTATCATATTGAGTTGATACACATCTTGGGGGAGAAAAGGAAAGAAACTTGAAATTTTAGCTTAGTTCAACTTCTAAACGCCCTATGATGGATAAATGTCCATTCAAACAGCCCCCATGGAGTGGGGCGCTGGGGCAGAAGGGGTTGTACTGGGCTGAAGGTAAGTGCCACAGGTATAGTGATTGTTGTGGGGGAAGACCTGGACCAAATATAGAGCTGTGCCCATTCACCGTCAACTCTGAAGGCGATGGAGAGCTATGAAGGTGTCTTGAGCAGGAGGGGGAGACAAAGCTAGAGCAGAATTTTAGGGAGGTTAATCTGGACGTGAGCAGAATGGTGATTCAAGAGAGAATCTGGCAGCAATCCTAGACTCTTCCTGAGCAAAAAGGTGGGTCAGGAGGGAAGCTGGCAACAGTTCTAGGCTTTTCCTGAACAAAAAGGTGACTCAAGATGAAACCTGGCAGCAATCCTAGACTCTTTCTTCACCTCTCTTGTCTAAGCACTGCATCTACTTTCTAAATCCCCTAAATCCCGTTCCCTTCCTCCCTAGCTCATCATCCTGCCAGTGGTCCAGGACCCCATCACCTCTCACCAGGATTACTGCAGCAGCCTTCCAACACCTACCTTTAGTCATTCTCCACTCTAATAATCCTTCGAATCATGAAGTCCTTCTTTTAAAAAGAAACACCAGTGCCTCTGAAACACAAATCTGATTGTCTCACTTCCCAATTTAAGCTTTCAATGACTGCCCATTGTCTACAAATCAAGTCCAAATTCATAACCATGGAACAGAAGGCCTCTGATGACCTGGACCACTCCAGTCTCATCTTCTTCCACTGCCCCTACCTCTCAACCTGCAGTTTCCTCCTCCGATACTTAAGGTTTAGCCTTATGTTCTCTTTCCCTGTCCTGCCGCTGGAGACTTCATGGCGTACATGGCCTCAACTATGTTTCCTGAGTTATACCCAGATCTCTGTCTTCAGCCTTAGGCTGTCTTTAGAGGGTTACCTCCACAATTCCAGTTCCTTGCCGGGGATTTCCACTCTTAACTGGACAAGCACCAAATTGAACTTATCATCTTCCACCCCAAGCGTGACACTCCTCATGACTTCTGTGACTTCTCATGGCTTACTCTGTATTTCTCCCAGTCAATCAGATTAAAAAGTTAGAAGTCATCTTCATTCTCATCCTTACCCTGTGCTCCATCCATCGGCACGTCAACTAAATTCTGTCATGTCTCCCTTTGGCCTATTTCTCTAGGATATTCTTTTTCATTCCATGGCCACTTTTAGGGTCAGGAAGATCCCTAGTAGCCCAGGATCTTGACCTGCCCTTCACCTTTCCCTCCAGTCTCAAAGGAAGAGGCAGCCTGTATTCACCATATCACTCCTTGTGTCCTTGGATCAAAACCCCAAACTGGTGGCCCTTGGTAACAGGTCACAGCCCAAACTCGCTAGCTTGACGCTTAGAGTACTCCTCTGAGGAGTTGGGAGAGGAAGAATCAAAGGGCAGAAGCAGAAAGAGATACCTAGTGGTGAGGAAGTCTCTGGAGAAGTTCCTTACAAAAGGTCTTCACTTCTGTGTAATTCAGAAAAGTCATTCACAGAAACTCAAGGTGTGGCAGGACAGGACAGTTAGAAAGCACTTAGATGTTCTAGAAGAGCAGGTGTGTGGGGACTGTAGCACGTGCACAGATAACTTGAACGGCATTGTTAAGTTTTCCATTTTTAAATAGTGATTTAAATAAAAGTTTTGTTCTTTCTATGTTTTATACAATTATAGAGATACTATTATGTATATTGCTTTTTGCATAGTCAGTTTTTAATTTTTGTCTTGTTACAAAAGAGAAGTCTCAAAACAGTCACTAGGAGACCAATATGGAAGCAATAGTACAGGCATAGGAAATTCGTATGTGTGAGCATTCACTCAGCAAGATACACATATTACTTGAGATGGGAAAACGGAGAGGTTCGGCAGCTCACCTATGGTAACAGAGCAGAAAGTGTTAGATTTGGAGTTTGAATCCACGTATGCTGGACTCCAGAGTTTGTCTCAAGGTAACACTAGAGTGAATTTGCATGGTTGAAACATAAACTCGTCATTATGGGCACACGTTGGTATGAAAAATTTCCAGTGTTTCCCAATCTGGGGAATCGTCGTCCTTTGAGGACCTCTCCCCAATTCCATTCCTCACTTTAGCAAGTTCTCTCTTTCTTATTTTCAATGACTCCTTTCCGACTCACTCCTTCCAACTTTGGCCTCATCTCTTCCTTCATCTCATCCGCAGTAGGGCAGGGGCTTCCTCAGAGCACAGAGCGCAGCAGAGATGAGAAACCTGTTTGGGGAGGAGAGTCCACCAGTGGGCACAGTAAGAGGGGCTCCTGCTGGGAAAGGCCAGTGGACAGAGGACAGGGAGCCTTTGGGTCAGGAGGCATGAGAAGGCTCAGAGCAGACAGCACTTCACAGTCAGGAGTGCCGCCTAGAAATAGCAGAGACGTTGACAATGCTCACTACAGGATGCCAACGGGCATTTTAGTGTTCAGGCCCCATAGGCTGAACAGTTTCCATTAGTAGTAGGGTGCCTACTAGCTGGATAATTCAGACCGCAGAGGAGAAAGCCAAGAGAGGGACTGAGCATCCATCCGCCAGTCACGAATGGATTCATTATTTAGATATACCACTTCCTTTCAGTAAATGAGATATCCACAAACTCACACTTATAAGACATAAGTTACGGGATGCTTAATCACACTACCAAAGTGTTCGTCCCAGAATTTCTGTAACTAGGCGGTTCCTCTTGTTGTGTTGTTCAGTTGCTGCGTTGTGTCTCGACTCTGCGGCACCGTGGACTGCAGCACTCCAGGCTCCTCCGTCCTCCGCTGGCTCCTGGAATGTACTCAAACTCCTGTCCACAGAGTCAGTGATGCTAATCTAACCATCTCATCCCCTGCCACCCCCCTCTCCTTTTGCCTTCAATCTTTCCGAACATCAGGGTCTTTTCCAGCAAGTTGGCTCTTCACATTAGGTGGCCAAAGTATTGGAGCTTTGACTTCAGCATCAGTCCTTCCAATGAATATTCAAGATTGATTTCCTTTAGGAATGACTGGTTTGATCTCCTTGCTGTCCAAGGGACTCTCAAGAGTCCTCTACAGCACCACAGTTTGAAAGCATGAAGTCTTCAACGCTCAGCCTTCTTTACTCACATCCATATATGACTACTGAAAAAACCATAGCTTTGACTATACAGACCTTTGTTGGCAAAGTGATGTCTCTACTTTTTAATACACTGTCTAGGTTTGTTGTAGCTTTCCTACTAAGGAGCAAGAGTCTTTTAATTTCATGGATGCAATCACCATTCACAATGGAAACAGTGGAAGACTTTATTTTCTTGGGCTCCAAAATCACTGCAAATGGTGACTGCAGCCATGAAATTAAAAGATGCTTGCTCCTTGGAAGAAAAGCTATGACCAACCTAGACAGCATATTAAAAAGCAGAGACATTACTTTGCCGACAAAGGTCAAAGCTATGATTTTTCCAGTAGTCATGCATGGAAGTGAGAGTTGGACCATAAAGAAGGCTGAGTGCCGAAGAATTGATGCTTTGGAACTGTGGTGTTGGAGGAGACTCTTGAGAGTCCCTTGGACACCAAGGAGATCAAACCAGTCAATCCTAAAATAAATTAATCCTGACTATTCATTAGAAGGACTGATGCTGAAACTGAAGCTCCAATACTTTGGCCACCTGATGCAAAGAGCCGACTCATTGGAAAAGACTCTGATGCTGGGAAAGATTGAAGGCAGTAGGAGAAGGGGATGACAGAGGATGAGATGTTTGGATGGCATCACTGACTCAATGGACATGAGTTTGAGCCAGCTCTGGGAGATGGTGAAGGACAGGGAAGCCTGGCATGCTGCAGTCCAGGCGGTCGCAAAGAGTCGGACACAACAGCAACTGAATGACAACAATCACCATCCTCAGTGATTTTGGAGCCCAAGAAAACAAAATCTGTCACTAGTACTTTTCCTTTTTTAATTAGGACCTTTCTAACTGGTCCAATGGACAGAAATTCTATTAACACCCAATGTACTGCAACAGGAGGAGGTAACACGAACAACCAGGGACCAGAGCCAGGCAGCCCGGACCGCAGTCCTGCCTATTCTCTTGGGACCCATCTCTTACCTGCAAAGTGAGGACTAATTCTGGACTACCTCTCAATGCCTTGACTTTTAAATCCTGGTCTACTTCCAACCAGTCCTATAAAGCAAGATAGACCTGTGTATGAGAAGGCGCTGATCCTCTTGCTCTCCTGAATTCAGCCAGAGGACAGCAAAGCCCTCAGCTTCAGAAGCCCACTGGGGCTCCATGTGCCTGGCTCTGTGGTCCACTTCTCCCCACTCCATCCTAATCTCCAGCCACATGCACTCCGGCAAGCATATGCTTCTTCTCCTCTGAATTTCCTAGGGCCTCATCTCCCTTGAATCAATAGAAATTGTTATGATCTATCTGATTGGCCTTCTTGCTCCATTAAGCTCATATCCTCAACCATCTCCTGACACCATCATGCTTCTTCTCCCATTTCCAGCCTTTTACCCAAGAAGTTTCATGATATTGCTTCAAGGAAACCTTCCCAGATTGCTTGATCCCAAGGCTGCCACATACAGTTGCACAGTTTGTGAACTGCACAAAGGCACCCGCTGAGGGGCAAACTGAGGACCGGCATTCAGTTTGCCTTTTGTTGCTCAGAGCACTGCTCAGAGCAGTGTTTACTGGAGGGACTCCCGTTTTTACTTTTTTAACCCCAAAGTATCACTTGCTACATGCCATAAGGAGTACATCTGCCCAGAGAGGGTTCCTTCTTGCTATTTTGTACTAAGTTTCTTTATAGACCAGCTATGTGGCCCCAGCCGTGACCCTCCTGCCCTCAATATTTTCCAGTTACAAACCCAATCTCCCATCATCACACTGTACTGACATATTTAATTGGTTCCTTGTAAAGTTGCTTTCTTTATCCCATAATACTGACAGCTAGGATCTTGCCTGTATTTCTGTCTCCTGGTACCTAAGAAAATGTTTTTTCCCTCGCTCTGTTCAAGTTCAATGATAAAAAAAAGAGTTGAGGTTAGATGGCAAGTAAAATCCAGGAGCAGAAGGATCCCCAAAGCAGGGCAGGGGGTTGTGGGCTTCTTCTTTGTCAGCAAGGCTATGCTCAAGGCAGCCTAGACTGAGGCAGGGGGCTGGCTGATACAGCTTCTGGGGGGCCCTGTCAGCCCTGCCATCTCCCCCTCCAGGAAATGGGGCCAGTCCTATGCAAATACGATCTTGCCCAGGAGTTTGGTTTCTTCTCCCTGGGCTCCTGGCACAGCGACACCAACGTGAGTGGCTGCTTGGCAGGACAGAGAAGGGCGGGCTAGCAGTCCCGAGGCTCAGGTGACAAGGCTAAGCCCTGGAGACAGGGATGCTGACGGGGCTCTAGCTGCCCTCCTGATGCCAATCTCAGGCTGAAAACTCGATATTTCCACTTAGAA
This sequence comes from Neotragus pygmaeus, assembly GCA_006410875.1. NCBI lineage: Eukaryota > Metazoa > Chordata > Mammalia > Artiodactyla > Bovidae > Neotragus > Neotragus pygmaeus. The sequence continues at coordinate 554,016 of SJYV01012696.1, read as the reverse complement.
CAAGAAACACAGGCGAGAAGGCTAGGAGAGGAGGGCAGTGTACCAGGAGTGCCCTCTGCAGGTCTCACTAGGTGGCACTAGAACAGGAGAAGGTGGCACTGGGTGGGCAGGGATTTCAGGAGATGCCTGGGCGGAGGATAATGAGAAGGAAGACCATAGCTAGCATCTCCAGGTGGCGCTAGTGGTAAAGAACCCACCTGCCAATGCAGGAGACATAAAGGACACAGGTTTTTCCCTCGGACAGGAAGATCCCCTGGAGGAGGGCATGGCAACCCACTCCAGTATTCTTGCCTGGAGAATCCCACGGACAGAGGAGCCTGGCAGGCTACAACCCATGGGGTGGCAAAGACTCAGACACGACTGAGGCGACCCAGCACACACACACGCACTGAGTGCTTACAACATGCCAGTCCCTGCCTCGTGTAATCCTCATGACGACATCCCCAGAGATGAACAATACAGGTGCTCTCAGTTCTTAGATGAAGAAACTGTTCACAGACGTTAAATAACTTGCTCAAAGTGACCCAGCTCCTAAAGGACAACGTTGGGACCTGAACCCAGGACTCTGCCTCCTGAGACTGCATTACTCAGTGCTCCCTTTTCCACCTTGCCAAGCCATTTCAGGAACTTCTAACTGGCCAGTACCCATTTCTACATCTTCCCACTCCTTTAGCTCACTGTTCCAACTTTAAGGCAGCTGGAGAATTGATCAGCACATAGGCTATAATAATACTGATGTCGTCCACCACTCTGTGCTTTTAATTATTTCCCTGGGGAAAGTGAACATTCAAGTATTTCCATTCCTCCAATTTTTTTCTTGATTTTTTTTTTTAATCAGTGCTCCTAAAGCTATGTCTTTACAGCTATGATCAATGAATAAGAATACTTTTGGGATTCCCTTGTGGTCCGGTGGTTAGGACTCCACACTTCCATTGCCCAGGGCACTGATTTGATCCCTAGTTGGGCTTCCCTGGTGGTTCAGACGATCAACAATCTGCCTGCAATGCGGGAGACCTGGGTTCAATCCCTGGGTTGAGAAGATCTGGAGGAGGGCATGGCAACCCACTCCAGTATTCTTGCCTGGAGAATCCCTATGAACAGAGAAGCCTGGCGGGCTACAGTCCATGGGGTCACAAAGAGTCGGACATGACTGAGCAACTAAGCACAGCACAGGGGACTACGATCCTACAAGCTGAGTTGGTTGGTGGCTAAAAAAAAAGAGAATACTTCCATGTTCTGGTTTTTACCTAACAGTGTGCCAACATGCATGTTTACATAGACGAACATCGTAACTGCTTATATTGCTTTGCCATAGATGTTGCGCGTTACCAAGGGAGTGGAGCATTGGGATGTGACACAGATGTGTGAGTGTGACCACTTCTCTGCCAATATCCAACTCTGTGACATTCAGTAAACCATTTAACCTTTCTCAGTTTTCGTTTTCTCATCCATAAATAGAGAAAATAGTCCTTATCTCATAGGGTATCACCCAGGGTTTTTAAATGAGGTGTGTCTAGCTCAGAGCTGATACTCAAAGAATCCTTAATAGTAGCGTCAGTATTTGGAGAAGGCAATGGCACCTCACTTCAGTACTCTTGCCTGGAAAATCCCGTGGATGGAGGAGCCTGGTGGGCTGTAGTCCATGGGGTCGCTAAGAGTTGGACACAACTGAGCAACTTCACTTTCGCTTTTCTCTTTCCTGCATTGGAGAAGGAAATGGCAACCCACTCCAGTGTTCTTGCCTGGAGAATCCCAGGGACGGCGGAGCCTGGTGGGCTGCCGTCTATGGGGTCGCACAGAGTCGGACACGACTGAAGCGACTTAGCAGCAGCAGCAGTGTCAGAATTCTGTGCTAATGCGTCTTTCTCCTGAGCCACCATGTGCTTCTGGCCGGCAGGGACTTATTTCTGTAACTGCTTCCACCCAGCACATTACCTGGCACTTGGGCTCCATAAGAGTTTGTTGAATGAAGAGTTATAAGCCTGGCCTTTTCTGTTGGACATCTGGGNCGTCTTTCTCCTGAGCCACCATGTGCTTCTGGCCGGCAGGGACTTATTTCTGTAACTGCTTCCACCCAGCACATTACCTGGCACTTGGGCTCCATAAGAGTTTGTTGAATGAAGAGTTATAAGCCTGGCCTTTTCTGTTGGACATCTGGGCTGTTTCTAGACCTTTCACTGTTAACAAACTATACTCCAAAGCCCTTCTATTCACATTGCCTCATTCAATCTGCACACCCTGTGAAGTAGGTGGAAAGAGGCTATTTGCGCATATCCACGTCCTGGGAAAGATAGAGCAACGGTGGCTGACGGAAATGGGTCACCTCGCAAATCAGTGACAAAAGTTAGAACCCCTGACCCTACCTCCCTTCCTTGGGTGGATCTCTTTTCTCTCTGACTACCTTCTTCTGGATCAGAGTGGCCTCTCCAAAATGAAGACTGTGATGGCGGGCCTGACCAAGAGCCTGACTTGAACCCAGGAAACTGCCTCATGAGATAGTGTTACTCAGCACTGCCTTTTCCATCTTGCCAGGCCATTCCAGGAACTTCAAACCTTCCAGCACCCAGAAGCCTGACTGGAGGTGAATCCCCAGGAAACCAAACGCCTAATTCCCAAACACATCAGGGCTTGTATTTTCTCAGAGCAAGGAGCTTCTTAGGAAAGAGCCAGCATGCCAGCTTTTCTTCTTCTTCTCTTTTTTCTGAGGGGGTGAGGAGGCGAGCATTGAGTTGTCCAGGAGGAGGGACTTCGGCTAAAAATAGCTATGGCGTGTGGATCAGCCTCTAGTGGTACCCAGGACTGGGGAGGGGAGGGGGATGCTCTAGCGCTGTCGCCAGACTGGTTGCTGTGGAAACAGGAGAGGAGCAGGGGAGCCTGGGAAGTGGGGATGACACAGATAGCAAGTCCTAGTCAGAGCTGCCGCTACATTTAGGAGAAACAGCAGTGCTCGCGGCTCCCACCCTCCAGGGGTGCTTGGGGTGAGGGGGAGGCGGTGTCAGGGGCATGGACGCTACCCCCCAGGGGTCTCTGCTGCCGGCTACTCTCCTCTCCACACGCTGTGAGTTGAGTTGCGGGGGACTTGGGTTTGGGCCCCTATTTCCAAGGCAAGTGGGGATTTGGGAAGAGCTGGTTCCTGAGGGAGTTTTCATCAGATCCCCTTCCAACAAATAAGCCCCCTTGCAGGCCAGCACTCTCAAGTGGGAGAAAGGGAGATTCAGCAGAACGCAGCACTGGGGTCTTCTGAAAAGGGGACACAGCATGCACATGAAATAAGGAGGATCAGGCTGGAGGAACAGGACTCTTCAGAGGGAAGCTGCAGAAATTGAGTCTTTGCTCCTGGGATGGAGGCAACCATTTCACACCTTTCCTGCCCCATTGAGGAAAATGCAGCCCCCACTTAAGGAAGATGGGAGACAGAACACAAAGTGAGGCTCACCTAGATCCTCAGGGCAATGGAGGGTGAGAGAGTTCTGGGGACCCTGACTCTGGGGTTTCTTCCCCACACATGGCATAGAAGCAGGCAGATTGGGGGTCAGATGACCTAAGACCTCGAGAGAACATCTGAAAGCCCACCTGGACAGAAGCTGGAATAAGTGGGCTCAGGCGCTTTTCTGCAGGACCTGTGATCTCTAAGCCAATCAGCGCTTGGAGATCACTTCTCAAGGATATCCTGGGCTGCGGGGAGAGAAAGGGACACTCACCACGAGGGGAGGGGAAGACCCTAACCTGCCATTGCACTGGGACCCGTGGACGTGTCCCCGATTCCTCCTGAAAAATAAATATAGGGGATGCCCCCAAGCTCCAAGCCATCTTGTTTTGGTTTTTCCTCCTGCCCTCTACCCCAGCAACACACACAAACCACACATACACCCACACCCACACAGCCTCCAAAGATGTACAGAACACCTCACTCCAGAACTTAAATTCAAGAGTGCTGGGTTTGGAGTTACATATTCAGGCAGTGTCTCCCCAGGACCTGGTCAAAGGTCCAGACCATCTGTGGTCCTTATGTCACACCTTCCCATCCACCACTCTACTACAACCAGTCCTTGGAGTGGGAGAAGAGGATGATTCCCAGGAAGAAGGGAAGGTTGGAAAGCCTTGAATCTTTATTCTTAACCTTTCCTTGTATGGGCCATACCTCCTAGGGGTCCCTAGATGCTACGTAAGGGCTCTGGGTCTCTCTCTCAGGGCAGATTGCAGTCCAGAGAGCTGCTCACAGAGAAGACTTTAAAGCAAAATCAGGAAGGCTTCTCTTGGAATGTGAGATCTGGGACGTATGGAGGGGAGCTGTTGTGTGGATAGTCAAGGGAGGTGGGAGGCTGCGGTGGGGGGAGAACTGAAGGGAGGAGAGAGGTAAATGCGAGTGCTTCAATCACTCATCTGAGTTAAAAGCTCATTAACTCGGGCTCATACTCTGAGTTAAAGAGTAGGTTGCTAGAGGGTTACAAGCTTAATCCTGGTGAACTTTGTACTTCTTTTGCCCTGGCTGCCGTGTTGATCTCACATCCTCCGACCCTCCTGCCCATTTGCAGGCTGTCTCCACTGTGGAAATAACCCAGAGGAAATGGGGCTAACACTATAGCTGCAATGACCAGTGTCAGTCCTCAAGGAGAATTCTCAGTGGGAATTTCCTAAGGTGGGAATGTTCTCCCTTTGCCCACTGGAGATTTTTCACTCGCTTTCCACCACTTTCACTTCTCCTTTGTAAGCTTCTTGAGAGGAAGAAGATGTGCGGGGAGGGGAGCTGGGGGTAGAGTAAGCAAGGTCCAAAAAGGGAGGAATGGGAAAGACTTTCTCTGTCAGTCTCCTGGTGAATAGTAAAAGAGCCTGGTTAGCCGGCAGGCTGAAGGCGGAGATCAGGGGTAGGGGGACTGCCTGACTTTAGCCTGGGTGGGGTGGAAGCGGGAGACCTTTGGGCAGGGAGGGCTCTGCACTGGCGAGGAAGATGAACCACCACCTGCTTTCAAGAAGCTCACAGTGCACAGATCTCAGGAAACTCCCTTCTTGCCCAGGGCCTTTTGCCTGGGGGTGGCCGTGAGGTGCTGCACAGCCCAGTTAGAGGCAGTGGGACCAAGATCTCTGTTACCACGCCCCGCCCTTTCCTTCTAAAATAATCAGTCATGCAGAGTGCGATCCAGTTCATACAGCCTGTCCCACTGGATCCTCATGATTTTGTGAGCTGCGGGTGGGTCCAGCTAGAGCTGTGTGTATGTTCCCATTCTACCGATGCGGCAAGCCGTGGCTAAGAGACAGCAAGGGACTCGCACAGGGCCACCCGGCCCCTGCGCGCAGGCCCGGACGTCTCGGCCTCTCCGGCGGGTCGGCTAATCCTGCGCCCTCTCAGCCCCTCCAGGCCCCGCGCCGCCGCCCGGGCAGTGACCTCGCCGCCCGCGGCCACGGCCATGGCGCAGGAGAACGCCGCCTTCTCGCCGGGCCCGGAGGAGCCGCCGCGGCGCCGCGGCCGCCAGCGCTACGTGGAAAAGGACGGGCGCTGCAACGTGCAGCAGGGCAACGTGCGCGAGACGTACCGCTACCTGACCGACCTGTTCACCACGCTCGTGGACCTGCAGTGGCGCCTGAGCCTGCTCTTCTTCGTGCTGGCCTACGCGCTCACCTGGCTCTTCTTCGGCGCCATCTGGTGGCTGATCGCCTACGGCCGCGGCGACCTGGAGCACCTGGAGGACACGGCGTGGACCCCGTGCGTCAACAACCTCAACGGCTTCGTGGCCGCCTTCCTCTTCTCCATCGAGACGGAGACCACCATCGGCTACGGGCACCGCGTCATCACCGACCAGTGCCCCGAGGGCATCGTGCTGCTGCTGCTGCAGGCCATCCTGGGCTCCATGGTGAACGCCTTCATGGTGGGCTGCATGTTCGTCAAGATCTCGCAGCCCAACAAGCGCGCCGCCACGCTCGTCTTCTCCTCGCACGCCGTGGTGTCGCTGCGCGACGGGCGCCTCTGCCTCATGTTCCGGGTGGGCGACCTGCGCTCTTCGCACATCGTCGAGGCCTCCATCCGCGCCAAGCTCATCCGCTCGCGCCAGACGCTGGAGGGCGAGTTCATCCCGTTGCACCAGACCGACCTCAGCGTGGGCTTCGACACGGGCGACGACCGCCTCTTCCTCGTCTCGCCTCTCGTCATCAGCCACGAGATCGACGCCGCCAGTCCCTTCTGGGAGGCGTCGCGCCGCGCCCTCGAGAGGGACGACTTCGAGATCGTGGTCATCCTCGAGGGCATGGTGGAAGCC
>SJYV01012696.1:516515-544347 GCA_006410875.1 Neotragus pygmaeus | reverse complement strand
GTGATCAGAAAGCCGTGGACTGAGTCAGACCTAGAGCGTGACTTGAGCCAGCAGTTGTGAATGGGTTGGGCATCAGGGTCAACCTGGAGGGCTCGGGGACACAGATGGTTGAACCGCGCTCCCGGAGTTTCGGACACAGTAGGGCTGGGGCAGAAACCAAAACTCTGCATTTCTAACGCGTCAGGTCCTGATGCTGGAACAGGGACCATGCTTTGAGAAGCCCTCCCCTAAGCAGACTGGGGGTTCTGTCAGGAAGTGGGCATCAAGCTGAGGAGGCGCTGAGGATCCTTGGGAAGAAGACTGAAATATAACGGGTGGAGAATCGTGGTGGGGGGAAAGGGGACCCTGAAACCCAGGCTGAAGAGTTTAACTCTGGACTCAGGGACTCACCCGTCAGTGAAAACAGGGCGGCGACGAGCTAGAGATGGGGTTTGGTGAAGATGAGTAGGCATGATAGACGGAGCAGAGCAGCTGGGAGGGCTTCAGGGGGGCTCCTGGGGAGGCAGTGGGAGCTGGAGGAGGAAGGGCATCAGCGACAGAGGACGGAATCCCACGTGGGACTTGAGGCAGGCTCAAACGTGGGAGAAGGTTGAGAGAGAAGCGAGAGTCCGGATATCTGGATGTGGCTGTGGCCTGCCGTTTGCCCAGCTGGGACAGGAGCCCCTGGAGACATGTTCCCATGCCACGTGCATCCCCTTCCTGGCCTCATCCCAGTCACCAGCGAGGCCTTCCATCCCAGGATGATGAAGGGAGAGCAACAGCGAGTCAAGAAGAGGCAGAGACGAGGGGATCTGTGGCTGGGAGAGACATGTCCACACGCACAAGCACACTGTCCCCAGCAGCGGCCTCCAGCCCTCGGCCCTGGCCACATCCCACTCCAGAACTTTTGATAAAAGTCTGAACTCCTTGGGAGGGAGCGGCCGCTGTGCTGCATTCCAGGCTGCGCAGCTGGGGTCCTAGGCAACGCTGTATCTCCTGGAAGCAGGAAGGAGCCATGCCGGCTCCGAGAGGACGTCTCTGCCTCGGATCAGGGTCACCCGGGCCACCGTCAGTCACAGGCGAGGTCCCTGCACCCTGGCATCAGTTGTTCGCACAAAACACAAACATTGGGGGGTGGGATGGGGTGTACTTTTGGTTCCACTTGCTGAGACAGCCCGAGTCTGGATAGACAGGAGGGGACTGTTGGTGCCCACACTTGCTCATGTGGTAGTTCACCCACGAAAAATGAACCCACTGCCGAGAACTGAGGCTGGACGGGAGGCCCGAGACCCTGCCGCCCCTCTCCTCACGCTCAGCCACCTCTCAGGGCCCCGCTGTGTGCGGCGCAGGGAGTCTGGAGACCCGGGTTCGAGTCCTGACACTGTCACTGCTTAGTTCTACGACTCTGGGCAAGTCGCGTCACTTCTCTGAGCCTCGGTTGCCCCATCTGTAAAAACAACACTTGGCAAACTGGCAATGCTCAATAAATGTTTAAATCACTGAGTTGAAAGAGGTCAGAGAATCCTTAGGCAGAGACAAATTCCAGGAGCCCCAAGGGCACGGGAGGGGTTGGGCGGCAGCCAAGAGGAGCAGGGGGTTTGTAGGGGCTCCTCAGAGTGCGGTCTGCCCGCCACCCGGGCGGCTGTGTTCTGGGGCTTCCATTCTGCTGCTGTCAGATCAAATAATGAAGATCAGGAGGGAAAGGCTGAGCCCCCAGGGCCTGAGGGGAGGAGTCAGGTCCAAGATTAGCCTGATCAAGAGGCTGAGATTGTAGAGCAGTGTGGGAGCTCAGAAAGGGGGCACTGGGCCCTGGAAGCCCCTGCCCCGCAACCTGGGAGAAGTCTTGAGGCGAAGGCGTGCTCAGCTGGAACTCACCCCCTTTCCTCCCTTCCCGCCCCAAGCAAGAATCCCAACAGGAATCGGCTCTGCACCGACAGCTCGGACAGCAGATGGGACCCAGGTGTCCCCTCCTGGGGTGGGTGGCATGGCCCACGGAGGCCAGATGGCGTTTGTAGGAGGAAGAGTGGCCCGGGTTGTCCAGAAGAGGCCGTCAGCCCCCAGCAGCCTTCCTGCCACCCGTCCCAGCCCCCATGGCAGGGAAGACACAGCCAGCCCGGATTTTATAAAACAAATTTATTCACATTTTAGAAAAACTAATTCTAGGACAGGGAACTGCCTCCCTTTGGGCTGGGTATGAGATCATGAACAGAAGGCCAGAGGCAGGAGCTTGAGAAGGAAGGTGTGGGGGATGGGGGGGCCACGTCTCCCACTCTGGGTGGGAGTCGGTCAAATAAATTAAAGGAAGGGGAAGCAGAGGGAGAGGGTATTCAGACACCAGAGGCAGGCTTGTGGCTGGGCTGGAAGACAGTCACATCTGCAGGAACAGGAGAGCACGCGGTGAGGGGGCTAGGGAGAGCGTGACTCCCTCCTGGCCCTTGCCAGGGTCCCGCAGAGCTGAGCGGCTGGGTAGGGCCAGGGAGAGAGCCAGTCATCTCAGGACTGGGGAAGACGGGGCTGGGGCTTCTCAGCCCTCACCTGGGGTGCGAGGAATCACCGTTTCCGCAGCCTCTTCATGAAACAGCAGGTGATGGAGCCGAGGATGGTGGCTCCGATGACGAGCGCAACACCCGCGCCCACCAGCAGGGGCACAAACAGAGTGTCCAGGGCTGGGCGAGAGAGGATGGCTCTGTTCAGCCTGGGGTGTCCCTGCTCTCCACCCACAGTCCCACCCGTCTGCCAGCACCTTCTGTCAAGCTGTCCACACCACCTCCCCTCCCCACACAGCCTTCTGCCAGCTCCCTGCCCTCTCTGCACTCAAGCCAGTACCCACCACCAAGACACTGGAGCAGCTGGGTGGCGAGCAGCGGAAAGCTGGGCTTTTGGAGGAGAAAGCGGGACCGGAGGGACAGCAGGTGGGAGGATCAGATGCAAAGGAGAGAACAAGAGCGGGGGATGGGGGGAGGCCTGAGCAAGGAGGAGAGGGCGGGCGTCACTCACCATGCGTGTATGGGTAGACTGTGACAGGCCCCGAGCGGGCACTGCCCGCCTGGTACCAGCTGTAGTCAGCGTGCTGCACCCAGGCGCTGGGGGCGCAGTGGTACACGCCTTCGTCCTCAGGCCCCAAGCCGTGCAGTCTCAGCCGATGGCTTCGGGGCCCCACCAGCTCCACGCTGACGGGGCCTCCTCCAGGCCGGACCCCCAGCTCTGCCACACCATCCTGGCCCACCCCACCCACCAGTTGGGCAGGGGCAGAGCTCAGCTCCCCCTCCTCTGGCCGCTCCACCCACCAGCTGGCAGCGAGCCGCAGCCCAGGGGGGCCGCCCCGCACGGAGATGTTGCAGAGCAGGGAGGCAGTCTCCCCGCGGTACACTGCGCCTCCCGCTAGCCAGGCCACGGCCTCCAGCACCACACCTGCACAATGAAGGCCAGAGGTGAAAGGTCAGGGCACATGGGGTTAGGACCACTGCCCAAGCGAGCCCCCAGAAATTCAGTGTTCCCACAATCTTAGAAGAGGAGTGTGAGGCCGAGACATGGAGGCAGCTGATGGAGGGAGAGAGGCTCAGAAACGTAAGAGAAAGGTTCTACAGACCCCGAAACCTGTCCAGGGTCCAGCCTGCCCCGCTCACCTTCTTCTCGGACGTGCACGGGGAGGGGCCGGGAGCGAGCACTGGCGGCTTCGCGAAGCCGGGCCCCAGACCCTCGGACGTAGGCCTTGGCTAGGCAGCGATAGGTGCCCGCATCCCCAGGCCGGGCAGCCTCCAGCCGTAGCCGGTAGGTTCGGGAGGCCACCTTCTCCATGGCAATGTGCCGGCCCTCGTAGCCAGGGCCCAGGCTGCCCACTCCCTCCGTGTCCAACTGGGCCACCAGGCGGCCGGGCCCAGGTGCCCCTGCGGGTGCCATCTCCCAGCCCACGGAGTACGCGGCATGGCGGCCTGGTGGAGGCAGGGCCCCCGACACATTGCACAGCAGCTCCAAGGGCTCCCCTGGGCCGACCCGACGCTCACCAGGCCCGACTGTCACTGCCAGCTGGCTGGCTGAAACACAGGCGGGAAAGGGGTGTCAAGCAGTCAGGAGAGGGCACGGAGCACCTGTCCTCCCTTGACAAGAGGAAACTGCCCCCCATCTCCCCGACCCAGGGGCCTGACTCTCACCCTCAGCCACGGCCCTCCCATCTCCACACCCATTTCTGAGCAGAGAAAACCCCTCACAGGGACAGATGCTAACGGGAAGCAATGCTAACGAGACCGCTCACTCGAGGTCTCGGACCACGGTCCTCTAGTGTCCCTGAGATAGTCTGGCTCCCAGCTGGCACTGGGGGACCCCGGGCACTCACACAGTGTCTGAACATCCACGTGCGCCAGCACAGCCCTCTTCTCTGCGATCTGGGCCCAGCTGCCATCCGGATCCTGAATCCACTCCGTGGCAGTGCAGTGGTAGGTGCCTGCATCGTCCGCCTGGGCACCGCCCAGCACCATGCGGTACCGCTCGGACCCCTCCTTGCCCAGCCGCAGCTCCCCAGCTGCCAGTCGCGCGGCATAGGGAGCTCCAGCGTCCACCGCCAGGTCGGGCCGGAGCCCCACCACTTCCTGCAGAGTCGCCCGCCCCACAGGCGCCTCGGGCACGGCTCGCCCAAAGGACACGGCCAGGTGTGTGTGCTTCGGCGTGCTCGTCCTCGCCAGGCAGCCCAGTGCCAGCTCCTGCCCCTCGTGCACCATGAGGCGAGGGGGTGAAGTCGGGGCCTGGCGGCCTCGGGGCCCCGGGGGGCTAGCAGACACCTGCAGCGTGTCTGGAAGAACTAGAGAGAGCAGGTGGAGTGAGGTGGGGCTGTGGACCTGTGCGAGGTGTTTCCACCTACAACTTATTTCCCTAAATGGACCGTGAGATCCTAGAAGGCAGAGACATCGTGTTGTATCCTTCCTTCTGTAACCCAGTGGTGCCAAGCGCAGTGCTGGGCACACAGCAGGCACTCAGCAAATACTTGCTGAGTTTCGTAGAACCAGCTCATCGCCTACTCACCCTTATGTTTGAGAGTGACCCCTGTTTGAAATACTCAGCTAAGTGGCTCTGTCTTCCTTCCCGGAAGACAAAGAACCTTAAGAGAGCAAGAATGTCACATGATCTCCCTCTTCCTACCCTGCCTCTACTTTCCCCACTCCTCCCCCAGATCTGGATCCTGAAATCTCCAGGAATGGAGTCTGTTCACCCCATGGGGCTCCCCTACCCTCCAGGGAATGGAAAGCTTCAGGACACTTCCCCTTCTCCCAGGAAGCCGCTTGACAGAGTAAGAGCTGTGCTGTGCTTAGTCACTCAGCTGTGTCTGACCCTGTGTGACCCCATGGATTGTAGCCCGCCAGGCTCCTCTGTCCATGAGGATTCTCCAGGCAAGAAGACTGGAGTCGGTTGCCATGCTCTCCTCAATAAGAGCTGTGGACTGGAATGAAGAGTTCTGGGTTAGAGTCCCAGGCCAGTCACTCATTTGCACAAAATCAAATTAGGGGACCTCCTTGGACCTCAAGTCCCTCTTGAGTTGCGGCTGGCCCTGGCTTCCTGCCTTTGGGAGAGAGCGGCCCCACCCTGTCAGGGCCCAGTACCTCTCAGTTCCACTTTGCCGCTGTAGCTGCCCAGGTAGCGGGCATCAGTGGAGGGAGTGTAGCATTCGTAAATGCCAGCATCCTGGGCCTGCAGGCGGGAGATCCTGAGCACCGCGGCATCGCCCTGCAGACGCTGCACCTGAACCTCGCCGGCTGCCACTCGAGGCCCAAAGATGGCATACGAGAACCGACTGTCCCTGGTGCTGACAATACCCAGGGCGGCCTCTGGGGCCTCGGGCCGGTACAGGAACCACTCGAAGTCCTGCTGGGCAGAGCCCTCGTAGCCACTGACATTGCAGGAGATGGAGACGGCAGTGCCAGCCACGCGGTACAGGGGCCCCTGAGGGACCAGCACTTCCCGGGCACAGCATCCAATTCCTACGGGGAAGGACGAAGTTAGGCACGCCTGGGTCCTCACTGCATCCTCCCGGCACCCGCATCATCCTTGCTGCCTGCTTGTGAAAGGAAAGGAAACCCGAGGACACTCGGCATACAGCTTGAGCCCCATTCTGAGAACCAGGAAAGGATGCTGGGAGGCAGGACACCTGGGTCTCAAGGAGGTGGTGGGAGAGAGCCCGGTTAGCCTCAGAACCCAGAATCATCCCTGTTCCTGGCAGGCCAGAAGCAGAGCAGCTAAGCGCAGGAAGGGGTGTATCTGCTTTCTGATTTAACCATTCCTTGATTCCAGCTGCACCTCCCCTTATTACCCCACTCTCCTGTCTGTGGACCAGGTGAGCCTTCTAGCTAAGGGATCCTGAGACCACATGTCCCCCTCCTTTGTTTAAAATGAGCTGGAAAAACTTTGATCAGAAGGGTTGGTTGGCCCAGCTGTGTCACCTGGGCCAGGGGACTCCAGACAATGGAGCCACTGGCCCGGGCAGGAGAGGGTACAGGCCCAGTCGGTTCTCACCACAGCGTCCCTCCCCCCTCTCCAGCTGTGTCATGAGCTCATTGCTTCTCCGCCCCCTGGGGCTGCTGAGGCAGCTGAGGCTCCTGGGGCAAGAACCAGCCTCTGCCCTGGGCTCTGGGGGCAGAGGCTCCCCNCCTGGGGGGCACCCCAAGAGTCCTTTCCCTCAGGGTCCAAAACCACACTCTTCCCTGGGAAGGAATAAAGTCCAACTTCAAAGCCAAGAGGAACCTGGGATTTCCCCACCCAACATCCCCACAGAAGCCTAAGGACTACTGGAACTCCCAAGACATCTGAGGAAGGCATCAACTGTCAGAGGGCCACTCAGAGACCTTACCAAGGGAAGCCACATTTGCGTAATTCTCCAGCATCACCTCCCTGTACAGGGCCCTCTGTGCAGAGTCCAGGCTGGCCCATTGGTTCTGGGTGAAGTACACGGCCACATCCTCAAAGGTCACTGGCTCCTGAAACAACACGTTCCTGCTCAGGCTCTGAGTGAGGGCCGGAGGGCGCCAGGGTGAGCTTCAGGGAAGAAATGGACCTGCCAAGGTCTGTGACTCTGAGAGCACCCAGTACCCCAGCCCTCTGCCAGGGCTCCCACCTTCAAATGTGGAACACCAAGGCTATCCCACTTGCTTAGCTCTGTGGCTCCAAATTGTCATCCCAGCTTCACAGCCTGGCATCTGGGGCTCTCCAGGCTGTAACTGTTGTTAACCTCTTATGTTCCTGTCTCCATGGAGCTGTCTCCCTAGGACCCACAGACTTGAGGTACCCACAACCTGTCACCTTACCTCTGTACACCAACTACTCTCCCCATCTCTCTCAGCCAAAGTACATGTACACAGTCGCACTATTCCCTGCTCCAGTTTCTCCTTGGCCTTCCCCACCAGCTCCCACTACACAGAGAGGCCACTCCTTAGAAATAGCCCGAGTACAGCTACACGTTAAAAAAAAAGAAAGAAATCAGAAAATTCTTTAACACGATATATAACAACAAAATCAAAATAGATTAAAGATCTAAATGTAAGATAGGATACTATAAAACTCTTAGAGGAAAACACAGGCAGAATACTTTTTGACATAAATCACAGTAATATCTTTTTCAGTTTGTCTCCCAGAGTATTGAAAAGAAAAACAAAAATAAACAAATGGAACCTAATTACACTCAAAAGCCTTTGCAGAGCAATAACCCAAAGTAAAAGAAAATATCTGTAAACAACGACTGACAAAGGATTACTCTTCCAAATTTATAAACAGCTTATGCAGTCAATATTAAAAAACAATCGAAAATGGACAGAAGATCCAAACAGACATTTCTCCAAAAAAGACACCCACATGGCCAAGAGGCATGTGAAAAGATGCTCAGCATCTTTAGAGAGACTATTAGAGAAATGCAAGTCAAAACTTCAATGAGGTATCACACTGTTCAGAATAGCCATCACCTAAAAATCTACAAATAATAAATGCTGGAGAGGGTGTGGAGAAAAGTGAACCTCTCTACACTGTTGATGGGAATGTCCACTGGCACAGCCTCTGTGGAGANGTCAAAACTTCAATGAGGTATCACACTGTTCAGAATAGCCATCACCTAAAAATCTACAAATAATAAATGCTGGAGAGGGTGTGGAGAAAAGTGAACCTCTCTACACTGTTGATGGGAATGTCCACTGGCACAGCCTCTGTGGAGAAGAGTACTGCTGCTGCTGCTGCTGCTAAGTTGCTTCAGTCGTGTCCAACTCTGTGCGACCCCATAGACGGCAGCCACCAGGCTCCCCTGTCCCTGGGATTCTCCAGGCAAGAACACTGGAGTAGGTTGCCATTTCCTTCTCCAATGCAAGAAAGTGAAACGTGAAAGTGAAGTCACTCAGTCGTGTCCAACTCTCAGCGACCCCATGGACTGCAGCCTACCAGGCTCCTCCATCCATGGGATTTTCCAGGCAAGAGTACTAGAGTGGGGTGCCATTGCCTTCTCCAGGAGAAGAGTACAGAGATTCCTTAAAAAGCTAAAAACAGAGCTACCAAATGATTTAGTAATCCCACTGCTGGGCATATATCCGGAGAAAACCATAATTCAGACACATGTACCCCAATGCTAACTGTAGTGCAGCGCTGTTTACAGCAGCCAGGACATGGAAGCAGCCTAGAATGTCCATCGATGGAGGAGTGAATAAGGAAGATGTGGTCCATATATACAATGGAATATTGTTGCTGTCTGACTGTCTTGTGACCCCAAGGACTGTAGCCCACCAGGCTCCTCTGTCCATGGGATTTACCAGGCAAGAATACTGGAATGGTCGCTATTTTCTCCTCCAGGGGGTTCTCCTGCGTCTCCTGCATTGGCAGGCAGATTCTTTACTACTGAGCCACCTGGGAAGCCCACAATGGAATATACTTGGCCATAAAAAAAGAATAAGATTATGCCATCTGCAGTAACATGGATGGACCTAGAGACAGTCATATTGAGTTAAGTAGTCAGATGGAGAGAGAGAAAATCATATGATGTAGCTTGTATGTAGAATCTTAAAAAAAAAGAAGAAGAAGAAGATACAAAAGAACTAAACAGAAACAGACTCACAGACTTAGAGAATGAATTTGTGGTTACTAGAGGGGAAGGTCAGTGGAGAGGGAAAGATTGGGAGTTTGGGACTGACATGTATACACTACTATGTTTAAAAGAGATAACTGACAAAGGCCCACTGCATGGCACAGGGAACTCTGCTGTATATTCTGCAATAACCTATATAGGAAAAGAATTTGAAAAGAATAGATACTTCAATATGTACAACTGAACAGCTGTGCTGTATACCTGAAACTAACACATTGTTAATCAACTATACTACAATATGAAATAAAAATTTTTTAGAAAACACTCCCAATATTTCACAAATTTCTTTTCATTCCTTCTTACCATATGAGAAAGCCAGCTCTCCTGAAGGAAACCTGCAGCTTGCCTATTCTGGCCTCTTCTCTGAACCACACATCTTCAAAGAAGGCTGGCTTTGTGCTGTCCCGGGCACAGGCACATCCCCTGCCCCACGTCGTGAGCTTCATCCCGCTTGCGAAAGTTCACCCTCTCTATCTCCCCAGGCCACCTCCATCATCCCACGAGCGACGTGAACTCATATTCATAGACTAGACCCTAGGCACCAGGCTCTTGGGTGGTACTTCTAAATGTTGTCTGTCATTTACTCTTTACAACACAATATGAAGTCAGAGTTATTTACCCCTATTTTTCAAAGAATGAAACTAAAGTTCAGAAAAATTCACTACTTTGCCCAAAATCACACAGCCAGGAAGTGACAGAGCTGGGACTTCAACCCAAACTTGTCAAACAGCAAACCTGGGCTCCTCCCACATAGCGAGCTGCCTCCGACACAGGGTTCATGAACTTCTCCAAACACACAGCCAATCCCTGAACCTCCTCATTACCTGGTGTCGCCCCTGTCTGGAGAAGTCTTTTCACACCACAACTTCCAAAATCAACAGTCAATCCATCTTTATCAGGCTAGCTCCAGGCCACACAGGGCCCTTCCCCCAATCTGGACTGAGGGACCAGCTATTTCAGAACAGCACATATCATCCGAGAAGCCAGAGCCTCTGCATCTTCTGAGACACAAGAACAGTCTCTAACGGCATCCACTGGCTACCCTCTTTGCTTCTATGGACAGACTGCATGATGCAGGCACCACATGCAGACTGGGCTCCCAACCTGGAAGGGGTTTCCTGACTTCTGCACCTTCTCACCTTGATGACCCCACAGATGATTCCACCTTCTGCGAGTCTCACTACCCCATGCAGTCAGCGTTCTTTTCAGCCAATGAAAATGAAAACACCTACCCACTGGGGCTCAGCTAAGCCCCTAATTCTCTGAGTGTCCCAATCTTTCCCGGCAGCCCCCAGAGCAGCCTGTGCACTGGAGATGGCACAGGGGACAGGGAGAAGGGAACACTCTCACAACGGCTGCTGGAGGAAGCAGGGAAGAAACACATCCCCAGGACAAATGCTGCTAACCGCTCCTAGCTACTCTCCTCGCTCTACACTCAGGCCCTTATGAGGGGGTCCTTTCCAAACCAGAAATAGGGAATTCAAAAGGAGAGAGAACATAAAAGAACAAATTTAGAAACTTCTCAAAGGAGAGCTGACTCTTAAACTGGGCACTGACAAAGTTCACAGGGCCCCTGGAATACTTGAGCCCCAAATCCAAACAATCAGATAGAACATGATGTCCTGTGAGTAATCACGATTCAGCAACAAGGCATTAAGGGATTATGAGGACAGCGGCCACAGCCTGGTAGGAAAACCGGAGTTCACTCTGCTTCCCGCAAGTCAAGTCTCACTCCCTCACATCCCTGGAGCTGCTCGCACAGTCTTCCCCACCCAGTACCATCTTCCTCGACACGCTGTTCTTCCCACCTGCTTTCAAATATTCCCAGGTATCATGAGTCCAAAAAAATGCCCATTATTAGAGGGGAACTTGGGCTTCCCTGGTGGTGTAGTTTTTAAGAATCTGCCTTGCAATACAGGGGACACTAGTTCGACCCCTGGTCTGGGAAGATTCCACATGCCGTGGAGCAACTAAGCCCATGTGCCACAGCTACTGAAGCCTGCGTGCCTAGAGATCGTGCTCCACAAAAAGAGAAGCCACTGCAACACAGAAGCCCTCAAACCGCAATTAGAGAGCAGTCCCACCCACAGCTAGAGAAAGCACGGCGACGACAAAGACCCAGTGCGGCCAAAAATAAGGAAAACATGTTTTTTTAAATAAAGGGGAACTCACTATTTTAAGACAGTTAGGCTGTTGATATAATTTTCTTTCTCCTGTGGATGGTCCCTGTGTACCTCCACCTATTTTCCTCCACTGTATTTTTTCATCATCTGACAAATTACACTTTTATCATGTATCTCCCTCTCACCAGAAATGTAAGCCATGAGGCAAGGATTCTGCTTTCCTCATTATTGCTTTCCTAGTGCACAGTAGGTTTTCCTAGTAGCTTTCCCTAGTGCCTGGCAATAGGTAAAAGCTAGTAGTAGTAGCTTTTCCTAATATCTGGCAGATCCAAGGTGATCCAATATGAATTTGGAGAAAAAATTAATTTCAAAACTGTTCAATCACAAATAGAATTTTTACACTTATGAAGGTCAGAAAAGAACAGCAAATACCACTTTCACAGTGAAATGCCAGGGCACATCCATTAAAGGTGATGGCTGATAATTTACCATGCACTGAGGTTCTACTTTCAGTAAAAGACTGGAAAAGCAGCATAAATATAGCTAATGAAGTAACATAAATATTTTTGCTTGCAGATGAAATGGCTATCTGCTGAAAAAATATCCAAGACCCAAGAAAATAAATGAAAAACATTTAAACCTGACAGGATAATTCATTAAGTTAGCTAGATATAGGATAAATGAACCAAAATGATTAGTTTTACTAAGTATTACTATGAACGATTAAAAGACAAAATGGGGGAAAATAAGATCCCATTCATATGAAAAGAGCTAAGAGGAGACCCAACAAAAACCTGCAAAACCAAGATGAAGAAAACGAAATGATTATTAAAATAAATAAAACAGGAACTGAATAAATTAGAATATATAGTGTTTCTAAATGGGAAGAATCAAACTTGTAAAGAAGCAATTATCCCCAATTTTGCCTATGATTCCAATAAAATCAACTTCTCCACCAAAAAAAAATCAATGGGATGAATGCAGATGCTGGGACTCATTCAAAGTCATCTGAGAAAAGTAAGTGTGACAGACTACCTGAGAAGGTTTTGAAGGAAATACATTTTTGAAAGAAAAGATGGGAGGGAACTGAACTCTACCTGAAAAGAACAATACTTCGAGGAAATGAGAATATAAGCCATAGATAGTGAGAAAACATACAAAGAGAAATACATAATAAAGGACTATTATCCAAAGTCCACAAAGAACTCTAAAAACTCAACAGAAAAATAAAGAACCTGATTAAAAAATGGACAAAAGACCCGAACAGAAATCTCACCAAAGAAGTTATACAGACACCACAACACACCTAGTAGAATGACCAAAGTCTGAAACACTGCCACCACCAAACACGGGTGAGGATGTGGAGCAGCACGAGCTCTCAGTCACTGCTGGTGAAAATACAAACTGGTGCAGTCACTTTGGAAGACAGTTTAACAGCTCCTTACAAAACTAAAGTAATTCCAACCATATGATCCAGCAAATCATACTCCTTGGTATCTTCCCAATGAGCTAAAAACTTATGGCCACACAAAAACAAGCACAAGCAACCAAATGGTCCTTCAGTAGGTGAATAAACTGGTACAGTCAATGGAATATTATAAAGCACTTTAAAAAGCTATCAAGCCATGAAAAGTCGCACAGGAACCTGAAATGAATACTACTAAGTGAATGAAACCAACATGAAAAGGTAGGATACTAACTACACAGAATTGTGGAAAAAGCAAAAAGATTGACAGTTGCCAGGAAAGGAGGGTGGGACACAGGATTTTCAGAGCCTGTGAAAAGACATTGTATGATATGATAATAGTAAATACATGTCATTATACATGTGTAACCCACAGAATGTACAACACCGAGAGTGAACCCTAGTGCAAGCTATGGACTCTGAGTGACTATGATATGTCAATGTAGGTTCATCAATTGAACTAATGTACCACTCTGACAATGGGCTATGCATGTATGGGACCAGAAAGCATATGGGGACTCTGTGCTATTTGTTTAATTATGCTATGAACCTAAAACTTCTCCAAAAAAAAAAAAAAGTCTACTAAGAAAAGAAAAGGGAGGGAGCAGAGAGAGCCATACTTAATCTCTTACCTGGATTGTAACATCCTCCAAAACGACTCACATTCTTTTGCAACCTACTCACCACTATAGGCCAAAAATCTTTTTAATATATAAATTCATTCCTTTCACATGCTCTGCTTAAAATCCTTTAGCATCTTCCTACTGAACTCAGAAGTGAAACCAGAGTCTTCACAGTGGCCTCTGAGACACTAGTTGGGCCTAGTTGTCCCACCTCTCAATGAACTAGTTCCTCTAACCTTTACTTGTCTCTAGAATACACCCAGCTTTTTCCCCTACCTCAGGGCTGATGCATTTGCTATACTCTCTGGAAAGCTCGGCTTTGGCTCTCTCTCCAGTAGTTCTCCAGCCTATTTCTACCTCATCCTTGAGGTCTCAAGCTCATGTGACCACCTCCATGAGGGATTCCCTGACGACCACCTTCAAAGGGAGCTTCTTTGAGGCTTCTCAAATTTGAGAGCATGCCTAAGAATCACCCACAGAACTTGCTACAACAGATTCCTGACCCAACCTACCCTCCTCGCCAGTATGATTACCGATCTAGGGTGGCACCTAGCAATTTGCAATTTTAAAAAGCACCCAAGTGATCCTGATGCTGCCCATTTGCGGACCTCACTGCTAGGAAGCACTATACTTGAGCAACAGGTACTTATGATATCAACTTACTTGTTTTTGGTAAAGTACTCTCCATGAGAAAGGAGAACTTGTCTGCATTATTTAGCACTATGTGCCTAGTCTGAAAGCACACATGCAGAGAACAATGCAGGTCTCTCTGGGATACACCTATTATGTGTGGAGCACTCTCTTCAATTAAGAATTTTTCTCAAGCGGTTTCTCACCTAGCAACCTTATTTATTTTTTTTGCGAATCCCATATTCCTAATTTATCCCCCACCCCCAACATGTTTCCCTCTAGATAAGGTTGTTTTCTATATCTGTGCAAACAACTTTTATTTGTACAACATGATCTGGATTTTCACATTCTGAGGGAATTTCTTGAGGTGGGTCCCCCCCTTTTCTACTTAATCCTATATATCCAAACTCTTCACTCTACACACAAGACTCTTACCTCCTCCACCAGGTATTTACAACCTTAGCCCTGGGGACAGACTCAAGAGGGAAACCACAGCCTCGCCAAGTTAGGCCTTTTCGGTCCCTTCCTAATGACCTGATAGCTAATGTGACTTTTAAGACTGAAATGAAGGTAGGCTCACCTGAGGCCAAGTGGTTTGGAGCATGGCTGATGTCCCCTGGCTCTGTGCACTCTTCCCGCTTTGGAAAAGCAAGAACCTTAAAAGCTAAGAGAAGAAGAGCCATGAGCGCAACGGTCCCTTTTCTACATCATCACCCACAACCGCCCAGGCTTCCATCTCATTTCCAGCATTGGCAGGAGTCTCTATCAGCCCTCCACTGGCTGATGGCCCCCACCTCCTCATGAATTGCTCTAGCTGGTATTCGGGACAGTCCACCACCTGCCTCTTTTGCCCAAGAGCGCTCCTGGGACCATTCACACCGAGGGGACCGAGACACACATGACGAACTCGGCCCCTACAGTGCGGGGTCTGAACAAACTAAAAACCTAACAAAGTGCTTATGGGGACCCACGTCATTGACCCCCTAAAGTGCCTATGGAGAGGAGACAAAGGTCGCTGGATTTGGACTGAGTGAACAAGAGGCTCTCCACCCAAGCAAGCAGGAGACCCCAAACATCAGAAACTCCAGTACCGGCCACAGGGGGCTGTTGGGCCAACTTCTTTTAGACAAAAAACGGATCACGCCTCGGTGGGCAAGGGACTAGACCAGGACTCTAGAGGCCCGCAGCCACCTCGGCGGCTTCTGTGAGGCCGAGACGCCGGGGCATCCGGTCAGAGGGAGGCGAGTTCAGGGGCAGCGTGCTGACGAGGCGCTAAGGAAAACGAGGAAGCCAGCGCCTAACGGGACTGGCAAGAAGAGTTGGCCAGAATTTACCCTCTTTCCCTCATAACCCCTAGAAGCGGGTCTCTCAAAGATCAGGCGGAACCGAGCGCAGGTGTCCACCATCCCTCTAGGCCGCCCATCTCGGTGGTTCCGGCGGCGCGACCTCACGTAACCCGAAGGGGTTGGGCTTCGGACAGGCGCTTGCCCGTGACGTCATTTGTAGGCGCGGTAACACAGAACTAGGGGTTAGTCCCTCAGCACATGTGTTCCAAACGCTGAGTCGACTAGAGTTTGGGTGTCGTGGCACCCCTTAATCTACTCAGATCTCGGCCTCTGGGCCCAGGTATGTACTGTGTGCTAAGTCGCTTCAGTAGTGTCCGGCTCTGCGACCCCATGGCTCCTCTGTCCATGGAATTTTCCAGGTAAGAATACTGGAGTGAGTAGTCGTTTCCTCCTCCGGAGGATCGTCCAGACCCAAGGATCGAACCCGCGTCTCCTGCATTTGCAGGCGAATTCACCACTGGTCCACCTGGGAATCCGGTGCAAGCGGCTGAATGGTTCCAGTCCTGAGGATTTCCCAGGAGGTGTACACTACTTGTGGTTGCCATTCCAGATAACAGGTACATTGCTCCAAATGTGCCCACGCGGCCGGGGCCCTGTGTCTACACCGCTGTGGGAGAACTGGAAATGGGAAGAGTAGTGCCCACCACTTCAGTGGCCAAATGTGTACGGGTTGAGAGCGTCAACCAGCTAGTTCCAGAAACGTGGCTGAACCACTCATTAACTGGGGATCAGCAGCAAGTTGCTTTGCCTGTTTCATTGTCTGTTATATGGGTATGATGGTGGTAACCACCACAAAGGGCTGTTGAAGTTTAATAATTAAATGAATTCACAGATTGGCACAGTGTTTATGGTGGTGTCTGGCACGAAATAAGTGCTTGTGAGTCTGTTCTGTTTTGTAACTGTGTTATTTTTAGAGATACAAGCCCTGGTGGGGCTCCAACCTGTGACACAGTTTAGGAAAACAGCGATTAGCATTTATTCTTAAAGCCCTTATGTGTTCCAGGCCCAACTTGGAGAAATTCAGTACCTTTATCCAGAAAGGTTTTAATTACAAAGGCATCTTCAGTTCGTGCAACTATATGACAGGGGGCCAGGATAGTAACTGAATGTGTTCTCTCCTGTGGCCGCAGGTACTGTGGTATGCAGGGACTTCTTTGCTGTCTCAGATGCCCTATGATGGCATGTTTAGTGCTCAGTTGCTCAGTAATGTCTGACGCTTTGCGACCCCCATGGACTGTAGCCTGCCAGTCTCCTCTGTCCATGGGATTTTCCAGGCAAGAGTACTGGAGTGGGTTACCGTTTCCTCCTCCAGGGAATCTTTCCAACCCAGGGATCAAACCCATGTCTCTTATGTCTCCTGCACTGGCAGGCAGATTCTTTACCACTAATGCCACCTAGGAAGCCCTATGATGGTGGCCTTTCACAAACTGTATACTCAAATTCTCCTGCAATTAAGCATCTGCTTCACATTACTCAGCCCAGCTCCCTTTTGTAATCACACATATAAATAGATACTGAAACCAAACAGAAACAGCTAGATAGCAACAGCAATCCAAAAGGAAAAACTATTATGTTTTAAAATGTATAAATTTGTTTCAGTCAATTCATATTCATTGTTGTGTTGCACTAGTCACTTTAAAAGGTCTTTGTATCATAACTAAGATTTATGAGACCTTAATATGTGCTAGAAACTATGCTAAGGCTTTATAAGCATCATTGCTTTGCATCTTCATTTCTTAGGTAGGTACTGTTACGTTCCCCATTTTACAAGTGAGAATACTGAACCTAAAGTAGTTTAGATGTAATAAGAGGCCACGGAGCTAGAAAAGCTCATTAACCAACAACTGTACAGTTTCTCTTGGTAGCTGAAAAGCGTTTTAAATACCATGGAAACATTACAGAGAGTTCCCTGCCTCCACAGCCCACTGCCTCTGCTGCACTACTCGGTCCTCCTGTTTCCCCAGCAATTGTCTGAACCGCCTGATGTCCTGGTATTTGCAGTCCTCCTCCTGTCCCTCCTAGAGTCATGCTCTGCTCATCTACTATCCCAGCAGTGTCTTCCAAAATCTTCTAAATTCCATGGCCCCCAAAGACAGGTGTGAGTAATTTGCACAGGAGACCTACCTGTTGGTAGACTTTGTCTTTAGAAACTGATGTGGTTTTAGAGCCCCCAGAAAATTGTACTGACAGGTGCTTCCACTTCGTGCAATTAAATGGATCTTCTGAAAATTATGTCCTCTCTGTAGACAAAGATATCTTCAGCTGGGATAATCTCATCTCACCTCAAACCCCATTTCCTCAAACACACCCTACCTGGGTGGACACAAATCCACACCTGCCATAACTGCTTGTCAAAGGGGAAGCCAAGTCAGGCCCGAGTCTGGCACTGACTTCTCCGAGCGCTCATCTAAGAAAAGCTCTCAGGAAGCTAGCATTCCTGAAGACCCACTGTGTGCTGTGTTCTTCACAATCATGATCTTAGCCTGCCAGCAACTCTCCAAGGTAGTTAGCTGTTACCTTCTTTGTCCACGTAAGGGAGCTAAGGCTCAGGGCTTTGGGTGACTTGCCTCTGGTCGTGCAGCTGGTAAGCAGTAGGAATCGGATTTGAACCCAGATATATTTGACTCAAAAACCTCTATGCTGTGGTAGATGTATTTCCTCACCTTCTTCACATCAGTCTCTCCCCTTCTTCCCTTCATCCTTCCACCCCTGCTGCTGCTGCTACTGCTGCTAAGTCGCTTCAGTCGTGTCCGACTCTGTGCAGCCCCACAAACGGCCGCCCACCAGGCTCTGCCGTCCCTGGGATTCTCCAGGCAAGAACACTGGAGTGGGTTCCACCGCCTCTAGTGAGTTTTAATGTTGGAACCTGGGGATTGAGAGGTTCCAGATATAAGGAGTCAAGCCCATCAGTCCCTCGTTTATCCCACTGTGGGTTTGGGAGGCCATGTGATTATTTTTCAGATGACGCCCATGTTCTCTGCAGAGGCACAGATTGAAAAGAATTCATAAGAGGGTTTTCAGAGCGTGTGTTTGTGATGTGTTTGGCTGTATGCACAGCATGCAGAATTTACGAGCATTTAAGAAATCAGCCCCCACTGCAAACCACCTTCAGTGCTTCTCCCAGAAGCCAGCTCCCCGTGATGCCAAGGTGCCCCTGCCAAATCAGAGGACAAAGTGTTTGGAACAAACACTCCGTGGAATATCTGCAGAATAATGTGATAGGAAGAGGAGCAGCCCAGCCTCTGCCGCTGAACGCAGAGTCTAGCTTGCCTGCTGTGCCCTCTCTTCCTCTCCTTTTCCGAGTCTGGCTACTGAGATCTTTCTTGTGTGTGCTCAGGGATCCTGGAGGATGAGTCAGGCCCCTGTGTCGGTGGTGCCATTTGTACAAAACTCAGAATATCCAAGACACACAGAGCCTCCCAGTTTTGAGACTCAGAGACTTGAGTATAAATCCTCGTAGGTTCAGTGGGATTTTCCTGGTGGTCCAGTGGTTAAAACTCTGGGTTTCCAATGCCCAGGGGGTGGGTTCAATCCTTGAAAGGGAACTAAGATCCTACATGCTGCACGGCCAAAAATAAGTAACCAAATTCTAGTAGGTTCAATGAGACAAAATGGTTCAATGTAGTCTTATGGCTGCACCATCCCTTTTATTGGGTTTGGCCTGAATGGAACCTGCCTTGGAACCCAGGACAGTTTCTGAAAATAAATAGTGCTTAGGGAAGGTCTAAATCTTTGAGGGGTATAACTACAAAGAGCCTCTAAAGGTTTGTGGCAGGGTGAAAAGACTTCTTTTACCTCTGTCCTCTCTCACCACCCCATTCAACCCACCAGGAGAAAAACCTGGGAGTTGCAGAACACTGTGCTGAGACCCCACACTGTCAGTTAATTCCAGAAATCTCCAGAGTGCAACACGGAACGAGAAGGGATGGAATCCTAAGAACAGAGTTATAATAGACAAGAAATGAAGGCAGCATTTTATGTGAGGAATAGTCATCTATTCGTGTAAAACTGAAGGAAATGAATTCTCACCATGGTGAAGCATATTTGTTCTTAAACTGCCTTAGAAGGAAACAAGCAACAACCCAGGCTGAAGCCCTTCCTTCGCTAACATTCTGTATTAGAGAAACAGAACCATCAGGGTGTGTGTGTACAGAGAGACTAAGAAATTAGCTCACGTGTGGACTTCCCCAGTGGCCCAGTGTATAACAATGTCCCTGCCAATGCAGGGGACACAGGTTCAGTCCCTGGTCTGGGAAGATTTCACATGCTGCAGGGCAACTAAGCCTGTGCACCACTGTTTCAGAAGTTCGCCCTCACACCTGGAGCCCGTGCCCCACAACCAGAGAAGCCACTGCAGTGAGGGCCCCCTCACTGCAACAAAGAGTAGCCCCTATGAGCCACAACTAGCAACAGAGGCGCAGTGCGGCCGAGAGTAAATAAATAAAACTACATCTTATAAAAGTTTTAAAGAAATGAGCTCATGCATATCTGTGTGTGTGTGTGTGTGTGTGTGTGTGAAAGTTGCTCAGTCATGTCTAATTCTTTGCAGCCCCATGGACTATACAGTCCATGGAATTCTCCAGGGGTCTTCCCAACCCAGGGATTGAACCCAGATGTCCCACATTGCAGGCAGATTCTTTACCAGCTGAGCTACCAGGGAAGCCAATGGAATATTACACAGCCACTGAAAGGAATGAAATAAGGTCATTTGTAGATATGTGGATGAACCTAGAGTCAGTCATACAGAGTGAAGTAAGTCAGAAAGAGAAAAACAAATATTGCATATTATTGCTTTTATGTGGAATCTAAAAACATGGTACAGATTAACTTATTTTCAAGGCAGGAATAGAGATGCAGACATAGAGAATAGACATTTGGACATGGGACGGGGGTGACTGAGATGAATTGGGAGATTAGGGTTGACATGTATATATATATATATATATATANAGCAAGAACCTTAAAAGCTAAGAGAAGAAGAGCCATGAGCGCAACGGTCCCTTTTCTACATCATCACCCAAACCGCCCAGGCTTCCATCTCATTTCCAGCATTGGCAGGAGTCTCTATCAGCCCTTCACTGGCTGACGGCCCCCACCTCCTCATGAATTGCTCTAGCTGGTATTCGGGACAATCCACCAACTGCCTCTTCTGCCCAAGAGCGCTCCTGGGACCATTCACACCGAGCGGACCGAGACACACATGACGAACTCGGCCCCTACAGTGCTGGGTCTGAACAAACTTATAAACCTAAAAAAGTGCTTATGGGGACCACGTCATTGACTCCTTTCAAAAGTGCCTATGGAGAGAAGACAAGGGTGGCTGGATTTGGATTGAGTAAAATATTCAGCGTCACAAGAGCTATCACGGGACGGGAGACCCTAAGAGGCTCTCCACCCAAGCAAGCAGGAGACCCCCAAACATCAGAAACTTCAGTACCGGCCACGGGGATCTGTTGGGCCAACTTCTTTTAAACAAAGAGGATCACGCCTCGGTGGCAAAGGTTTGGACCGGGGCTCTAGGAGGCCCCGCAGCCATCTCTGCGGCTTCTGTGAGGCCGAGACGCCGGGGCATCCGGTCAGAGAGAGGCGATTTCAGGGGCAGCGTGCTGACGAGGCGCTAAGGAAAAACGAGGAAGCCGGCGCCGGACGAGACTGGCACGAACCTACCCTCTTCCCCTCCGAACCCCAAGAAGCACTCTCAGAGCCCACACAGAAACGAGCACTGGCGCCCAGCGCACTTCTGGGCAGCGCATTTCGGTGGTCCAGACGGCGCGACCTCACGTGACCCGGAGGGGAGGGCTTCTGGCCGGCACTTGCCCGTGACGTCACTAGTGGGCGCCGTTACGCAGCGCTAAGGGGCTGGCCCCTCCATTGTGCTCCAACTGCTGAGCCGACTAGGGGCGGCGTGTCGGGGCACCGTTGACGCCTAAAACTATTCAGATCTCGGCCTCTGGGCGCAGGTGGGGCCGCGGTTAACCGACAGCTTCATCAGCTGTTTGCCTCATTTTCTCCGTGGGTCATCTGGAGTTTGGGCTGTGCAGTTTGGGGAGAATGACTCCTGCTGTGTCATCTCTCAGAGGCCCACGCTGTGTGTCCTAGGCCGTGCTTGTGTCCTAGGCCGGGCAGCCCTTAGGAAAACCATGGTTTCTATCTACTTTTTTCAAGCCCTCTCCCTTCCTAGGACCTAGGTGTGTGGGGGACGTTTTAGGATAGACTAGACCCACACATATTTGGACAACGGTATACCAGTCCACCAGGCCCCTCTGTCCATTGGATTCTCCAGGCAAGAATACTGAAGTGAGTAGCCGTTTCCTCCTCAAAGGGGATCTTCCACACCCAGGGATCAAACCCGCATCTCCTGCATTTGCAGGCTGATTCTTCACCACTGATCTGCCTGGGAATCCGGTTCAAACTGCTGAATGGTTTCAGTCCTGAGGACTACCCCGGGTTCTCTGGTCTATGACAGTTGTGGTTGCCATTCAGGAGAACTGAGGTACACACATTGCTCTAAGTGTGCCCAGGCAACCTGGGTCCTGTGCCCACACCACTGTGGGAGAATTGGAAATGGGGAGCGGTGCCCACCATTTCAGTGGCCAAATGTGTATGGGTTGAGAGCATCAACTAGCTAGTTCCAGAAACCTGGCTGTACCACTTAATAACTGGGGGATCAGCAGCAAGTTGCTTTGCCTGTTGCACTGTCTGTTATATGGGGGTACCCCCCACAAAGAGCTATTAATAATGAAGGATAATAATTAAATGAATTCAGATTGGCAAAGTATTTACGGTGGTGCCTGGCACAAAATAAATCCTTAAGAGTCTGTTCTGTTTTGTGACTATGTTGTTTTTAGAGATACAAGTCCTGCTGGGGCTCCAACCTGTGGCACAGTTTAGGAAAACAGCGATTAGCATTTATTCTTAGAGCCCTTTCCTTTCCCACTGTGTAACTGTATAACCATATAACTCCCAGGCCCAACTTGGAGAAATTCAGCATCAATATCCAGAAAGGTTTAATTACAAAGGCATCTTGTAGTTAGTGTAACTATATGATGGAATAGAAACTGAACCAGGAGTGGCTTCTCTTCTGTGACCACAGGTATTGCAGTATCAGGGACTTCTCCTCTGCTGTTTCAAATGCCACATGATGGGACCTTTTGTGCTCAGTTGCACACTCATGTCTGTGTCTTTGCGACCCTTGGACTGTAGCCCACCAGGTCCACAGGATTCTCCAGGCAAGAATACTAGAGTGGGCTACCGTTTCCTCCTCCAGAGAATCTCACCGACCCAGGGATCAAACCCATGTCTCTTGTCTCCTGAATTGGCAGGCAGATTCTTTACCACTATTGCCACCTAGGAAGCCCTATGATGGGGGTCTTTCATACACTGTATACTCAGATTCTCTTGCAATTCAGCATCTGCTGCACATTGCTCCAGCCCAGCTCCCTTTGTAATCTGCCTGGCTCCGCAGCCCACTGCCTCTGCTGCACTACTCAGTCCTCCTGTATATTTCCCCAACAGTTGTCTGAAGTGCCTGATGTCATGTTATTTGCAGTCCTCCTCCTGTCCCTCCTAGATTCATGCTCTACTCATCTAGTGTCCCCAAGGTGACTTCCAAAATCTAAATTCCATGGCCGCCAAAGACAGGAGAGTATCATTGGCAGAGGTGGCCTGCCTGTTGGTAGACTTCCTCTGTAGAAACTGATGTGGATTTCTAGCTCCCAGAAAATTTTACTGGTAGATGCTTCCACCTCAAGCAATTACAGGGATCTTCTGAAAATCATGTTCTCTCTGTGGAACAGGAGAACAATTATGCCAAAGAAGTTTTCACATTGTTACAAAAGTTCTAGGACACACCACAGATTTCCTAACTTGGGGATGCGGCAAAGGGACTAAGAACCCCCATGGAATTTGACCTTGGAGGCCAGTGGGATTTGATTACAGAACTTCCACGGGACTGGGGAAACAGACTCTTGGAGCGAACAAACAAAACCTTGTGCACACCAGGACCCAGGAGATAGGGCAGCGACCCCACTAGAGACTGAGCCAGACTTGCCTGTGAGTGTCCAGGAATCTGTGGTGGAGGCATGGGTTGATGGTGGCCTACTGCTGGGTCAGAGGCACTGAATACATCAGGGCTGGAATAAGTCATTTTGAAGGAGGTCGCCATTACTGCATTACCCCTACCATAGTTTGGCCTCAGGCCAAACAACAGGGAGGGGACATAGCCTCACCCATCAACAAAAAATTGGATTAAAGATTTACTGAGCATGGCCCCGCCCATCAGAACAAGACCCAGATTCCTGCACAGCCAGTCTCTCCCATCAGGAAGCTCCCACAAGCCTCTTACACTTCTCCATCATAGGGCAGACAGAATGGAAACCACAATTACAGAAAACTAACCAGACTGATCACATGAATCACAGCCTTGTCTAACTCAAGGAAACTATGAGCCATGCCGTGTAGAGCCACCCAAGACGTCATGGTGGAGAGTTCTGACAAAACGTGATCCACTGGAGAAAGGAATGGCAAACCACTTCATATTCTTACCTTGAGAACCCCATGAACAGTATGAAAAGGCAAAAAGATAGGACACTGAAAGATGAACTCCCCAGGTCGGTAGGTGCCCAATATGCTACTGGAGATCAGTGGAAAATAACTCCAGAAAGAATGAAGGGATGGAGCCAAAGCAAAAACAACACCCAGCTGTGGATGTGACTGCTGAGGGAAGTAAAGTCCGATGCTGTAAAGAACAATATTGCACAGGAACCTGGAATGTTAGGTCCATGAAAGAAAAAGTGAAAGCGAAGTCACTCAGTCGTGTCTGCCCCTTTGCAACCCCATGGACTGTAGCCTACCAGGCTTCTCCATCCATGGAATTTTCTAGGAAAGAGAACTGGAGTGGGTTGCCATTTCCTTCTCCAGAGCATCTTCCTGACCCAGGGATTGAACCCAGGTCTCTCTCATTGCAGTCAGACGCTTTACTATCAGAGCCACCATGGATCAAGGTAAACTGAAAGTGATCAAACAGGAGATGGCAAGAATGGACATCAACATTTTAGGAATCAGTGAACTAAAATGGACCAGAATGGGTGAATTTAACTCGGATGACCATTATATCTACTACTATGGGCAAGATCAACCCTGGGATTTCTTTGGAAGGAATGATGCTAAAGCTGAAACTCCAGTACTTTGGCCACCTNCACAGTTCAAAAGCATCAATTCTTCGGTGCTCAGTCTTCTTCACAGTCCAACTCTCACATCCATACACGATCACAGGAAAAAACCATAGCCTTGACTAGACAAACCTAGCATCAGTGATTGCTAAAAGTTGAGAAGGGATTAAGAATACTGAGAAAGCTCTTCAGCACCCCAGACCCAACTCTAGATCCAAGCTGACTGCACCTCGCCACTGGGGGGATTTGAAAACTACGGTTCACACAGGGAAAAGCAGCAACAACAAAGCCTAAATTCCTTTTATCTGCTCATTATATTAATTCAGTTACCCACATAGCATATTGATAAAAGAAGGCTGCCCATTTCAAAGTGTAAATAATATTTGCTTCAATAGCTATTGTTTCTCTACAAGTAAGTCCAAGCATTGATTAAAAATTACAAGACACACACAAACAGGGGGGAAAAGCCACTGTTGAGTGATAAATAATCAGCAGAGCCAGACTCAGAACCACCCAGAGATAGATTGAGATTGCAAGGTTCAGTTCAGTTCAGTTCAGTCGCTCAGTCGTGTCTGACTCTTTGCAACCCTGTGAACCGCAGCACGCCAGGCCTCCCTGTCCATCACCAACTCCCGGAGTTTACTCAAACTCATGTCCATTNCACGACTGAGCGACTGAACTGAACTGATGGGCAAGAATCCCTTAGAAGAAATGGAGTAGCCCTCAGAGTCAACAAAAGAGTATGAAATGCAGTACTTGGATGTATCTCAGCAATGACAGAATGATCTCTGTTCGTTTCCAAGGCAAACCATTCAATATCACAGTAATCCAAGTCTGTACCCCAACCACTAATGCCAAAGAAGCTGAAGTTGAACAGTTCTATAATGACCTACAAGACATTGTAGAACTAACACCAAAAAAAGATGTCCTTTTCATCATAGGGGACTGGAATACAAAAATAGGAAATCAAGAGATACATGGAGTAGCATTCAAGTTTGGCCTTCGAGTAAAAAATGAAGCAGGAGAAAGGTCAACAAGAGTATTAAGTAGTATCTTGTTAACAAGTTAACAAGAGCAACAGGAAGAGAGACACAGAAGGAGGAAGCAGCGGTGCCCGTGGACAAGACAGGGGAGCCCCTGGCATGGCTGGGGCAGGTTGTGCATGTTGGGGAGACAGACGGGATAGGACTGAAGTGGGGCGGCAGGGCTTCACCGGGGATGGCCTTGTAATTTGGTCGGGTTTCTTCCTGGTGTGCAGTTTCTGATGGTGAATGAAACTTGTGCTCCATCTGAAGGATTTCCCACACACTTTACACTCATAAGGTTTCTCCCCAGTGTGAACTCGCTGGTGCTGAACCAGGGTGATTTTCTGATTGAATGCCTTCCCACACTCCTGGCATTCATAAGGTTTCTCCGCAGTGTGGATTCTCTGATGTATGATAAAGCATGAGCTACAACTGAAAGTTTTCCAACATTTGTTACATTTATAGAGCTTTTCCCCAGTGTGGAACCTCTGGTGCTGGAGAAACAGTGAACTTCGGCAGAAAGCCTTGCTGTGAGTGTCCAAGCCTTACATTTGTAAGGTTTCTCCCCGGTGCGGATCCTCTGATGCTGAATCAGGACTGAATTTGAACTGAAGCTTTTCCCACACTCCTTACATTTGGATAGCTTCTCCCCAGTGTGAATTTGCTCATCGATGACATGGTCATAGTTACACCCAAAAGCCTACCCACATTCCTTACACTTAAAGGGTTTCTCCCCAGTGTGGATTTGCTGATGCTGGATAAGTTTTGAGTTGTAGCTGAAGGTTTTCCCACAGTCCTTACATTCATAGGGCTTCTCTCCCCCGTGGAGTTTCTGATGCTGAAGGAGGTGTGAGTTTTAACTGAAGGCTTGTCCACATTCCTGGCAAGGGTACGGTTTCTTCCCAGTGTGGATCTTCTGGTGCCGTGACAGTTTGAGTTATATCTGAAGGCTTTGCCACATTCTTTGCATTTGTAGGGCTTCTTGTCCATGTGAATTCTCTGATGCTGGTGAAGGTCTGAATGTTGGTTGAAATATCTGCCACACTCACCACAATTATAAAATACCTCTTCTCTAGGGAGGCCCTGCTTAGTAATGAGATGCATGCGGACACCACAGCTTCCTTGCAATTGTCTGGCTGTCTCTTCTCTTTCAACAGTGGAGGATGGATGAGCCTGGACTGGCAAATCTGTGAAATCGCCGTTCTTTGAGTGTTTTTTCTTCCCTGGGTCAAACAGCTGCAGCTTCTCTAAGCTGTTCTCAAAGAGAGGGTGCCTGGGAACATCCACCAGCAGCACCTCCGTTATCAACTTGTGAGACGCTGGGCCCTTCGAAATGTTCAGCTCTGCAGTCTGCCCCCCATTCTCAGTCTTGGTTTCACCACCTAGCACGATGAAAACATACCATGGTATCACTGAATCACTCTGCTATACATCTGAAACACAACACTGTTAATCAACTGTATTCTAATATGAAATACAAATTTTAAATAAGTAATAAAGACACACATACACTGAAAGTGAAGGGATGGAAAAAGATATTCCATGGAAATGGAAATAAAAAGAAAGCTGGAGTAGCAATACTCATACCAGACACAATACAGTTTAAAACAAAGACTAACAACAACAAAAAAGGGTATTATATGATGATAAAGGTATCCAAAAAAAAAAAGAAAAGAAAACATAACAGTCACCTAGTTATGCTGAAAGGAGAAAGGAATTAAGCAGTACTGTTAATGCCATGACCAGGACATGTGTACTTTTGGAGAGAGACAGAGCCTCCTGA
This sequence comes from Neotragus pygmaeus, assembly GCA_006410875.1. NCBI lineage: Eukaryota > Metazoa > Chordata > Mammalia > Artiodactyla > Bovidae > Neotragus > Neotragus pygmaeus. The sequence continues at coordinate 517,100 of SJYV01012696.1, read as the reverse complement.
TGATACCCTGAAGGAAAAGTAAAAATATTGGAAGCAAAGAAAGCAAGCAAGGCCATTAGGACAACAAAATCCGTACAGACAGCAAAAACTATTAATGGAGACAAATGGAAGAAGAAAAACAGGAATAGAGTGGAGAAAATGCTAAATGGGAAGCAATTAAAAAAGCAGAGGGAGGGAATTCCCTCGCAATCCAGTGGTTAGGATTTAGCATTCTCATTTCTATGGCCCTGGGTTTAATCCGTGGTCAAGAACTAAGATCCCACAAATCACAGTTCAGTTCAGTTCAGTTGCTCAGTTGTGTCTGACTCTGTGACCCCATGAATTGCAGCACGCCAGGCCTCCCTGTTCATCACCATCTCTCAGAGTTCAGTTAGACTCATGTCTATCGAGTCTGTGATGCCATCCAGCCATCTCATCCTCGGTCGTCCCCTTCTCCTCCTGCCTCCAATCCCTCCCAGCATCAGAGTCTTTTCCAATGAGTCAACTCTTTGCATGAGGTGGCCAAAGTACTGGAGTTTCAGCTTTAGCATCTTTCCTTCCAAGGAAATCCCAGGGTTGATCTCCTTCAGAATGGGCTGGTTGGAT